>CM022677.1:23500203-23573034 GCA_012295275.1 Chrysomallon squamiferum
TAATAATAGAAATATTTAAAATTAGAATTGTTTTTAATTTTCATTAGATAAATTCAGTTATATATATTATACATATATGTACATGTACAGAGAAAAAGAAAGCGAGTCATGTAATAAAACTAGCTGGTGCTGTGTATGTGTAAACTGGGATCTGTTTAAATTATTATTTTTGTCTAAGTTTTATATCCTATATCTTTAAATTGATGCCTTATTGCTACATAAATAAATAAATAAATAAATAAATAAATAAATAAATGTTAGTACTGCATTAATTTTTGAAGTTCATGGTGGCTGGGGTAATGGGACATTATTAGACTAGGACAGTGTACTGTCATATGAGGATATGAAAACAGATGTCTGGATATTAGGAGAAAATACAATAATCCTCTATCTGTACAACAAGGATTCACATGTCAAGGAATACAAATTTGCGCATATAAAAAAAACTTTACTCGATGTGGTATCTAGTAATATTGTTACCATATCGAGTATCTGCACGTTTTTATTCCTTGACATGTGAATCCTTGTCATTATTATTATTTATGGTTTTACATTAATTTTGAAGTTCCTGGTGGTTGGAGTCGTTGGGAACTTATAAGCCAAAGTGCATGTACTGTCACTTGTGGATATGGTTATAGAAATATTTATCTTCGAAGAGAATGCAATGATCCTGTACCTGTGGGGCAAGGATTGACCTGTCAAGGAATTCCGGAACAACGATTTAAACAACGTTGTTTCAAAAATACTCAATGTGGTAAAATTATTATTATTATTATTATTATATTTTGTTTTAATTTGACAGAGAATTAAAAAACAGTTTATATCAAACTGATCTAATAAAAGAAAGTCTCTAAAAATATTTGGATTTTCTATTAAAGAAACAAATATGTAAAGATATAAACTTTTTATTTGATTTTGATATAGAATTTCTAAAGCACAGAATAGAAGAAAAGAGGAAGAAGAAAAGAAAATCAATGAATTAATAATCTAATAAGTTGCGACATTTGGAAACCCACAAGAATTAAAAATAATATATATATTTAAAAATGTGTATTTTACATAAAAAAAAAATACAGTTAAGACTTTGTGATATGACATGTATTTCTTTTTAAAATATAGATTAAAAATGAAAAACAAAAAGAAATATATAAAATCAAAAACAAAAAAAAAAAAAAAACACCCCAAAAACTGAAACATATTTAGAGCAGCCATTGCATTAAATGTAGAAGAATTAACACAAAAGAAACAGAACTAAACAATTTTTTAACATGTGATAATGAAAGTAATAATTTATCGAGATTATAGTTTAAGTGATTGAAATTAAAAATATTTTTTTGAGATGTATAAAATGTTTTATGGTAAAGGATTTAAAACCATGTATGAAGTAAAAAATTAAACACAAATATGAAAACTTTACCTTCAGCATATGAATATGGATCATTGGATGGTGAATGGTCTCCTTGGAGACAAACTGACTTAATACCTTGTAGTGTGATTTGTGGAATTGGAACTCATGCAATTCCATATGCAAGAAGATGTACTAATCCCCAGCCTACAAATGGAGGAAGGAATTGTACAGGGCCGAGCAACAAAACTGTCATACAGAAGTGTTTTCGAACAGAATGCATTGGTATAATCAATATATTTATAATTTTTGTACATATGTGTATCTGATTGGACATTCTCTATCTTAACCCAATAAATATGTATACAACTATTCATCATTTATTACAATGCTTTTTTTCATTATATAAAATATATATAACATTTTTATGTTTTGTTATAATTTGAAAATAATATTAAGAAATAAGAAAATAATCACACCTGTTACAATTATTATTAATAATTAAAAATAAACAAATAAATACAAATAGAATAAAATAATATGTAACATGATATGTTCTTTTTGTATCCTTCTGGTAACTTCTGAATCATTGCACAGCTGGTGACAATTGTGTCATATCTGCTAGTTATGGTTCAAATAGCACGGATCTTTGCATTTGAAAAAAGATTCTGCTTTGTTGTTGAACTGACAGAGGAACCTAGTTTTGTCATGCAGCAGACTTTTATTCATGCCAACAAATTTTTGAGAAACTTAATATTGTTTTTACTGATGTAAGCTTTCATACAAAAGTAACAAAATATAAACTAAAATATAAAATTAAGTAAATAAGATTAAAATACAAAAATGGAACAAATCTTTAACCTTCTTGGTAACAACATTATTGTCAATTATCTAATGATCAAATGTTCTGCAAATTTCATTGCTCTAGTTTATAGAGTACAGGCTTTTTAGGCATGAATGAATAAAATGTTTATACATCAGTCAGTTTTAGTGATACTGTGTACAGAGGTCTGTCAATTTATAGTGTTGGAAAACCAAAGCTCTTTTATGCCCTGTAGTGAATGGAATAAAATATATTTAATGATGTAAATATCAGTTTCTTCTCTAATCTGCAAAAAGCAATCAGATAAAACTATCCAAAAGTTGTTCAGACCATCAAACTTTTTTTTAGTATTGCTGATTTTTAAAAAGGTTCACATAAAAAATCTGTCAGTACAACAGTGCTATCAAATTAGGTTTAGTATGTGTACATGTCAGATAGAAGAACTGTATATTCAGCTGTATATTCAACTGAATATGGGACAATTTGTATATTCAGAATCATCTTTGTATTATGGGATTCAAATTGTAAATTTTAATTTATGAAAGTTCATGACTAATTTTGTTAAAAGTTTGTCCATGAAAAAAGCTTCTGTTTTCATGTGAGTGCCTTTTTTTAAACCCTAAAAGTATAGCTGGACTTTTGAATGACCCTGTATCTTTTAGAGGGTTTAGCACCATAATATAGTCCAATTTAACATTTTCAGCTTTTTGAAAGTGTTAAAGATAATGAAACTGTAGATACAGTAAACCCATTATGAGAAAACACTTTTATAGAAGAAAAAGTCTAAATTTTTGGTAAAAATATTTTCCTTACTATTAAAAGTAAATTATGATTTTTTTGAGGTATGATTTCCTTTTCAAAATACAATTAAATGTATCAAATTTTGAAGCGGCTGAAACAAAGCTATTTTTGTTTTCATAGGATTCATTGAAATGATTATAAACTTATATAAATATTACAATGTCTGCTTTGTTTTCAGTCAGTGGTCAGTGGAATGAGTGGTTTGTTCACACTGTTAAAAAATGTGATTTGAATAACTGTCAACAGGAAGTTATTCACAAAAGACTGTGTACAAATCCTGCACCCAGTCCAAGTGGTGCACCTTGTGCTGGTGAAAGTCAGCGTGTTAGTTACAGAGACTGCTGTGAGAGAAGTATGTTAAGTGTTGTGTTTTTGTAATGTCATTGAATTTTGATAAATTGTAACATTTTTTGGTATGATTTTATCAACTTTTTTTGTTTTTGTTTTTATACATGTTTAATATAATCTAAGTGAAGTATTTCTAAAACTGAGAAGTAAACAGAAAAGTATTAAATTTATCTAACTAAAAAGAAACAGTTTCCATTTTTTTTTATGTATTGGTATTGATTCTTTTATTATCAAAAGTAGTTCATGTGGAAATATAAAATATGGCTTCTCCAATGATTGAACAAGACATGGGTCATACATACAGTCAGTTTTTAGAGAAAGCTGGAAGAAGTAATGTTATTGCTGTGCACATCTATTCTTTTCAAAGGAAATATATCCAATTAAGAAATTTTGAATGTGTCCCTACATTTCCTTATGAGTCATTTTCTTATTAATACTCAGACAAAACCCTGTATGCAATCACAATGAGGAACTGATAAATAAATAGAATATTGAAAACTGCAGAATTTGACTGCCAATTCTGTTGTGTTTCTGTATGCTTATGTATGTATGTTTTTATGGATGTGTACATGTATACTTTTAGATCCTATGAATTCAGCACAATGGATGTCGTGGAGTACACCATTCAATGGTGAATGTGAACATGCTTGTGGAAGATATGTCTATAAATCACGGCAATGTAACGGGTCAAACAGCGTGTGTTATGGATATTTTGTTAGGTCTCGTTGGGAGCCATGCTTAGAAGAATCTTGTGAAATGGGTGAGCTGAGTTAGATCTCACACTCCCTGCCAAACTAATCTTAATCTGTCCTAAATGTGGCCCTGCCTGTTAATCTGGTTCTGTGTTCTAGTTTGGTATTCAGTGATATTTCAGGGATTTGGGGATATGCAGTTATTAATACTCCTTACATTATAAGTTTTATCTTCTTTTTTAATTTGTTGTTTGTCGGTTAGTTTATTTATTTATTACTACTTTTTAGATAATTTGTTGCAAGGTTAAATTGTGAAGTTGTAAAGAGATGCCTAGTTGCAGCTTGTAAACAAAAAATGTCCCAGCACATTTTTGATACAGAAAGTTTGTGACATTGCTTTATATTCCCATAATATTGTTTACATGTTCTAAAATTGAAACAGGTTATTGATAAATTAAACCATAGTTTGAACACATTTTAATTTAATCTGTTGATTTTTTTATTGCTTGTTATTATGTGGTAACCCATTTTATATTCATGGCTTTATATCTGTGATAAACTGGCAACTATTTTCTAACTTTAGAGACTGACATATACATGCAGAAAAACAAATAATGATCTGTTATCATGTTTCTTTGATTAATGATCTCTCTCCGTCTCTCTCTCTCATTACTATTGTTATTGTTGTTGTTATTATTATTATTAATCTTTACTGCTCTATATATTTTTCTAGTTAATGGTGAATGGGGTCGTTGGGAACTTATAAGCCAAAGTGCATGTACTGTCACTTGTGGATATGGATATAGAAATATTCATCTTCGAAGAGAATGCAATGATCCTGTACCTGTGGGACAAGGATTAACCTGTCAAGGAATGGATGAACAAACATATAAAGAACTTTGTTTCAGGAATATCCAATGTGGTAAAATTATTATTATTATTATTATTATTATTATTATTATTATTATATATTATTATTAAAATTTATAATTATTATTATTATCAAATTTTTAGGTTTATATATTTTCATTTTGATATAGAATATGGAAATTAATCTAATAGATGAAGTAAAGAAAACCAAACATTAAAAATTGCCTAAAAAGATATTAAAAAATAAGAAAATAAATAAACAAACAAACAAACAAACAAACAAACAAACAAATAAATAATAATAATTAAAAATAAAAATAAAAATAAAAATAAAGAAGGAAGAAGAAAGATTAAAGAAACATTTACATGACATCAACTATTATTATTATTATTTCAATTAAAAATAAAAGAAAATATTAAATATTTTAAAAGAATGTGATAAATGAAGTAATAAAAATAATTTTTTGTATTATATTGTCATGCTTGTAGTTTAAGTGGTGGAAATTAAAAACATTTTTTGGAATGTTTGAAATGTTTTAAGGTAAAGCATTTAAAACTGTATATGAAGTAGAAAATCAAATATGTAAACTTTACTTTTAGGATATGGATATGGATCATTGGATGGTCAGTGGTCTCCATGGTATCAAACAGATATAATAGTTTGTGATGCGACTTGTGGAATAGGAAATCATGTAATTCCTTATGGAAGATCATGTGATCAACCCCGACCTACCAATGGAGGAAGGAGTTGTTCAGGGCCAACCACCAAAACTGTCATACAGAAGTGTTTTCGAAAGGAATGCATTGGTATAATTAGTATATTTTTATCTTAACCATGTGTATGTTTCCAACTCTAAATTCCTTAATGAAGAAATTGCCATAGATTCTTAAAATCTTGTCAAATTTCAAATATAAAAATGACAAATAGCAGTTCTGAGATATTAGGAATCTCTGGCGTTTTCTCCATGAATGGATTTGTAATTTAATGTTAGAAATACAAAATGTCAGTATACCTAAAAATTAATAAATGAGAAATGAATAGTTAATATCAACTTCTCCATCTCTGCATTATTAATGATAGCAATTGAACCAACCGAAGAAAACATTCCAAATCAACACCTATAGTCTTTCTTCAGTGATATTTACATTTGGTAGGAAAAAACAATTTGAAATATGAAACTAAACTGATAACCCATCTTCCTTGGTATCACATTAACAACTTGTTTATATATATTTTGTGGTGAATGAACTTATATTCAAGTATCATGAATAGTTAATAAATATATTTTAGTGGCCTAGAGTGGAGTTTAGTCAAATTTAACATTTGATATTTTCAGGTTTTAGATAATAAAGACACAGACACAACTTAATTAATGCACATCAAGAAATATGTAATTAAAAGTAATTGATTGTAGTAATGTATTCTAAACATTGTTCTTTGTTTTAAAAATTAATTACAGTTGAACATAACTATATTGGAGAAAAAAAATTATTAGTTAGTGGCAAATCCATTTGCTAAAAACTCCATCATATATATGCTTAAGATTTGCTGGAAATGATAATCAGTTTACAATTTACTTTGAAAATATGAAGATTTTCACAGATTCCTGTAATTAAAATAATGTAATATGTATTTCAGTGAATGGTGGCTGGAATGCATGGTTTTTTGAGAGCGTTACACAATGTAATTCGACCTCATGTAAACAGGCAGTTACATACAAGAGATTGTGTACAAATCCTGCACCCAGTCCAAGTGGCTCACCTTGTCCTGGTGAAAATCAGGTTACAGTTAGTTACAGAGACTGCTGTGAGAGAAGTATGTAAAGAGTAATTTGGATTTTGTTGTGCATTTGAATTGTTGAATTTATTTCTATTCTTGACATGAATGACTTCATGACTTTTTTCTTTGTCAAATACTGAGCAGTATTGAATATTCAATAATTTTTTATTTATTTGAAATACTCTTAAAGTTTTATCATTTAGGTTTGCAAAATATATTTTGGTAATAACATAGTAGAAAACTAATGTAGTTGTGTGTGTGTGTGTGTGTGTGTCATTCAAAATTTGTTTGCCATGATTATTTTTTACTTTTGTTGTCAGTCATTATAAACTTGGCTGATAATTACATTCAGATTTATTGTCAGTATTTCTGATGATTCTTATCAATATTGTGTGTATATTCACTTTGGTTTCTTTTGATTTTTGTTCACAATACTTCAGAGGATAATGTTGATAAGTTTAATTTGTTTTGTATGGTTAACTTAAATTTATGTATTTCTAAAATATATATATATACTTATATCTGAACTTACATGTTACTAATGATTTGTTTTTGTTGAGTTTGTTGTAGATAATTGTGAATTTAATATCTATGTGAATAATGTTTTATCCTGAAAAAAGTGCTACAAGCAAGTACATATTAATGAATATTTCAATTTATAATTCATCTGCACTGTGTTAATGATCCAAATAAGGCACCAAAAATAATATACCAGTTCTGTTTGTCTTTTCTCAACTGTATAATTCAGTCAGGATTTACATTTTCAATAAACATTTTGAAAAGGTAAGGCATAGCTGGTCTTGGAAGAGATGAAGAATAATTGAAATGAAAAATGGAAAGATGTCATGCATAGATATTTGAAAATGGGTAAAGTGTCACTAGATTGGTACAAAAACAAGATTACTCTAAGGAAAATCAGAGGTCCAGAAAAACTAAACCTGTTCATGTCTGTGAAGACTGAAATCAGTTAACACTTGTAAGACAAATCTTCTCCACCAGTCCACCTGAATTTAAGGAGGAGTACAGTTCACACATTGACCAGTGGTCATGTGGTATACACGTTTCTGAGTTATTGATATCTATATATCAATAAGTATCTATATCACTGTCTGCTTTTTACTCCTGATGTCAAAGATGTTCAGCAAGTGTTCTCTGTACACAGATACAGTTTTCGAAAACACACTTGATATACAGTTTAATTGAGTTATACATTTGTTATGTATAAAGCTTTCACTTCTTTCCAAATTTGAATAATTCTGCAAAGATTGGTTCTAGCTTACCTTTTTGCTGAATATATATATCAATTTATCCACCTGTTTGTCTATCTGTATATATTTCTGAAGTTGTGTTTGGTAAATATCAAGTTATTCACCAATAACAACTTTGTCAGCAACGTCAAAAACACTTATGCAGAAAACATCACAATTACTGAAAACAAATTGAAAAGTTATTATGGAAAACAGATTGTTGGCAACAAACTGAACATTTCCGACAGCATATTCGTAATTAATAACAACTTTAGATATGCCAATTATTATTTACTAATAATAATTAATTAGTACTATTAGTACTGTTGATGATATTATTAATTGTAATAATAAAGATATAAATATATTAACCGTACTTCATGCTTGTAAAATCTGAAAGTAAATCCTTAACCGTTTGATTTGATTGTCACATTATCAGATAGGAGATCATTATTTATTATCATAAAGTGTCCATCACATACAAAAAAGTCATGACTTGTCCAGTTATATTGTTTTGTAGTTGATGGAGGTTGGAGTTCTTGGTTATATGAAGGGCGAGGATCATGCAGTGCTACATGTGCTTCTAATAGTTTGGTTAAGGTTAAACAGATAAGGGAGTGTAATAAACCATTACCACGATATGGAGGAAATAATTGTACAGGCAACAGTACTAGATTTCTGATGGAGCCATGTCAAGTTCTTCAGCCTGCTGGTAACAGACTAACAAAAATATTTTATGTGACATCGTTCTATTTAAATGAGTTTTAGTATTAGTGCTTATTGATGCAGTGTTACTACAAAGGCACATACAATTGTCTGAATTCCTGTGATTCTTTTTAACAAATAGAAGAAGCTAATAACATAGAGCAGATACAGATAATTCATTCAGTTTCATTTTGAGAGAATATTTTTCAATAGTCTAATGAATACTGAATAACATTTATTTCTATATATATTAAAAAGTAAAAGACAAAAATTCAAATTATCAATGCAGAAAATTATTTATATAGAAAACAATTTATGTATTTATATATATATATATATATATATATTGTATTGATAGATAATGTAGGATTCTTTACTGCAAAAGGTTGTTCAGCTGAAATAGAAAAAACATCTTGTTGTTGCAAACTGATCTCTCACACACACAGGCATAGACACTAGAGACGACACATAGACAAACACACATTCACGCCACACAGTACATATACACAATAAAATATTTTGATTACAAAAATAAATTCTAAATAAATGTTTCTCTTTTAATTAAGTTGATGGGGGTTGGAGTTCATGGACGAGAAGTGAGGGATCATGTTCAGTGATTTGTGGGTCTGGTATACGAGAGATAACACAGACAAGGCAATGTAACAATCCAGCACCAGAAAATGGAGGAGAAGACTGTGAAGGTTTAAATACTGAAACTACTACAGAAGCATGCCAAATGGACATATGCGGTAAGAAATGAAAATACAAATGAAAATCGGTCCTTCAGCATACATTACATCTGATGAGGCATAGAAATAATTAAAAAAATTATATAATCCATTTTCTAAATAGACTGACTACCCTAAGTTTTAGTGATTATTATTATTATTATTATTATTATTATTATTATTATTATTATTAGTATTATTATTAGTAGTAGTAGTAGTAGTAGTAGTATTTTGTTCTATTTTAATCTCATTTGAAAATAATGAATAATTATAAAAAAGTAATAATAATAATAAATAATCAAAAGTTCATGGAGTTAATGGGTTTAGAAATACCTAATGTTACATCTGAGAATAATGTCTATAGTACAATTCTGCAGATAATAATGGTTGCTGTAATATTTCTAGTTCAAAAGTTCTAGTTGGTTTATGATAAAAAAAGATTAAAAAAAAAAGATATAAAAAGATAAAATAAAAAAGAAAAGGAAATATCATCATAGTAACTAATTATTAACAGTTGTTTTTGAAAACTTAATACATTTCATATGTTTTTGTTTCTTTAATATCAACAAAAGAAATGACTACAGTTATTTTATCTCTTTATTATGATTAGAAAATGTTTAGAAAATAGTGAAAATAAAATATCAGATCTATACAATTACAATTTAGGGATAGTAGATGTCACACTAAATGTTATGAATGTAACTGGAGTAGTAGTAGTAATAGTACTTCTGATAGTTTAATTGGTATAAATATATGTACTATATATAATTAGTTCAATCCTACACGTATTAAAGTGAGGCATGTTTCTGTGTAGAGTTTAACTGATTTTGTTTTTGTATATTTCAGCATTTCTGAATATCAAGTTATTTCTAAAATTTATTTGAAACTTTGAGTGTCTTAAGGGTGTAATAGGATCAGGATAATTATAAAGAAAGGTCTTAGATTAATTAAATATAGTTCACAATGATTAGTATAAATAAGAGTTTGATATTATTTGATATAGTTCGGTTTTATTTTTATTTTTATTATTTTTTTTCTAAATCAGCATCACCAGAACCAAGTGCAGGTATGTTATGTCTTTACTTCTCAGAAAAATGTTGAAAATGGTTATGAAGGGAGTTGATTATTTTGTATTCAACTAATTGTAATGGATATGCCTGTTATTTTAGTGGTCATGTCATTGCTATTACTGAAGTGGTGGTGTAAAAATAGTATATACTAGAAAAAGGAATAGTATGAATGTTAATGGTTTAGCATTGGTATTGTTTGTAGTATGGTTGTTGTAGACATGTGGATGTATTATAAGTCAACAAAGTGAGGCAGTGAAAATGCTAGTAATATTATTACTCCCAATGCAATTCATATAAAAAAAAGTTTATATTTTATATGTGTCACATCTCATAAGTTCGTTTGTTCTGACGACTGGTGTTAAAATTAGATTTGCATGTACATACAGTTTTACTATTTTCTTATAAATCTGTACATTTCTGACTATGAGGTAATAAGATTATTCTAAATGTCAGCATTCTTAGAGGCTGTGAAAGGGTCAGTATAGTTTTAAACAAAATACGCAGGGTAATTTAATATTAATATTAATAGCCATTTTTGAATATGAAATACATTTGTTTCTTTCAATATCTTTTTTAAATTTATTTTTTATGAACAAGGAAAAGTAATGAGTCCAGGTATGTTACCTTTTATTCTTAATCGTTAAAACAATAATAATTATAAATTAAAATTTCAGTTTAAAAAAAAAGTAGTCTGTTTTATTGTTTTGTCCTCAACTGGTTCATCATAATATTAATGTGTTAGGCCAGAAAAATTTGATTTGATATATTGCTGTCTAGCTGTGTGCGTGCGTGTCTGTGTGTGTGTAACCTATTGATTTCTCTATTGTTGATTGTAATTGGACTATAAGTTATTTGCAAGGATGTATAATAACATAAATAATATAATATATTCAGAATCAGAAAGTGGAAGCACTGGAATAGCTGTGGTGACTGTTTTATTGTTCATTGCATTTTGCCTTGCTGTTATTGTATATTTCAGGTGAATACAGTATTAATTACATTTATGATAGCTGTTGCTGTTCTTTCATATTTTTCTTTTTGTTAGTTTTGTTTTTAATTATTTTGTTTTTTATTTTTTATTTTTGAGTTTTTCACTAGTTTATGCCATGTTCTAGTGAATATGATAAAGGAAAAACATACATAATAATAACAGTAACTCTCTCTCTCTCCCTCTCTCTCAAAGTTGAATTGAAAATTTTAATTCTGAAATATAGTTATCAATACTGAATTATTTAAATTAATGTAAAGTATAATACATTATTGAGTGCTTCAAAAGAAACCAAGTTATAAAATTATTGTTTATGTGTGTATTGGTGTCTGTATGCATATGTTTGTTGTTGGTTTTTGTGTGTATATATGTGTGAGTGTGTAATTGGTTGGATGTATGGATGAGTAGTTATATTGTTATTATTATTATTTTTAAGGGCACTACAACGGATGGACAGAGGCAGTCCACTTGTAAAGAAGAAACCTGAAACAGCCAGTGAAGTAAACTATGCACTGTCTTAATGGAGTATAATTATCTCATTTTATATATATATATATATATATATATATATATATATATATGTATATATGTATACATATAGGTCATTCCAAATCTTATATATGGGTCATTCACATATTAGTTCAATTGGAGCAAAATTTGGAAAGATACTGGCCATCAAATTATGGCTTTTATCCAAACAAATTAACAAAAATCCCTTTTTCAAGTCAAAAGTAGCCTCCAGGATAGTACTGATCATATACATTTAGGTGTAATAGCAAGAGAGGTATATAGGTGATGCAAAGGATCCCCAAAGTTGTCATTCCAATGGCACCTCCAGAACAGTTAAATAGATTGTTGATGGGGATGTGTCAAACTGATGTGTTAGTCTCATTTGAATCAGGCCAATCCCTGTATTTTTCTCATGTTCAGGCTTAGCTGTGATGTCTAGCACAAAAGGAAGAACAGCTTACAAAGAAATGCATTGATGAAAAAGCAATACAGGTTTATGAAATCTGAAATCTAAAGTTGGTGTTGCATTTCTTCACATCTACAGGTGGGACTGAAGAATTTGATTTCTGGAATTTTTGTCATAGATTAATGAAGTTTTTATTTCCATGAATTCATTCTCCAGGTAGTCGAGAATTACTTGCTATAATAATACACAGCTGACATCAAATGTCTTTTTCACATCACTGACTAGCTGAATTGATATCTGAGACTATCTTCAAATTTATGATAGGCAACAAATTGGTTGAATGTGGCCTGCTAGTTTTCCTAATGAAAACTCCTCCTGTACAAGATACAAGAATATTTTGGAAAACTAGTTTCTTCTAAGAGCTTCATTGATGATTTTAGGTCCTTCATGTATGTTCTTTGGAATTTTGTGATTCAACAACAGCTGAAATGAAAATTTGTCTATGAATAAATTTTGGATTCTGTTATGGAAGTCAGTTTTCTTCTATATGTATCCCAAACCAAATTTATATTATTATTACTTTTATGGATGCTACACTGAAGGATAAGAGCCCTGAACAAGTTGTCACAAACACACCTTTCATGACCCATCACACCTTTCAACCTCTGTGGCACACACCTTTTTAACAGAAACTTTCATCCATGCTTCAGCTTTTGCTTAAAGTTCTGCTGACATTTCACAAGGCAGAAAATATGAGTTCTTGATGATCGGAGCAAAGCTGTGAGTGAAATAAATAAAATCTTCTTTTGTGGAGAGGATTCTTTCTTACTTGAAATTTGAAATTCAACAAAATTAGCTGCTTTCGATGTTGTGCCTTATTACAAACCCACAAGAAGTTTTAACTCCAGAACATATATCTATTTTCATCACCTTCATCAAATCTAACAATCTCAAAACTTCACTTTTGTTCTTTTCTCATAGTCCTAATATAAGCTTCTGTGTTTTTTTCGGGACAGCTTTTCTTTTATTTTTTCTCTCACTATGATGTTTTTGGTTTCAAATTCCTTTATAATCCTATGGGTGTTCAAAAATCATCACCTGGTAGGATTATATTAAAGTACTAAATCTAAGTCATGTATACCTGCCACATTATAGATCACTTAGTGTACATTAAAGCGTTAGCATTGTAAAAGTGGGCATTTTATGATCAAGAATGTCCCCCTTTAAGTGTATTTTTCTACTAAACTAAATTAGTTTTAATAAGTTGTAGGTAGTATCTTGCAGTTTAAATCTAACACATCATTTCACGGTCAAGTGGAGCACAAAGTTGAATTCAAGATAGAAAAGTTACCAGAATTTAGCTTGTACATTTCACGAGATTTGGAATTCTTTTCAGGTTAGCTTTTCATTGAAACCAAAATTCGTCAAAACTGACCCATTGATTATGCGATATCAGGGTCTAAAATGAGCGGTAATGCCTATTTTGGGGGGGAAAAAGCCAAAATTTGAAGACCCATAATTTCCCAAATTACATAACAAATTTTAGCAAAAGCTAAAATATTGAGGTGAAACCAATGAGGTAATTTGACACTAAATGACCCATATATGTCAGATAGATCTTTTTTGCATTTTTAATTTTTTGTAAATATTATTTGTTTAGACAAGTACACAGTAATAATAACCATACATTTTGCAGTTAAAAATAAAATAAAAGGCCAAGGAGCAACAAAACAAAAACAAAAATCAAGAACCTTAAAGGAAGCAAAAAAATCTATTCTTTTCAAAGGAAGTGTAAATTAAAACATGTCCATATGTCACTAATATTTCTTTAACATTTTCTATCATTAGTTTTTTATTGATAATAATAATAATTAACATTCATTGTAATAAAATAAAGTGAAAATACTGAATCAGGTATGTTTTTGTACAATTCAGTTTGATGTTGATTTCTGGTTTTGGTAATATTAAAATTATCATCTAGATTTTCATGTTTTTTTTTCTTTCATACTACTTCAAATTTGTATCCTTTAGAATAAACACGTTTCTTGAAAGCTCAATTTTCAACATAAATAAATTCTTAATCTAGTTTAATAAAAATAAGAAAAAAATTATCATATTTAAAAGAGAGACAAAATAACAAGAAGAAAAATATAGTAATAAATTATAAATAATAATAATAAACAGCATGTTTTTTAAAATTAAATATATATACATATATTCCTAAAAGAAATGTGAAAGTACATATCCTGCAATGAATCAAGATTATTTTTCTTGTACTTCATAGTACTGTGTTTTTTGTTAATTTTATTGCTAAAAGTTAATGAAATTGAAAATACTTATTAAATGATCTTGCTCAAAAGAAAATATACTGGAAAATGTAACTGTTTCTAGTCTGACAGTTCAAAAACAATTCATATAATCAACTTATTTTAGGTCTTAATGACATTTCAAATTATATATATTTTATGATAATATTTCGTAAAAGTGAAAACAATATTGTATTTATTTATTTTTATATAATACAAATTATATTTATATGTGTGTGTGTGTGTGTGCGTGTGTATTCATGTGTATGTGTGTGTGGCTGTGTGTATGGTTTTAAAAATATATATATACATATACACACAAATGCACAAATATATCAATTTCAAAAATTATTTATTAAATACATAGCAAGTAATAAACATTTCTAAGTAACTAACAACAGCAAAATGTTTAAAATCTAAACATTTAAAGTATAACAGTAAAACTGCTTGTTTTGAAATCTGTAAATAACTACACAGTAATAATAACACCAACAACAAATAAAACAAATTGTCAATAATATTTAGTTATCATTATCTGAATTGTTATAAAGTATTGCTGAAAGATAAACCCAATAAAAATGATTTTTTTTTTTTAATAATAGGAATTTTTAAAAGGAATTTTTCACAAAAACCCCCAGAAAACACTTTTAATCTATTTTTCTTGTGTTTTAGATGCAACTCAGAAATTAATTTGAAAGAAATATATGAGAAAAAGTTAGAACCCAATTTTTGAAATAAAATCCAAAATTTCATAGGCATACACAAATTTTGAAACATTTTTATTACATCATACTTAAATAAATAAGTAATGTTTGAAGAGTCCATTTATAAATATTGATTGTTCCTGAGCTTATATCAGTAATTTAATCTGTTTCTGTTTCTCATTTAATTGTCATTATACTAAATATTTAAAAAAAGAAAGAAAGGAACAACAACAATAAAAAAGTTATAAAACAATTAAAAAAAAAAAAAAAAAAAAAAAAAAATAATAATAATTAAGAAAAATATAACTTAATTCAGAATACATTTAGCACTGAAAATGCTACTAATTACAAATGGGCAGTTCCGGGACAAACAAATTAAATTTCATTTAGCTCCAACATCTTTCAAAGAAAAAATAAATAAATAGAAAAAAGTTAAATAAATAAATAAGAATATCTAATTGTAGAGAAATCAAAATTAAACAATAATTATGTCAATCATTCATGAAACTATGTTATTTTTATTTTGGACAAAAGAAATCTTTAACATTTGTCACAATCCAATCATTTAACAAAAAATTGACTGTTGTTTTAGTAATTCAGCAACTTTAGCAAAAAAGGTGGCTTCAGCAATTACAATTAAATGACAGAATCAGAATTATATTTTACCCACTCTACGTCTTCAGTACTTCCTTTTTGTTCATTTCCTGAGCTGTTTTCCAATATAAATCAATTCCAGTTCATGGGGCAATATGCT
Source organism: Chrysomallon squamiferum (assembly GCA_012295275.1). Classification (NCBI taxonomy): domain Eukaryota; kingdom Metazoa; phylum Mollusca; class Gastropoda; order Neomphalida; family Peltospiridae; genus Chrysomallon; species Chrysomallon squamiferum. The sequence goes on from CM022677.1 coordinate 23,516,281, forward strand.
CATAGAAAAAGATAGTTATTCAGATCCAAGAAAAAGATCTTATTTCACGAAGTTTACACTGTGTTATGTTAAAAATATCAGTGAACACTAAAAAGTATACATGCAGTGTTAATAGAGACAAAATGCAAACAGCCATTACAAAAATGAAAAAAAGAACAAAAAAAATATAAGAAAGAAATGAGATGCTCAAACTGAAAGAGGCTTTCAACTATTTCATCACTGAGGACAACTGATGCAAGCCATTAATTATAACGATTAATCAAGTGGAAAGTTATGAAGAAATTCATCTGCCTGCAGATGAGCCCTGTACTGTCTTGTGTGAAGAAGAGACAATCCAAATTGTTGCTTGATCAATATTACACTGAACTTTTTCCATTTGAGATAAAACATACACATGATGGAAATTACAAACTGACCTTTATGTACTGATCTGGTATAAGCTGGACATTATCATCCAAAGAATATGAAATTTTAAATCTATATTAAACTTGATGCCACCACCATGATCAGTGAAAGGGATCCCTGTGAGGAGGAAGTTTCCCTGATTTCTGTTAGCCAGATATTATCAATACATGACCATAGTAAACCTGACTAAAGCCCGATTTTTGTTTTTCTCCTCTGTTTAATATGAAAATGTCTATTTTATTTACTACTATGAAAGATTATCTAAACGGCAAGTAGTCAGAAGCTTCAGTCAGATTCTGAATGTCTGAAAGTTTAGTGAAGTCACATAATCCACATTATTTTCTTGATTATGCCTTTATGTCATTTTTATCATACCAAGAAGATACTTCTGATTCCAGTTACATTCTAGATATCCACCGACTCTTTTCTCTATAACACTCTATAACAAATTTGGACAAGGGCAAGTCTGTGGGGATATGACTAGCAATAACGGCAGTTGGAATAACTTCCAATACCTCTGATTATAATGTCTTGCCAATATGCAACATTATTTTGCTGATAGAAAAGGGAAGTCAGACATGTATATACATCAGATCTCAAAATGCTTTCTTATGCAGAAAGATTTTTAATCTTGTTTTTTCAATGTTTCTCTATTTGTGTCACTGGATTGTCATAAGCTATAAAGTCTTTATCCATTTTCTTTTCGCAGAGTGGATGTTCCATATTTTTTTCTGGCCTTTCATGGTTCTGCATCCTGAAATGAATATGATAAAATAATTAATTAGTTTTAAAATATATTGTACATTTTGCATAGAATTTAAAAATATATATATTGGAAATAACACTGAACAATTGCTTTGGGAGAGATAGTGCATGGCAAAAGGATTTAATCACATGACCAAAGCAATGAACATCATCACTGAGAATATCTAACTGATTTATGTTTTCCTGTGTAAGACGTGATGAAATATACTTTGCAGTTTATTGATTATATGTAGATGGCAAAGCTACTGAAATTACCATTTTAGTAAGGCAAGGATAGAAATTACAGTCACAGCCACTGCACCAAATAAACCAGTAATGATATAGAGGTAAAGAGTTTGAAAATCTGAGGAAATACAAGTAAATGAAAATAACATGTGATCATATATTGAATGAGTATATGTTTGTTGTTGAGAGAGAGAGAGAGAGAGAGAGAGAGAGAGAGAGAGAGAGAGAGAGAGAGAGAGAGAGAGAGAGAGATTGTCTCTTTAAAATATATGTAATTAAATTATAAATGATATAAAATATTATTTAATTTTGACATTACTGACTGATATATGAAAAAAAAAAGCTGAAATATATTACATTAATATTTAAAAAAATAAATAAAAATAATAAACATTTTTTTTTACAAATTCATTACCACTATAAGACTTTTGTAGATCTTCTTTTTTTGTTTGTGCAGGTGCAACATTTCCTGCAAATAAATGAAGATATCACAGTCAGAATGACATAACTAAACATATGAACAACACAGACGCAGATGCTTATACACACATACATAAAAACATATCTATTTTAGAAAATTGCTAATTCTTTATGTATGTATGTGGCTGTGTCTGGGTATATGTGTAATTGTATATGTTCATCCCATACCTGAATTATTAGCAGCCTCTTCACCTAACAAACACAAAATATTATTAATATACAAATCAACATCATCATTATTAGTGGAAATATTAATAATAATAATAATAATAATAATAATAATAATAATAATAATAATAATAATAATAATAATACTCTTTTTAAAAAGGAAAAACAGAAAGGAGAATATGAAGAGAAAAGTTATTTGCTAAACTTTCAATACATTAAAAATGTATCTATTTTAGAAAATTGCAAATTCTTTGTGTATATATGTGTCTGGGTATATGTGTAATTGTATATCTTCATCCCATACCTGAATTATTAAAAGCCTCTTCACCTAACAAACACAAAATATTATTAATATACAAATCAACATCATCATTATTAGTGGATAATAATAATAATAATAATAATAAGAATAATAAGAATAATACTCTTTAGAAAAGGAAAAACAGAAAGGAGAATATGGAGAGAAAAGTTATTTGCTAAACTTTCAATACATTAAAAACATATCTATTTTAGAAAATTGCAAATTTTTTGTGTATATATGTGTCTGGGTATATGTGTAATTGTATATTTTCATCCCATACCTGAATTATTAAAAGCCTCTTCACCTAACAAACACAAAATATTATTAATATACAAATCAACATCATCATTATTAGTGGAAATAATAATAATAAGAATAATAAGAATAATAAGAATAATACTCTTTAGAAAAGGAAAAACAGAAAGGAGAATATGGAGAGAAAAGTTATTTGCTAAACTTTCAATACATTAAAAACATATCTATTTTAGAAAATTGCAAATTCTTTGTGTATATATGTGTTTGGGTATATGTGTAATTGTACATGTTCATCCCATACCTGAATTATTAACAGCCTCTTCACCTAATAAACACATTATATCATTATTAATATACAAATCAACATCATCATTATTAGTTGAAATAATAATAATAATAACAATAATAATAACAATAATAATAATAATAATAATAATTTTAAAAAGGAGAAAATGGAGAGAAAAATTATTTACTAAACTTTCAATACTTGGAGTTGCATTTCCTGAAACTGTGAGATAAAATAAATGAAAGCAGAAAGAAGCAAAATTAACCAATAAAATGCATTAATTATAACAGCAATAATAATAATAATAATAATAATAATAATTTAAAAATAAATAAATTAGAAAGACAGAAATAATACCAATCAGAAGTAATCTGAATGTTACCTACAACATCTGCTACTTGTGATGTGTTCTTTCCTGAAATGTTTAAATAATAATGCATACCTTTCATAAAGTAATAATAATAATAATAATAATAATAATAATAGAAGAAGAAGAAGAAGAAGAAGAAGAAGAAAACAAAAATTATTCACCACTGTTCTTAAACCATTAATAGTAACTACTCATCTGGTTAGAATTATTTGTATGGCAGCTGCTCAATAAATAAATAAATAATGATAGTACTGTGCTACCCCCTTACCTGGACATTTTTTCTGTGACAGTGCCAAAGTTTAGTTTTTGAATAAATACCTTTGCAACTTTTACCACCATTCTGTGGTATAGGATTGTTACATTTACAAGTTTTTGTTTTGCCACGAGTTCCTTTTCCACAGGTGACACTACACTCTGTTTTCTTAAACATCCAGCAACTCCAACCACCATCCACTGTTAATACCAGTTTAATTAATAAAATTTAAATTCTGATTGTATTCATTATTTTTCCTCTTTGATGTTGTTGCTGTGGTACTACTAGTAGTAGTAGTAGTTGTTATTATTCTTAGAGTGACGCAAAAGATAAATACATAAATATTACACTAAAAGATAAATACCAAAAAAATATGACTAAAAGATAAATACATAAATATTACACCATTTTAATCTTTGTGATCATCTTAACAATATGGTTTATTCCAACTTTGTAATTTTGAACTTAAATAAAAAATACAGTTTGAATATACTATATAGAATAATGTCTAACTAAAAAAAAATTCTGTCAACCAAAATTGTAAGATTTTTTCCTACCTTCTGTCCCTCTGACAAGTGCTTTTGACTTCGCTGAAATGTAAAGATAATAACAATAACAACAACAACAAAAACAAGAATAACAATAACAAAAACAACAATAATAATAATAACTAATAATAATGATAATACAATAATAATAATAATAATAATAATAATAGTAGTGGTAATAATAATAATAATAATAATAATAATAATAATAATAATAATAATAATAATAATAATGACTACACAAATAAAAAACAGAACTAATTATTTTCACTGATACTAAAATAGTAATAAATTGATATTTGAACATTAACTGTACAAAGTTAACTTTTCAGAGTGTTATTATCATCATCATTATATTACAGTTACTGTCACCACTAAAGGTCTTTCCAATAAACACACATGCATGCACACACGCACACACAGACTCACACAGCACTGTCACATATAATCCAACACTGCTCCAAGTTCATTGCCACTACTTCTATTACTGCTATCCACTGCAGCATTTTCCATTACTGCTATTATTACTAAGTATGGTTAATGCATTCTATGAAAAAAATGCCCATATATTTTTGAAAATAAGAATAAAGATTATAACACCCACACACACATGCACACATGCACACATGCATGCACACACACACACATATGTACAGGAATTGATTACCAGGATCTTTTTTATTAGTTATATTTAAAAAAAAAAAAAAAACTGTTTATAATCTCAAGTTATAGTAGGTTAGTATAAACTTTTAATTAAATGGAACTCATAAATTTCTGAACTAGAAAAAGGAAAATCCATAAAAACAACAAAAATATTTCTTAAAAATATGCAGTATTTGAGAACTTTTTGTGAATTCAGAACCTTTTTGGATTTTAATATGAGACACAAATTATCAAGATGCATCCAGGCCACAAAAGTGATTTAGAAAATTTCTGATATCTTTTTTCCAGATGTATTTTTTGTAACAGTCAAGCAAAATATTAAAATATATTTAGTGTCACTTTCTGCAAAGCACCAATAAATAACCCCAATATTTAGAAGTAGGTAACTCTTTTACATATCCATGTGAACTTAAGCTATAAATTTGTAAAACATGTTCTTATTGTTTTGCTGTTGGATGCAACACATTAAGTCAACTCTGCATCATCTCAACAAATTGGAATGTTTTTCTAGGTTTGGTACTTTCTACAGTTGGTCTGGTAGGTTTTGGTGTAAGTATACATGTATTTTAGCAAACTACAATTAATGTAATACATCACTTCTTAAATTAAATATGACCACCAGAGAGAAATTTAATTGAAGTAGATCTTAAACACATTTTCTCTTAGATAGAAAAGCTTGAAATTAGAGTGTACTACACTGATACTTAAAAACTACCCCTGCTCTTTAAATGCTAAAGATAGTAAGAGAACAGTCATATGCTTGTGTGTGTGTGTGTGTGTGTGTGTGTGTGTGTGTGTGTGCACAAAATATCACAAATAATTATTATACTGATTACTTTCTTACTTGGACATGGGACAGTTTCACATGACTCTGTAATAAAATTTATTCTAAAGCCTTCACAATCTCTTCCATATGAGGGTGCTATGATATTACACTGCCTAGATTTTATAACCAAACGTGTACCAGGCCCACATGTCAATGAACATGTTTTTTCATCCCTGGTCCAGGAACTCCAACCTCCATCAGCTTGATTAAAAATAACACAGCAGTTAATTATATGATCATTTTTTTTATTAGCAACGTATCTTAACAATCATAATAAAGTGTTAGGTCTATATTATTATTAGTCTCTGCATCTAAAACTATGGACACATTATCACAAACTGGCTGGTTTGATATATATATATATATATATATATATATATATATATATATATATATATATATATATATATATATAATCTGATAATGAATGATTGTTCAAAAAGCCACATAAACGGTACTTGTGCAAATTCAAACAAAACTACAAGTGATTTTCTGCCAGTCTTTTTTATGTTCAGCGATTCTTTGTTCTTTATTCTGTATGTGATTAATAATTCCAGTTATATCTATATCTGTTATTCTAGAGCATTTCCCCCATGGATATTTCCTGTGACAAATATCAACAGGCATGGAGCATGGTCACTGTTGTGTAGAAGGACCTGTAGGCTCATTGTTGTCTGCTGGTACCTCTCTGGGATGCGAAGACCTGAGACAGTTTGTGTCACTGGTGGTGGTGGATCTTTGGGATGTTGCTTTGTCTGACACACAGCCCTTCTGCTGGTTTGGACTGGAGGCAGTTGGGTTGGAGGAGCTGTGAGTAAGTACCATTTCATTAATAGCAGGCCATTAATACACAGATCACTGGAGGCCCAGTATTTGGGACATGCACGAAACAAGTGGTGGTGAGTGATCAAGCTGAAGATTGATAATTTGGAACAACACTTGTTTACATAGTTTGTTGATAAACAAACAAAATTAAGAATAGTTTATCCTTGGCCTCTTCAAAAACCATATTATTGACCCAATTATTAAACCTTTTTATGTTGTCTGCAGTTCATGGTGACGATATATTGGTAAGGCTAACAGTATTGCTGTTTACAATACATATTCACGTCATGAAGATTTAAGACATAAAAATGTGTCAATATGTTAGAGTAAAAGTAAAAAAGGTCAATAAATAATTACCTTCAGAAATTTCTTGTAGGCCGATAGAAAGGATTTGTTGTGGTGCTTCCATTGTCTCTATAGCCTTGCATTTCATAGAAGCTCTAAAGTGTAACACTTCAGTTCTACCCACAGTTGGTGCGTGAGTATGTTCATTGGCATTAGCAATGATTGCTCCATTCAAAACTTTAACTTTAGCTTTACATTGTCACTGTTTTATTTGCCTTTTTGCATAATTCACACTCATAAAATACTACACCATTTGCAAGATCTTTTTACTTAACTTAGATATAGTCATCATGAATCAACACGTTTTTGCCTCAAGGAGAAGTAATCGTATCCATGTTGGATGATAACATTTGCAAATGCACCAGTGCAATTAAAAGGCGAGTTCTAAATCAATTAACAAATCTATAATTTTTTTTTTTCTGCTATAGGTAGCACTTACTGAAGCTGAGAAGTGAACAGTTTTAGTGTTTTTTTTGTTTTTATTCAGTTAACTGGAGGTTAAAGAGAAGGATACTTGACAGATAAAATAGGTAGGCAGGCGGCAATTGTCACAGGGGGAAATGACCTAAGGGGAAATCACTGAGGGAAATATATGGGGTGAAATGCATTGAAACCATGTATCTATCTATCTATCTATCTATCTATCTATATACATATTAAACTATTGCTACAATGACAGGCTGTTGTTTTGTTTTATTTATTATATCTAGTTGTAAAAGCAAGCTCGTAAAGATGCAGACTGGCAAATATCTTTCACTTTAGTTTCTAAATATCACATTTCACTTGTAAATTGTATCAAAAGTTATATATACCTGTGTGTGTGTGTGTGATAAAAAATGTGAATATTAATGATACAAAAACAAAGATCATACATTACCTCTCGATGTGAGGAATCCATTGAAAAGAAGTTGTATTATAATAAGGCTCATTTAGTTTCTTTTTCTGCAGTATATAGAATGATGGAATATAACTATTTATTTTGTGTAATCTTTGTTTTCTGGTTCTGATCTTTTTCGTTTCTATTTTGTTTTCATTTTTTTCATTTTTATTTTCCTTTGATAATATTTTTTTTTTTTTTTTTTTTTTTTTTTTTTGATTATACACTATTTTACTGTTATGGTCTAAAAACAATCACATGTCGTCTGCAGTCACTGGATGAAAGATAAGGCGTAAAATGCGGTTTTCAAAGATGAAGAATAATTCGATTTACTAATTCACTGCAACATCAAAAATAAACATCGGTGAATATTTTGTTTTTAATCATTACGGTTTATATTGTTTTTATAATTATAATTATTATTATTATTATTAAATGTTATTTATTTAAATTCAGATTTTACGTCCTACGGTCGAAGCGCAGATAACTCTATTTTGTTACTCTTTCATTTCTTCGAAACCAATTGCTTTAAAAGTGTTATAAGCTTTAACATAGTGTATGTGTGGTGTGTGTATGTGGGGGAGGGCTGGAGAAAAAAAATAATGAACACTTCTTGACCAGTTTAGCTAAAGACCTCGCAGCACTTTCTTATGTGTCTTTTATTTTATTTATTTATTTATTTTTTATTCAGATGGTGCCTGGAACAAAAAAGAAAAGAAAAAGAAAAAGAAAAACGAAATTGAGCCAGACTGTTTTCAGAATGAAAGGGATCTCCAAATTCTTCGACACATATCTTCAAGTTTGGAATTGTTAAACTTCATTTCCGTTTTCAACTCCAAATACTGCTTGACCACTCCCCTTGTTCATCTGCTTGCAGACATATGTTATTCAATATGTGATTGACATGGCACTGTTGCCGATCTCCACATTGATGTAGATTAAATGTTTGTCCAGGAATGGACAAAATGGATCAACCCATTAGTTGTTAATAAATATTTCCTGGTTTTATGTAGAGCATGAATAATAAAAAAAAATCAACAACAAACAAACAAAAGACCATCTTATGTAGTTCTTCTGTACACTATTTAGTTTCTAGGGTACATTCTCATGCACAAATAGTAACTTATGCACAGATACACTAGCCTGAGAATTTCACAAGCAACATGGATCTCGTTTTCTTGATGGTTTCAAACAACTCGGAATTATCCTTTTAAGCTGGACGTTCTGCACTGTTGGGAGAATCAGTATGATTGGGATTAATCCTTTCCTTTAGCCAAAACATTTGGCTTTCTTTCAGTTATGTTTCTGTAAAACATTATCTAACTAACCCTTCACTATCAACAGTCCAGGTGTTGTCACCTCTGATGACCAATATGTAGGTTTCTCTTCTTGCTTTCTTGAAGCCTGATTTGAGCAAGGATTGTGTGGACTAAGGAACTTTTGAAGAGTAAGAATTAGATCCACTTCAAATCTTGAAATGTGTTCCTCTTAGTTTATGCTTGCTCTCGATCATCTTGATTTAAGTACATTTGTAAAAATTGCTTCTGTTTATTTGATAGTGACATGAGAGACCCATTCACGTGGTAAACATGGTCGTGGATTAATTCTTAAAATAATTTTCCATCCTGGTAATGCTGCATCCTTGGATGTCACTGAAAAACAGTTGTTGTAGACTCCGAGTTGCTGAAGGAACTTTTTTTTTATGATTTTAGAGACGTTCCATCCAAATGGTTCAGGTGATGAACACAAAATCTGAACCAGGAACTTGTCATTGATGAACACATTTCTTCTACTTCAGTCTTAATCAATAATCCATTGCAGTGATCACAGCTACCAAACATTGATCCAGTTGATATCTTTGGCTAAAAAGCTTCATCCGTGCCGGACGCAACTCTGATGAGGTTGGAGAGTTAGATGTTCTGAATCTCCTCACTGCTGTTGAACTGGTAGGTCGTCTGGTTAGGGTTTGCCATTCTCATCCTTGCAGCTGTAACAAGTACCCTGGATGGATTGGCTTTGCTCATGAATTTCTGCTTCTCTGGATCTCATCACTTTCGTATTTTTTCTTTTTTGTGTATTTAATGTATTTTATGGTTACGATTAACTTTAGCTCAAGAGATGGACTACACTAAGAATATGCATAAAGCAATAATAATAATAATAATAATAATAATAATAATACATAAACAAATAAATAAATAAATTTAAAAAGGTAGAAATTAAAGAAAAAACTTAAATTTAATATTAAAGAAAAAAACACAACAATTAGCACGTTTTTGTTCATTAGAAACACAACAAACACAATACACTTTTAAAACTGTATTAGCGCTTGCACCGAATATCCAGTATAGGAATAGAGTACTAAAATAATTTGTGTCAACAATCATATAAGGTTTATACAAGCAGAAAAGGAAATATATATATCTAAGTAGTTTCCCAGGTCAAGCCTGATCTGGCGCCGTGCCTTCAGGGGCCAGCGACCGTTCCCTAAGAATCGTTCCACAGTTCTCCCCCAACAAAACACATTCACGGCTTATTATTTGGCAGACCGAATCAAAACTAATGACAGAAGTGACATTTTACAGGCGGAAAATAAAAATGTTCTTCTGTCACAGTCTGAATGGTTAGATATTATAATGTTATCTGTGTACATGTCCCAACAGCTATCAATACTTTAAATTTTTTTTTTTTTTTAAATAAATGTATATATACTTTTTAAAACATTTTTTTTTCAATTAATTTGCATTAATTAGCATTAATTTGCCTTTTGACTTCATATATATTGATAGCACAAGAACTAACTTGCTAAGAACTGTTTTCGTAATCAAATCTTTGCATAAAGATTTTGTATGAAATTGGGCAGACTATGAAAGAAATGCATAATTTCTAACTGTACATGATTAAAAATCCCATGTAAACTCAGCTTAGTCACTCGACGATTATTTTGAAACGATACATTTGTCTGTTGGTTCTGCGTTGTTTACCAAACTTCACATGTGAAGAAACGAATGATGATGAAGCTGAACATTATATACTAAATTATGATGTTTGTTGTTTATGAAAATATGATAAAATCAAAAATCAAAAATCAAAATAATGACAAAACTCGAATGATGGGACCGCGTCCAAGACAGCAAAAGACGTAATCATTCCGTTGACGTCATTAACGTATGACGTATTTCTTTCGAACATAAAAACACGCAATCTCTATTATTTACACAGAAGTAAAAGAGAGACGCCATATTAGACATACCCTTAGTAAGTTTCTTCTTTCTGTCTTTCAATAATAATAATAATAATAATAATAATAATAATAATAATAACGAAAAAGCAACAAGTAAATAATGAAAAAATATAGATAAATAGATAGATTAGATAAATAGATCGGATAGATGATAGATAAATATAGATATGCAACAATTTGTAAGAAATAAACATAACCATCACAGATACTTTGAAAATTTCTTATAAAATGAAGGAATGTTTTAAAACTTAAAAATGATAAAAAAAAAAAAAAAAATAAAAAAAATAAAAATGTATTTACTATTATTTGGAAATGCACTTGTGTTTGAGCTTTTTGCTATAAATATCGAATTTGGATGTATCTACTGGTCAAGTTAAGTCTGTTTGTATTTGAACGGAAAATAATAAAAAACGTTAAAGCATCAACACATGTAAGATGCATTTAGTCTATATCCAAAGTTTCGAATTTTATAACATAGCAAATGATATACATGTTGCGAAGAAAGATTTTCACTAACTCCCCACTCACTCTCTTGACTTAATTACTCCCCTGCATTAGTTAAGGGAGACTGGTGCAGTAACTATTATTAATAATGCAGTGGGCAATTCAAGTAGTCATCTTCAAATCTTCTCAGTTGAACATTCTACAAGCAGTGAACCATCCCTAAATTGTTTAATAGTTTGGAACCACCGAGTCATTTTTCTGTGGCTAATGGTGACAATTCTGTGGCTAATGGAAGAACCAATAACCAGAAAACTTGGTCAGAACTGAAAAGAAATAATCTTCATTTTCTTTAAACTCTTTATGATAGATGCCGATGAGAATTCTTTTTAAGAGTCATTACACAGCCATACTAACAGTGGCGTGCAGAATGGAGTGTCCGAAGTGGCGAGCTGCCCTTGGCATTCAAATGGGGTGATGGCATCCAATCAGAGAGAAACATTTAATAAATTTGGTTGATTTGTATTTAAATCGAATAAAGTGTTTATTTTATGTTTCATCTATGTTTACTTATTCAAAATGTCTTCCTTTCTCATAACTGAGTTTGACGAGAATAAGCCTATTGATCAAGTCAGATAAAACATGCCCTCACGCCTTCTTGAACTGGAGGCCAAACTTGGTGTATTGTCAGTGGCAGTAAACTCGGTTGCAGACATTAACCATGATTCAGCCACTCAGGATTCAACTTCACGGGTAGCACATCACGACAAACAAAGCACCTCATATACGAAGTTGTGCAGTTATTGGCCGCTCTAAGAATATTCACTCCTGCACCACGGTGAGGTTAGTGCAAATGCAGCGGCATATGAATGGGCAGATTAATATTAATATCAACTATTAGGCCGAACGTACGCTTTAACCACAGACATCCTACCAAAACCACCGAAAAACAGTCAATGGTTTGCACGTGCGTCATCCAGTTGCCCCATACGCCTGCATGGAGTGTCATTCTTTATTTAGACAATTTCCAAGAAGGTCGATTAATCACTGTGGATTATTATTTAACTGTGGAATATTTTTTTTTTTGTTCTGTTGATCATACAGTTGTTATTGTTTCCTTCTTAATCATTTTGTAAAAAAAACCTCCTGAACTTTTCAACTTCACTTCAGACCCGAATCCTCCATCATTTGGTGGTCACAGTTAATAAACCTTACAATTTTGACAATTGTAAATTCGTATTAGAGTTCCCTACTTTTTTTGGACCAGTATAAATTCAAGGAACAATTTTAATTTCTTTTTTTCTTGATTACAATATACGTTTATTTACTCATAAGAACAATTTCTTAGACCTTTAGTTAATAAAAGCTAAAGAATGACAGAGCTCATTTGTATTAATTACTTTTTCCATTACTGCCTACTGGAATGAAAGAATAATAATAATAACAATAATAAATTATTCTTACCAGAAACAGATATATAGATTTGCTCAGTCACTTTATTATTATTTTATTTATTTTATTTATTTATTTATTTATATTTATTTTTGTTTGTTCGTTTGTTTTTCCAGATAAAGAAATTCGACATGAACTCTATTATTAAACAAGCCTTAATTCAAGAAGTACTCATTTCGTTAGGTGTGTATAGTTCAATTATATAATTGCTGTTTGTATTATTCTGTCAGTCTGGTTGCATAATCATTAGGTAATTCAAAATTATATAACTATATCTATTAAAAAGATCCTACATAATATATTGGAACTAGGTTTCACATTCCTTTGTGATAGTTTATTTTTCGAGGCAACTTTAGCCAGGCAATAATAATAAAATCCCTTTTCTTTGTAATCTCTGCCGCATGCCCAATACAGTCAACGTGATTTTGTAATAAGAAAAGTCAGCGTATGTCGGTTTTAGCTTCATACAGTCATAATTAAACTTGTAGACGGCCTTTAGAGGTGATGTACAACATGTACATCCAAAAACTCGAGAAAATCCAATATTCCAAAACGCCTATCCCAAATCATTTTGGATGAAGGATTATGGACCAGTAACTATTCCCGTGCATCGGAAGTAGCATGTTGTAATCTAGATATTTTTCGTCACAACTGTTAATTTCTTCTTCTGTCTACACATCTGGACAGAGGTGTGAATCAGTATTCAGCCAGTTACAATAGTGGTAACACAAAAATTAAACCTATAATTATAGTAATGTCTGATTCTAGCCAACCTCCTAATAACCTTATCGACTCACAACAATTAGTCTCATTCCTAATAATTCGGTATCTGATAGGCATTTTCATACATATATATATACTACTACTACTACTACTACTACTACTACTACTACTACTACTACTACTACTACAAATAATAATGACAATAAGTAAGTAAATAAATAAATAAATAAATAAAATTCCCAGAATGTGATCAGTATCCCTGATTAAGTTGTCTTCTAGGATTATTCAAAGCCCAGCGTCTACAGTTATAATCCGTTATGACGTATAACATATGTCAGCCATATAACATCATGACACTAAACTCTTATGATTGAAAATACTTTATGTTGAAGAAAATATTTAATATTCATAATATCATAATCATAATTTTTACCATTAGTATAAAAATCGAATGACGCGACTTCGATATACTCAGGAACGACAATGGATTAATTAATTATTATTATTATTATTATTATTATTATTATTATTATTATTATTATTATTATTATTATTATTATTATTGCCATAGTTATCTTTGTTTAAAGTTTTAGGAAAGTCGAAATCAATGGAAGGAGATTCTACAGGTAAGACCTGCATTTTTTGAATGTTGCAAAGAAAGAAAATATTTGATTTATGAATTTTGGAGGGATATGGCAATAGAACTAACAAGACTTAATTCCTACTCTGAATTACTGGCATTATCTATTTTTAGCAGATGTTGCTCTTTGAATGTTATTTTGTTATGTGAGAAGATTCTATTACCTTCCATAAATAAAAAAGACCATTATTATTATTATTATTATTATTATTATTATTATTATTATTACTTCAATTTTTATTTCTGTCTGCACTTTCTTTCATTACATTATTTTATTTTGTATTTATACAGACTAGATTATGTTTATCAAAATGATGATGACAACAATATTAGTGGTATAAGAAAAAGTAGCATAGTAATAATAGTAGCAGTCCTTATTGTTATTGTTATAATTCTGCTTTTTCAATTTAACGTTTATAAACAGTGGATGGTGGATGGAGTGAGTGGGTGTCTAAGAGGAAAGACTGTTCTGTCACGTGCGGAAAAGGAGTAATCGTGCATGAAACTAGTCGTAAATGCAACAGTCCTAAACCACTGTTTGGTGGGAAATATTGCAAAGGCTTGGCATTAAGCACTACAGATTTGGTTTGTCTAAAAGCACCATGTCCAGGTAATGCATTGGTAATTTACTATATCTTCTGTTAAGAAAACCTATCGATCTGCAGTTATAGTTAATAAGAATAGCTTAATCTGCTGAATTATTAATGTCAGACAGTGAATATAAATTATTCTACTTTTACATGATCTTCCTCTTCTTTTTCCTGCTATTGTTCTCGTTGTCATTTTACTATTACTGATCCCTCTACTACTGTTCTACTATTAATACTGCAACTACAACAACAACAACAACAACAACAACTACTACTACTACTACTATTATTATTATTATTATTCAGGAAATTCTAAATCATTCGTAGCAGGTCTTGCAGGTAAGAACAAAAATCATTTAAACTAAAAATTGTGTATAAAAGTACGTTGTTCAAAAAAAAGTAATTGTTATGATGCTGCCCAGGATGATGAATAACATTTATTTATTCACTGATTCCGTTATCATATAAAGAAGAAATAATTTTATTAACATTAAGAGTAACTATGTTTCTATAATTATAGTTACTAAGAATAATTTATTAATTTCTGATCATCGGTGGGTCGATAAACTTATGTCCTCGTCTTCTTCTTCTTCTCCTTATTATTATTATTATTATTATTATTATTATTATTATTATTATTATTATTATTATTATTATTATTATCATTATCATTTGTATAATATTAATGTATCATATTAAATCGTTGGAAGCAGATGATGCAGATAAGAAGAAAACATACATGTCCGATTCACAGAAACAAAATCTTTTCGGCCATTATGAGTGTACTATATCTGAACTATGCTTAGCATTTAACTTCCAAATTTTATACAAAAGTATTAAGTTGGAATATACTGTATTCTTATTTTGAAAACGGTTTATAAAATTGCGAAGTTCAAATAGAAGTAATTTTATTATGATGACGATGACAATGAATAATATTCATTTATTCATTTATTTATTTATGTGCGTATTTTTCACTTAATTCAGTTATATATTAAGAAAATAATAATTGTATTAACATTAAGAATAACTAATCTTTCAGTAATTATAGTTCCTAAGAATAATTTATTAATTTCTCACCATCGATAGGTCAATATATTTTCTTCTTATTATTATTATCACTGTAATCATCATCATCATTATCATCATCATTAATTCATGTTTCATTTCTGTCTGTACTTTCTTTCATCATTTAATTTAATTTAATTTTACTTTATTTATACAGACTAGATTATGTTTATCAAAATGATGATAATAATATTAGTGGTATATGTAAAAGTAGCATAGTAATAATAATAGCAGTCGTTATTGCTATTTTTGTAATTTAGCTTGGATTTCTCCTATTTCAATTTAACGTTTATAAACAGTGGATGGTGGATGGAGTGACTGGGTGTCTAAGAGGAAAGACTGTTCTGTCACGTGCGGAAAAGGAGTAATCGTGCATGAAACTAGTCGTAAATGCAACAGTCCTAAACCACTGTTTGGTGGGAAACATTGCAAAGGCTTGGCATTAAGCACCACAGATTTGCTTTGTCTAAAACCACCATGTCCAGGTAATGTATTGGTAATTTACTATATCTTCAGTGCCTGGTTTTATTTTGTCCCTTAATTCTGTTATTTGTAAAACGATTTTCTTCTTCTTCTAAATATATTTTACATTTAAATTCAAAATTTTATTCGAAATTAGTAAGTTGCAAGCAACTGTATTCTGATTTTGAAAACTATGTATCGAATTGCCAAGTTCAAATTAAAGTAATTGGTACGATGATGGCGTTTATTTATTTATTTCCAGTTAATTCAGTTTTATAACTAAGAAGAAATAATTATATTAACATAAACAAATAACTATCTTTCTACAGTTTTAGTTCCAAAATAATTTCTTCCTCCTCCTCCTTCTTCTTCTTCTTCTTCTTCTTCTTCTTCTTCTTCTTCTTCTTCTTCTTCTTATTATTATTATTATTATTGTTATTACTATATTAACGTTTGAGGAAAATCTGAATCACTGGAAGAAGACGATGCAGGTAAATATAAAACACAGATTCACAGAACCCAAATCTTTTCGGCCATCATTCTGTGTAGCATATTTAAATAAGTTTTACATATAAACTGAAATTGTTCTACGACATATCTAACTTGAAAGCAGCTGCATTCTTATGTTGAAGACAGTGTTTAAAATGTCGATGTTCAAATTAAAGTAACTTTTCTGATGATGACAATAGCGATAAACAATATTTATTTATTCATTTATTTATGTTTGTCCACTTAATTTAATTATGTATTAAAAACAAATAATTGAATTAACATTAAGAATCATTATCTTTCTATAATAATACCTCTTAGGAATAATTTCTTGATTTTTAAACATCGGTAGGTCAATACAATATCTCTCGTTGTTGTTGTTGTTGTTGTTGTTGTTCTTGTTCTTGTTCTTCTTCTTCTTCTTCTTCTTCTTCTTCTTCTTATTATTATTATTATTATTATTATTATTATTATTCACATTTTAGCAACGTCCGAATCACTTGAAGAAAATGATTTAGGTAAGAAGAAAACATACAGCCCCGATTCGCTCAAACAACATCTTGGGAATTGTTCTGTGTAGCAATACTTAAAATGTAATTTCCGTTTAAATAAAACATTTGGTACAAAACTACTAAATTGCAAGCGACTTTATTATTATGCTGAAAACTGAATACAATTGCGAAGTTCAAATAAATGTAATTGTCACGATGACGATGAATACTATTTGTTTATTCTTTTATTTATGTATTTTCACACAACTTAATAATATACTAAGACGAAATAATTGTATTAACATTAAGAATAATTGTCTTTCTGTAATTATGGTTCCTAAGAATAATTTATTAATTTCTAAACATCGATGGGTCAATATAATTACTTCTTCTTCTTCTTCTTCTTATTATTATTATCATTTACGTTCGAGGAAAGTCCGAATCACTGGAAGGAGACGATACAGGCAAGATGGAAACATAATGCTCCGATTCAAATAAATAAAACGTTTTGCGGGCATTATTCTGTGAAGCATATTTAAAACAATTTTTACATTTAAAGTGAAAAACATTGTATACGACATAACTAATTTGCAAGTTTCTGCATTCTTATGTTCAAAACTCTGTATAAAACTGCCATATTCAAATTAAAGTAATTGTCATGATGATGACGATGACTTGTTCAATTATATATTAATTATATATTATTCAATTATATATTAAGAAAGATATTAGAATTAACATTCAAAATAACTATCTTTCTATAATAATAGTTCTTAAGAATAATTTATTAATTTTTGTACATCGATGGGTCAATGTTATTTCTGCTTCTGCTTCTTCTTCTTCTTCTTGTTATTATTATTATTGTTGTTGTTATTTTTGTTGCTCCTGTAGTTGTAGTTGTTGTTCTTCTTATCATCATCATCATCATTATTATTATTATTATTATTATCATTATCATTATCATTATTATTATTATTATTATTATTATTATTATTATTATTATTATTATTATTATTATTATTTTCGTTTGAGGAAAGTCCGAATCACTGGAAGGAGATGATGCAGGTAAGAAGAATATATATAGATCCGATTCACAGAAACAGCCCCATTTCGGCCATTTTTTCTGTTGTAGCATCTTTAAATATGTTTTGCATTTAAATTGAAAATTGTATTCGAAATTACTAAATTGCAAGATACTATATTCGTATTCTGAAAACTGTGTATAAAATTGCAAAGTTCAAATTAAACTATAGTTTAAGATGATTACGATCATGATAAATAATATTTGTCTATTTACTTATTTAGCCTACTTAATTCAATTAAAGGTTAACAAGAAATTATTGTGTTAACATTAAAAACAAATAGTTTTTCTATAATTATAGATATTGAGAATAATTCTTTAATGTCTAAATATAAAATTGCATATAAATTCGTTATCATTCTTTCTCATTGTCTTCTTCGTCATCATCATATTCTTCTTCGTATTATTATTATTATTATTATTATTATTATTATTAACGTTGCAGGAAAGTCTGAATCACTCGAACCAGATGATGCAAGTAAGAAGAAAACGTACAGTTCCGATTTACACGAACAGAATCTTTATTCTCTGTACCATATTTGAAATGTGTTTTGCATTTAAATTCATTTTTCTTTTTTCTTTCTTTCTTTTTTGCATTTGGTATATTCGTGCATACAAAATTACGAAATTTCAAACAACTGTATTGTTGTGTTGAAAACAATGTATAAAAGTTCAAATTAAAGTAGATATTAAGATGATGATGATGAATATTTGTTTATTTACTTATTTAGCCTACTTAATTAAATGTTAACCAGAAATTATTGTATTACCATTAAAAACAAATATTTTTTTCTATAATTATAGATATTGAGAATAATTAATTAATGTCTAAATATCGGTGGTTTATATAAATTCGTTATCATTCATCATCGTCTTCAACTTCTTCATCTTCTTCTTGTCCTTCTTATTCTTGTTCTTCTTCTTATTATTAATATTATACTGACGTTGCAGACAAGACCAAGTCACTGGAAGGAGATGAAGCAGGTAAGAAATATAAATTACAGGTGCGATTCACAGAAAGAAAGACGTTTTAGCCATTTTTCTGTGTAGAATCTTTAAAATGTGTTTTTTCATTTAAATTCACAATTTTATACTTTTGATATATTTCTGCGTATCAAATTACTAGATTTGAAGCAACTGTATTTTTATCTTGAAAAATGTGTTCAAATAAAAGTCATTTCACGATGATGACGATGACGATGAATACAATTTATTTATTTTGTTATTTATTTATTTGCATTTAAAATTTAATTATATATTATGAAGAAATGTTTGTATTAAGATTAAGAACAATTGTCTTTCCTCGATTCCTTAGAATAATTTATTAATGTCTAAACATTGGTGGACTAATATAATTTAGTCATCATCTTCTTCTTCTTTTTTTTTTTATTATTATTATTATTATTATTATTTTTTATTATTATTATTATTATTATTATTATTAACGTTTCAGGAAAGTCTGAATCCCTGGAAGGAGATAATGCAGGTCAGAAGAAAACATGCAGTTCCGATTTACACGAACTAAGTCTTTATTTGAAATGTGTTTTGCATTTTAGTTCAATTTTGTTTTATTATGTTTTATTTAATTAATTAATAAATTAATTTTTTATTTTTTTACATTTGGTATATTACTGATAAAAAATTACCAAATTGCAAACAACTGTATTTCTGTGTTGAAAACTATATATCATGATGAAGATGATGATAAATATTGATTTATTTACTTATTTAGCCTACTTACTTCAATTAAATGTTAACAAGAAATTATTGTATTAACATTAAAAATATAAAAAGAATTCTGTAATTATAAATATTGAGAATAATTCATTAATGTCTAAATGTCGATGGTTAATATAAATTCGTCATCATTCTTTCATCATCGTCTTCTTCTTATTATTATTATTATTATCATTTGTATCATATTAATGTTTCAGAAAAGGGTAAATCATTGCACCCAGATGAAGCAGGTAAGAAGAAAACATTCAGGCCAGATTCACAGAAACAAAATCTTGTCGGTCATTGTTCTGTGTAGCATGTTTAAATATGTTTTTCATTCAATATGATAATTTTATACAAAATTACTGAACTGTAAGCAACTGTATTCGTATGTTGAAAACTGTATATAAGTTCTTTCTAGATGTTATCATAGATATACTTTTTTCAGTCAAAAATTGTGAAAAAGGAAATGAAATAAAAATTTAAATATATGACATAAACACATAACTCCTTATTTAGAAACAAATAATGTATTAACATTGTGAATAGTTATACTTCTATAATTGCAGTTCCAAACAATAATTTATTCATTTCCAAACATGAGTAGGTCAATATAATTTCGTCGTCGCCTTTTCCTTCGTTGTTATCATCGTCATCATCATCAACATCATCATCACCTTCTTTTCTTCTTCTCTTCTTCTTCTTCTTCTTCTTCTTCTTCTTCTTCTTCTTATTATTATTATTATTATTATTATTTTAACGTTTGAGTGACGTCCGAACCACTGGAAGAAGACTATTTCGGTAAGAAAAACACATACAGTTCCAATTCACAGAAACAAAGTTCATTCGGCCATTATTTTGTGTAGCATTTTCACGAAATTACTCTGTTGCAAGCAGCTGAATTGTTATGTTCAATTTAATATACAATATTGTGAGGTTGAAATATGAATAATTATTATGCTGATGACAATCAATAATATTTATTTATTTATTCAGGAAAAATAACTGTATTAGCATTAAGAGTAAACATATATGTATAAATACAGTTACTAAGAATGATTTATTAACTTGTAAACATCGGTGGGTCAGTACAATTTAGACATCTTCTTCTTCGACTTCTTGTTCTACTTGTTCTTCTTCTCCTTCTCCTTCTACTTCAAAATTATTATTATTATTATTATTATTATTATTATAGTAGTAGTAGTTGCTTTTGTTATGTGATTCTATTAACGTTTCAGAACAGTTCGAAGTGTGGGAAGACGATGTAGCAGGTACGAATGAAACAAACAGTTCCGATTCACAGAAATAAATCCTAGGACATTTAAACATTTATTAATTTGCAAGCAACTGCATTCTTACGTCAAGAACTGGGTATAATAGCGAAGATGAAATAAAATTAATTGTTATAATGATGTTGACGATGACGATGAATATTATTTATTTATTCAATTTTTATATATTTAATTTATTCTTTTTATATATATATATATATTTATATTTATATGTTCACCAAATTCTATTATTTAAAATTGTATACGAAATTACTACATTGCAATCAAATGCTTTCTTATGTTGACTATAATGATAAATATTTACTCGTTTTTTTTATTAAAGAGATAATAAAAGTAGATGGTGGATGGAGTAGTTGGATCTTTGAAACAACAGAGTGTAATGCCACTTGTGGAGATGGATTATTTGCGAAATTATGGCGTCGTGAATGCAACAATCCTGAACCACAGAACGATGGAATGGTGTGCCTTGGTGTTTCTCTGCATACTGATTTCTGGCCATGTGAAAATGTCACATGTCCAGGTAATACATTTAATAATATTATTTATTTATTTATTAACTTATTTATTTATTTATTAACTTATTTATTTATTTATTTATTTATTTATTTATTTATTTATTTATTTATTTTGTGTGTATATTTGTTTTTTTGTCTTAAGAAAAGTGAATATATAATTTTTCTTTCTGTAATTCTAGTTCTTCTTTTTCACCATCATCATCAACTTCATCATCATCATCATCATCATTATCTTATTATTATTATTAGTATTATTTCAAAATTTCTGGAAAATTTATATCACTGGTTAGAAGTAGCCCAGATAAAACGAAGATAAATAAATAATTTGAGAAAAAAACCACAAAAAAAAAAAACACACACACGAAAACAACAAATTCCAAATGTAATTACATGTATTTATTTTTTGATTAGTTGGGGTTTTATTTATTTATTTATTTATTTATTTATTTATTTTGTTGTTGTTGTTGTTGTGGTTGTTGTTGTTTTTCTCCGGCAGATCATTCTCCCTAAATTCGAAAGTTGAAATTAAGACCATTACGACGATATTTTGACGAAGATGATAATCATCTACTAATAATGATGATGATGATAATAATAATAATAATAACGGATATAGTGGTTGTAGTTGTTGTTGTAGTTGCTTCTGTTGTTGTCATTATTATAGCGTTGTTTTTTCGGGTTTTTAAGTGTGTGTGTGTGTGTTTTTTTTTTGTGGTAATAAAGTATTTGTAGTAGTAGAAAAGTAGCAAATGTACTTTTTGAATTAAACCCATATTAACAGTTGATGGTGGGTGGAGTTCTTGGGTGATGAATACGGGTACGTGTTCTGTCACATGCGGAAATGGAACATTTGTAAAGAAAAGCAGTCGCAAATGCAGTAATCCTAAACCACAGGACGGTGGCAAATTCTGCAAAGGGGTGGCGTTTAATAACATGGTAACGTCCTGCCAAAAACACCCATGTACAGGTAATCTGTTATTTTTTTTTTTTATCCTAAGTAAAATAATGATAATAATATTATCAGCTTAAGAATAATTATTTTTATATCATCATTCTTCATAAGAATAGTATAATTAATTATTAACAGGATGAATAGAATTTTTTTTTCTTGTTGTTGCTACTACTTCTACTATTATAACGCTTCAGGACTGGTAGAAGCTTGAAAAGGTAAATTTAAACTTACGATTTTGACTTATAAAATAGAAATGTTTTTATGGCTAATTTGGCATAGTATGATATTCTAGAATATTTTTACTATTAAAGCTCAAAATTTTATATGAAATTAGGTTAAAATAATGTTATTCTGATAATGTGATGGTGATGATGACGGAAACTCTTCTTTTTGATTGATTTTTGATGTTATTCCAAAAGAAGTATGAATCATTGCATAGTCATTATTACTATATCAGTAACAGAGGAAAACATAATTTCTTATTATTATTTTTGTTGCTGCTTGCTGCTGCTGCTGAAATAATAATTATTACAAATACTGTTTTAACGTATCAGGAAATCAGAAGTCGTTGCAGAGTATTGACCTACGTAAGTTTAAAACTGAATTCTTAATTGATAGAAGGATATATTTTTATGGGTTCTTTCGATCTAGTATATTTTGAATTTTTACTATCTAAATTCAAAAATGTATTCAAAATTCCTGAGTTGAAATGAAGAGTATTGTTTTCTTCGATGGTTATGACTGAGTCTGCTGTTTATTTATTTATTTATTTATTTATTATTTCATTACACGATTATTCAGTAATTAAAGTAAAGCCAATCACTGGAAGGAGATGATGCAGGTAAGAAGAAAATATATAGTTCCGATTTACAGAAACGGAGTCTTTATTCTGTGTACCATGTTTGAAATGTGTTTTGTATTTAAATTCTTTTTTTTTCTTCACATTTGGTATATTCTTACATAGAAAATTACGACACTACAATTCTTGTGTTGAAAACTGTATAAAATTGCGATATTCAAATTAAAGTAGAGTTTAAGATGATGAATAATATTTGTTTATTTACTTATTTAGCCTACTGAATTCAATTAAATGTTAACAAGAAATTATTAACTTAACATTAAAAATAAATAAATATATATATATATATTTCTGTAATTACAGATATTGAGAATAATTCATTAATTTCTAAATATAAATTCGTCATCATTCTTCATCATCGTCTTCTTCTTCATCTTGTTGTTGTTGTTGTTCTTCTTCTTCTTCTTCTTCTTCTTATTATTATTATCATTTGTATCATATTAACGTTTCAGGAAAAGCGAAATCACTGCATCCAGGTGAAGCAGGTAAGAAGAAAACATACAGGCCTGATTCACAAAAACAACATCTTTTCGATCATTGTTCTGTGTAGCATGATTAAATATGTTTTTCATTTAATATGATCGTTTTATACCAAATTACTGAACTGTAAGCAACTGTATTCGTATGTTGAAAACTGTATAAAATTGCGATATTCAAATTAAAGTAGAGTTTAAGATGATGAACAATATTTGTTTATTTACTTGTTTAGCCTACTGAATTCAATTAAATGTTAACAAGAAATGATTAAATTAACATTAAATATATATATATATATATATATATATATATATATTTTTTTTTTTTCTGTAATTACAGATATTGATAATAATTAATTAATTTCTAAATATCGGTGGTTCATATAAATTCGTCATCATTCTTCATCATCGTCTTCTTCTTCATCTTGTTGTTGTTGTTGTTGTTGTTCTTCTTCTTCTTCTTCTTCTTCTTATTATTATTATTATTATTATTATTATTATTATTATCATTTGTACCATATTAACGTTTCAGAAAAGGCGAAATCGCTGGACCCAGATGAAGCAGGTAAGAAGAAAACATACAGGTCCGATTCACAGAAACAACATCTTTTCGATCATTGTTCTGTGTAGCATAATTAAATATGTTTTTCATTTAATATGATAATTTTATACCAAATTACTGAACTGTAAGCAACTGTATTCGTTTGTTGAAAACTGTATATAAGTTCTTTCTAGATGTTATCATAGATATACTTTCTTCAGTCAGAAATTGTGAAAAAGAAAATGAAATAAAAATTAAAATAAATGATATAAACACGTAACTCCTTATTTCGTTAGAAATAAATGTGGCTATTTGTTGCCTTAGATTATGGTAATAATTTCATGTACTTTGATAACTGCTATTAATTCGAAGACTATTACTTGTTTTAAACTTTGAACTTTATACAACACAGGTTAATGCCATTTACTATTATTTTTTATTTCTAATTTTATTTTTGATTATTATTATTTTATATAATATGTCTTTGCAGTAGCAATGCAGTATACTTCAGGGTTTTTTGGTTCATCACTGGCTTTGGTTATTCTAATTTACGTTGCATACACAGTTCGGTACTCTCTCTCTCTCTCTCTCTCTCTCTCTCTCTCTCTCTCTCTCTGTATGTGTGTGTATATGTATGTCTGTGTGTGTGTTTGTGTGTGTGTGTGTGGATATTAATCAAAATAATTTAAGGGGCAGATGATATTTTCAGCATTAGTTTCTGAATGGCCAGATATCTTACGTAGATCATAATGTCACACACTATATTAATGAAACTGGTACAGTTCCAAATTCTATAACAATAGAAGATCGAGGAAGTATACTAACCTGGCTTCGGGATGGCAACATACAAAGAAAGTCTGAGACCCACTTTAGCGATGGTACTGTGACGGAAGAATATTTTTACCTTCCGCCTGTAAAATGTTAGATCTATCATGATCGTTGATTCGGTCTGCTGAATCCATGAAAAGAAAACTTGAATTCCCCTGGGAACCTGGATTCATTACCGCCTTCCGAGCAACAAGGGTAAAGGATTTTTTTACTAGAACTAGAGTCTGATCGAACCATACGAAATTGCCCAGGAACCAATAATGTACGCTGCCGTCGCCAGATTGTTAGACATCGACACCTACGTGGTCAACGACATGACTGGTACACTCGTCTTTAGCGCCGGCAGCGTGTTCATGGTGGTCGAGTACTGTTCACAGAAGAATGCACGTTCAACGTCGAATTACAAACTTCCAGCAGAACGCGTCGTTGATGTTAAAGTCAGATGTAGCAATTATCTCCTACTGTTTCTGTATCATCTCTGTATTTTTTTGTGCCATATTTCCGAGACGTAACGAATAATGAATAATACTGAAAGTTAAAATCAGAGTTTTAAAATGCTAATCTTCTCTCTCTCTCTCTCTCTCTCTCTCTTTCTACTCAACAGATTTAGACTTATTAGACGGAGACAGGACGACGACATGGAATCGCAGTTGTACATCAAAGACAAATCCAAACATTGAAAGTCAAAGGAATGAGGAAAGCAGATCAATATATATTTGAACTGATGTTTGTTCTCGAGTTCTCTTTTGTTCAACTGACAAAAAACAAAACCCAATATGTACAAAATATGTACATATTTCAGTGTAATGTAAGGTTTTTAACCATCTGATAAGGATAGATATAAACAATTTTTGTATTAACATATTCTTACAAAGTCATGTTTTCAAGAGTGTGTATTGAATTATTATTATTATTATTATTATTATTATTATTATTATTATTATTATTATTATTATTATGTGATTAGTGTTATTTAAATATGATTAAAACAATGTAGACTTTCGATTTATAAAAGTTTCTATTTGGTCATTTTCATTAATTTTTTTAAATTAATTTATGAAAAAAAAAAGTCTGAAATAAATGCACCTCACTGAATAATTTTTAAAGAACTCCTATTTTTTTTTTAATTTATTGAAAACTGGATACCAGAGAGTGTTCGACTAAATATAATTTTTTTTAATTAATTTAAAAAATGGATACCAGTTCAGTACGACTAACTATAATTTCAAATAACTAATTTAACAAATAAATGCTTCGGAAATACAAACTGCCTTTTTAAATATCAGGTATTCTGTTATTGAGCTAAAAAAAACTTTATTCCAGTCTTTAAGGCAACCGAGAACAAAGAAAAGTGACTATGACCAGAGTTAAGAAGTAAATAATTTGTAAAGATATTCATGATGTTATTCTGATGTTTTAGCTATATTAATTATTGCACAGTATTTCATTATGCACAGAATGAATTTTGAGTTTCTTCAGTGCATCAACTAGGGGAAATATTCAAAGCTGATCATGCTACAGAATGATGAAAAGGAGATGAAAGTTTTCTTAGCAGTATCGTACCGTCTCTTTATATCTTTGGAATATGAAATGCAAACCAAAATATTAATTACTGATATTTTTGTTTGTAGGGATGAATGTGCACGAAGACATATTTATTAACAG
The DNA here is from genome assembly GCA_012295275.1 of Chrysomallon squamiferum. NCBI lineage: Eukaryota > Metazoa > Mollusca > Gastropoda > Neomphalida > Peltospiridae > Chrysomallon > Chrysomallon squamiferum. The sequence goes on from CM022677.1 coordinate 23,543,398, forward strand.
TACAGCATACACTCAGCCACGAGCGAAAACACACACACATACACACTGACGGAGGGAGATAGGGAATACTGTCATATTATTATTGATGTTTATATATATGTGTATGTATTTATTTAATACGTATGTATGTACGTGTGTTTGTATTTGAACCAGAACCTGCATTCTGTTGAGACTGGACAGTACTGCGACTCTTTATGTAATAATTAAAATAATTATTTTATATTATAATAAATAAATCGTTGATTACGATACATGCTCTGTGGTTCTAAAAAATTATAATTATTATTATCATTATAAGCATAACAGAATAATATTAACTACTAAACCGAATATTACTGTTCTTGTTTCCATTTGCGGTTGTTTGCTTGTAAAACCAAAATTAACTTTCCGATACCTAAAACATGAAATGTGGCAGACTTGAGAGAAACGTGTAATTTGCATAATTTGACATAGAACGATTTATTTTGAAATGTTAAATTTATCCGTTGTTTACCTAAGATAACATGTCCCCCCCCAAAAAAAAAAAAAAACGAATACTGGTGATGAAGCTGAATATGTATACTACGTCATGATATTTGTTTTTGAAATGATGTGAAAATAATGACGAAACAGGAACGCGGGGCAAGAACACGTCACAACCATCGGGCGAACTTCCGCAGCGGCGCACTTACATCGTTTGTCACATGAACGCATTGTTGTTGGTCAAAATGAATATTCATCAACAAATATACTTCCGTCGTGCTCGACGCTCTGTATTTAATATACGACGACTGCAGACGACACTTGTAACTAAGTGATTTTGAAAAATCGCTGATTCAGCTTTCATCAAACAGTTTGTTGGAAGTGATAAGCTACACGACTATATGTCAGGTAAATGGGTTGATTCAAATAATTAAATCATCACTTTGGGGTTTACCTACTTCACTCCCTAGCTCAGATCCAAATAAAATTTTAATTGATATTATTTTAAATAAGAATAAGAAACAATTAGAAAAAAATACACACAAAATAAAAAAAATAAAAAAATAAAAAATAAAAAGATAAAAAAAATAAAAAAAATAAAACAAACAGTGGGAATGTTTATTTATAAATATTCAAACGTGTATGAATTCTTTTCTGCTCTTGTTAAAAGTAATGGTAACATCAGATACGAAATACCTACATGCATATCTTTATTTAAAAATTTCTTTTAAATAAATAATCAAATAAACTGCTTGGTACTCACGTATCACATTTGTGAAAGTTTATCATTATCATCATCATCAGTTATTATTACTGTTTTTAAAATAATCGGTCGCATTGTTTTCCTCTGGCTTGAAAAGAAAAATACTAACAACTGAAATAAATAAATAAATAAATAAATCATTCTCGTGAAACAAAAAAATGAAGAAAAAAATCAAACAATTATGTTAAGAGGCATGACGTCACAGTGCAGTTTTTTGTGTTTTCTTTTTAAATCGGAACTAAAATAATAAATAAATAAATAAATAAATGAATAATGAAATACAAGAAAACATAAATAATACTTTGCTACCTTTTAATATTTCACTTTTTCTAAATGATTTTGGAATCTTAAATTTGTATCTATCTATCTATGTATGTATGTATGTAACAGTGTATCTAACCGTTAGCTGTATGATTGTTATTTTTTGTGTGGGTTCTTTTTCCACAGATAGACAAATCGACATGAGATCTGTAATTGTACTAGCGGTAATTCAGAAATGTTTGCTTTTATACGGTTTGTATAATTTGATCACTGTTTTACTTATTACTGGCTACAATTTGTTTTGCATTCGCGTCGTATATTTTTAAGTTTGTTACTGGTTATTTGTAAGCATTATTAACAAATAACTCAGAATTAAATACTTAATTTATGTTTGTGTTTAATTGTTAACACCTTTGCGAGCGTTCGTAAAAATATATTTAAATACGCATTTACGATAACGAAAGATACGTTGTTCACAAAAAGAATAAAAACTAGTTTTAAGATTCATTAGCAACGTTTACTGTACAAACAGCCTTTGCGCTGCTGAAATTATTTTTATTATTATTTTTATCAACCCTGGCTGGACCTAGGGCTGGATATATAATATATAATATATAGATATAGATATATATATGGAATTTGTTTTTATAATCTATGTTCACTGGACAGTATGCGCGTTTATATGTTTACGCAAATGGACACGTGATGCGAATATCCATTACAGCTGACGCAACGTGGGGATTTTGGACTTTGATTTATGAAGGCGACTGTGAGGATACTTGTTTCCGAGCGAATCATCTCATTAGGGAGTTTAACAACGACAGTGTGCATGGTGGAAAAGATCCAGCTGGAATTACCGCCAAAATAGTATTCACGAATTGCACAGGAGGTAACTGTAATCCAGGTTAGCAATCCATTTTTCTTCTTCTTCTTCTTTTTCTTCTGATGTATTATAAATAAGATATTTTATGATTATTTTTATTGATAAACTTTTTAACTAACTAACTAACTAATTAATAAATATAATTATTATTATTATTATTGTTGTTTTTGTAGTTTTTGTAGAAGTCATCGTCATCATATTAGTAATATAAATAAATAATTATTTACATATTTATTGTTGCCATACTGTATTTTTCACATTTGCAGCTGAACCGAAAACATTAGTACATGGTAAGTGACTTTTACATATTTCATTTCGTAGCAGTTTAGTTTATTTTAAAATACGTTGACTCTGTAACATTTATCCAGATGGAGATTTGATAGTGGAACTGCTTTGACTTTCTAAAAATTTTCCAGGAATTTGGACACCGTGGGAACCAGCGACGACTGTACAGTGCACAGACACGTGCACCAGACTGTCACTTTACGCTCGACACTGTAAACCCCGGTTTACATGTTCTGGTGGCTATTTCAAACAGTCTTTCGAAACATGCTCAAACGGATTCTGTCATATAGGTACGTATATTTTGTTGGCAATGTGTAGAAAAAACACTTAAAAAACAACAACATCCATAAGAACACAAATATGTAATCACGTTCAAAACAAAATACAACGAATTTTACAGAAATAAGAATTTTATTAAAAATCACGAAGCAAAGAATGAAATGGATGTAAGAAGCAAATCGATTTTTTGTCTGTGAGTGGACGGAGGTGGACGTAAAATGGAGTCTAAATGAGGTCCCAGGAGACCGACTAAATGTGCACACGCGTGTATCTGAGTGTAAGAAAAACAACTGCAAGCCAGATTTATTTAAAGTAATTCTCGTAATCTTTTGTTCTCAACATCCGCTGAAAAAGTCGTTAACGGTTACATTTAGAAAGTTGTCAAAATCCAAAAAAAAAATAAAAATCCTCATTTTTTTTTTTTTTTACGGAGGGATATGTTATTTATTTATTTATTTATTTATTTATTTATTTATTTATTTATCCATTTATCTTTGTTCTGTTATTTCTGTCTCTGGTAATAATAGTTTTAATAATGCTGATGATGAATACGACAGTGACAAACAATTCAGTCATGCGGCGACATTTCTTTTCTTTTCTCGCAAATGCTAAAGTTGTTATTAACAAGGTAACAGAGTCGATTACAGCACTGTACATAACAGCTTTCATAGCATTAAAATATAACTGATGATAAATATGACAGCTAATAAATGACTGGTTTACATTCACTTACATGGATTTATGGCGTTATTGGTGTTGCTCCTGTACTACATCTAATATGTGGCTTCTTACTATGAATTATTTTTATTGTTGTTGTTGTTGTTAATATTTATTATTAATATTATTTCCGTTATTAAATTTGTGTGTGTGTGTGTGTGTGTGTGCAAGTTAACAATATTATATATATATATATATATATTTTTTTTTAGTTGATGATTCCTGGAGTGAATGGGTGTTAGATTCAAACAAATGCAGTGTGACATGTGGGAATGGTATGCAAATCGCTGTATACATTAGAGGATGCATGAATCCTGCACCAAAAGACGGAGGAGAAATATGCCAAGGAAATGACACGAAAAGAAAAACATCTACTTGTGTACGGGAAAAGTGTTCATGTAATGGAACTTAGCTGTAGCATTATAATTCTTCTTTTTCTTTTTATGGAGAGAGAGAGAGAGAGAGAGAGAGAGAGAGAGAGAGAGAGAGAGAGAGAGAGAGAGAGAGAGAGAGAGAGAGAGAGAGAGAGAGAGATGCAGTTTTAAAGGTATTTATACAATAGTCTCCTCTTTTCATTTTCTTCTTGTACGTCACATCTCTGAACGAAGCACTAGAAGATAAAATAAATTTAGAATTTTTGAATGTCATTGTTATAATGCGTGTATCAGCTTTGCTTTACGTATGTGTGTGTATATATATATATGTGTGAGGGGCGTTAATCGTGCGTGTGTCTACGTGTTGTTCTACGTTGTATGAAAACAGATGCAGGTGGGTCAGGGTGGAGCAGTTGGTGGAGTGGACCTGTGGGCGACTGTGCACCAAACTGTCTGCAAAAGTGGATGTATTATAGAGGTGCAAATATAAGGAATCTGGATCACCGCCATTTGTTGAAAGGCTTGTATAGTTTACTGAAATTTAAAAGATGCATAGGGCATTACTGTGAAACAGGTAAGTCATTAATAATTTATTTCTTTTATTTACCTTTATTGTTTGTTTTTTCTTCTTTCTTTTTGTTAATTATATATATATATATGATACTGAGAATATCTTAAAAATAGGTTTTAGTTAGACATCTTTATAAATAAATTGATTAATTATCAAATAATAAATGTTCATAAATAATCGTACTAATATAATTAATAGAAATAACAGTGGCAGGATTAATAAAATAATTTTACTTATTTATCATGTGTATGTATATATATATATATATATATATATATATATATATATATATATATATTATTTTATTTACATTTTCAGTTAGATACTTTGGTGAGTTACTTTGAATTATTTTCTTCTTTGTAATAGTTTTAGTTATTTAATAATACTATGAAGAGAAAAATACAGTTCAGTGTAACATCTCTATTATGATCCACCCTTTTTATAGAAAAGCTGGCTTAAATGCCTCTAAAATTAAACATCAAACCTTTATTCAATTTCCAGGCTCTTGGTCTGAGTGGACACTACAGCAGAATGGATCATGTACAAAAATGTGTGGCAGGAAGCTTTTGTACAGACGTAGTTGTTACCCCAACGACACATGTCGCGGTACTTTTGAGAAGAAATACTTGGATTACTGCACAGACGGCAGTTGTGATGTTCGTAAGTCAAAGATTTTGTAAGATTTTTAGTCGTTTCTTTTTATATTACTATTATTATTATTATTATTATTGTTATTGTAGTTGTTGTTGTTGTTGTTGTTATTATTATTATGTTTGTTATTTATTAATATGTTTTCTTCTTAAATACATTTCAGTGATCAGTATCATAACTATTACTATGAACCTAATACTAAATAATAAATAAATGAATAAATAAAAATACATGACATGCTGACTTTTTTTTTTTTATCTTACACTTTCTTCAGCCAGAAAGCCTGGAGTTACAATTTTTATAAAGAGGATATTAGTAGCAGAAATGCCAGTAGAGTGTGCATTTTTATTATAATGCAAATAAAACACTATTGTTTTACATTTAATTAAGGCGATGGAGGTTGGAGTTCCTGGAAAGATAATACAGGAAACTGCTCGGTCACGTGTGGTGGGGGTTTACGTCAGATCGTACAGAAAAGGAAATGTAATAACCCAGAACCAGTCAAAGGGGGCAGGGACTGTGAGGGTTTCAGTACACATTTTATTACACAGACTTGCAAAGTCAGTCCGTGTCCTGGTAAGAAAGTATTAACTTAAACAAATGTTTGTCATTCTCCTCTGTTAGTACATACAACAATACGCTTATATTCTGTTTCACACTCACACGCACAACCACACACACACTCACACACACACACACACACACACACACACACACACACGCATTACAGATTATGATCTCAAATAAGCATTTAAAAAGATAACAGTTTCCTTACGATACAATTTTGAATTACGCTAAACATATAAAAATTATTTTAAAAAAGAGCCAACATTCTGTAGTCTAATTTAATTTGACTATATACTAAACTTCTATTATTATTATTATTATTATTATTATTATTATTATTATTATTATTATTATTACTCTTATTATTGTTATTGTTGTTGTTGTTGTTGTTGTCTTCATTAAAATATTATAATTGTATACTATTTTAATAGTCATTTCATCTGACTCTGTAATAAATAATTATATAAATATGGTATCAGGAACATCAAGTATAACATGCGATGAGTTCTTAGATAATTTATATTGTAATGTATTATTATAATCCCGCACATCCACACACACACATGAAAAAACCAAAATAATGTGATGGTAATTAAAATAGATGAATACAATAATTACTATTTCTAACTTAATTCCTATAGAAAAAATAAACAACTTTATACTTCCAGACTTGTTATATGTGGTCAGTTAGTTCATTTATCGGTTTACATTTTCTATTTAAGACTTCTTTTGTGGCTAATTTTTGTTATAAAATCGCAACAGTTCTTAAAGATTGTATTAAGATCAGGCTAATTCTGAAGGAACTAATGAGATAATTACATATATTAACTGTAATACGTATAAATAACACTTTGAATATCAGATTTATTTCCCGAATTTAATATATAAATATATTTGTTGCAGGAGCAGAGAAAGCAGGTATGTTATCTCTTTATTACTACTGAAGTGTTGCATGGTTAAAAATATAATTTCAGATATACAAAAGAGGAATCTGGTTGATATTGTTCTATTTTACGTGATTATCAAAACTTGCGTTATCTGACTTTAAATAAATTATAATATTTATCATTTATTTAATTATGATGTGATCTGTATATGAGATCTGTCTTTCTCTGTGTTCTAATATAAAATATCAAGATCAGAACAAATAAAATAGAGTAAAGTGAAAGAAAATTATTAAAATCTCGTTACTATATATACGTCTTTGACTTCTTCTTTCTTTAATATTTTGCAGAAATAGTGAGTGGAGGTATGTTATCTCATTATTTCCCTTAACATTTAGAAACGGTTCAAAATGTCAGATGTAAAACGTAGAATCTGACTGAAATATTTCTATTTTATGTGATAATCATAACATGTCTGGTAAAAGATACGTTCTTTCAGAGGTATCATTATACAAGAAAACCTTCAAACTATCACATTAAACACATTTTAATATTTTAGTTTGATATAATTATTGTGTGATCCATCTGTTTATCTCTCTCTCTCTCTCTCTCTCTCTCTCTCTCTCTCTCTCTCTCTCTCTCTCTCTCTCTCTCTCTCTCTCTGTATTTTATGTATAATACATATAATTAAAAATAAAATAAAGTAAAATGAAAAAATATTAAAAGCTCATTACCAGATATATCTAACACAATAGATTTTATGAAATCTTTTCTATAAATTATCTTCAGAATTAATCACTTTGCTACAGACTTATTTATTTATTTATTTATATTTTTTATATTTTAAATAACCAATTTGTTAATTTGCTGTTAATTAGCATTGGTTGTAAAATACTTGATGTACTGGTAGTAATAACATAATTAGTTATTTCGGTTCTGTGATTAAGTGATTCAATTTTCTACATAAAATTTCGGCTGTAGCTAATATTTGTTACAAACTCGCAACAGATTGTCTTGACATCAGCCTAATTCTAAGGAAACTATTCTGAAATCATTAAATATAAATAATAATTAAAAATCAGATATACTTCTCTCATTTCGTATTTCTTTTATTGAGAGCAGGTATATTATCTCGTTATTTCTGTACTATTTAACTGATTAAATGTTATACAGAACTTCTGCTGTGGCTAATATTTGTTACACACTGTTTTTATTTTTTATTTTCAATCAACAGTGAGTGAAGGTATGTTATCCCATAAGTTCTCTTTAAATTTAGTAATGAATAAAAATATTATTTCAGATCTAAAAAGGCTAATTTGGATGAATTTTTAAAAATATTTTGTGGATGAATTAATAGTTTTTATGAAAATACTCTTTTGTCATTCCATCTATCTATCTATCTATCTATCTATCTATCTATCTATCTATCTATCTATCTATCTATCTATCTATCTATCTACATAGACAACTCAATAAAATAAAGTAAAATGAAAGAATATAATAATAATAAAATAAAAAATAAAACTTCTCAGAGAATTAAATATTATTCAGTATAATTAATATAAATAAGACTTTGAATATCAGATCTATTTATCTGATTATTATTATTATTATTATTATTATTATTTTCTTTTTTACTTATTTAATTATTATTATTATAATTTATTATTTTTCTTTTTTCCAGAAACAGTGATTGGAGGTATGTTATCTCATTATTGCTCTTAAAATGTAGTAATGTCTGAAAAATATAATTTGAGATGTACAAAAGAACAATCTGACTGAAATTTTTCTATTTTATGTGATTTATAAAATCATTTCTGGGCCAAGATTTATGTATGCATGTATGTATATCTAAATATATTTTAAATATTATATAAACTACCAATATATATATATAAATCATAAATATTAACATTTAATAAATTTTAATATATATTACACACACAGACAAACATACATACATACATATATATAAATATATATTATACACACACACACATATATACACACACATACACTCACAGGCATACATATATGTGTGTGTGTGTGTGTATGTGTGTACTTTTAACTGATTAATTTTCTAGATAAAACTTCTGCTATGGTTGATATATGTTACAAACTCGCAACAATTCTTAAAGATTGTATTGAGATGAGACTAATTCTAAAGAAACTATTCTGAAAGAATTAAATATATTCATTGTAACTAATACAAAAAAATACTTTGCATATGTGATATATTTGATTTAATTTTTTTTTTTTTTTTTTTTTTCAAATATTTTGCTGAAGCGGTGAGTGGAAGTATGTTATCTCATTATCTCTCTTAAAATTTTGTAAAATTTTAGAAGTTACTAAAAGTATTATTTCAGAAATAGAAAAGCCCAATCTGATTGAAATGTTTCCTATTTTATGTTATTTAATTATGACATTTCTGGGCCAAGCTGTATTCTTTTTTGAGCCATCATTATACGCGAAAATTGCATGACATTAATAAATATCAATATTTATGTTTTATATAATGTTACTGTGAGCTATCTGTCTGTCTTTCCACCTCTTTATAAACATAATAAAGTGAAATGAAGGAAAATTATTAAAATCTCATTATTAGATGTGTATCATATTCTAAATTTAATAAAAAAAAAACTCTGTAAATTGTTTTTCGAATTAATGATGTTATTATATAGAGATTATTATTATTATTATTATTATTATTATTATTATTATTATTATTATTATTTTATTTTTATTTTTTTTTTTTTTTTTTATAAACAACAAATTTACTAATTTATTATTAAATGTCATTCGGTTGTCAAATAACCTGGTACTAGTAGTGGTAGTAATAGTAATAGTAGTAGTGGCAGTAGTAGAAGAAATAGTAATGTTACTAACTGCTGTTTTTATAGAAGTAGTATGGAGATAGTAGATGTCATGATAACAATGCGATGGTATTAGTAATATTACTGCTGAGAGTACAATTCATATAGAAAACTAAAGAACATTACATTTTTCAAACGTGTTGCATTTCTTAAACTAGTTCGGTCCTATGGTTGTACTGTAATGGGGGTTTCTATCTGTTTAGCTGATTAATTTTCTACATAAAACTTCAGCTGTGACTGATATTTGTTACAAAATCACTATAATTAATCAAAATAAATCTGAATATGAGATATATTTCGCTGATTTCTCTGATTTATTTATTTATTTTTTTTTAATTTATTATTATTATTAATATTGTTGTTGTTGTTGTTGTTGTTGTCGTTCTTTATAAATATTTTGCAGAAGCGGCGAGTTCAGGTATGTTATGTCATTATTTCACTTAAAATTTAGTAATGGTTAAAATAAATAAATAAATAAATAAATAATTAATTAAAAAAGTAAATAAATAAATAAGTAAATAAATTAAATGAAGTAAAATGAAAGAAAATTATTAAACAACAAAGGAACATAAATCTTCTGCTGTGGCTGATATGTGTTACAAACGCGCCACAGTTCTCAGATATTGTCTTGAGATCAGACTGATTCTAAGGAAACTATTCTGAAATCCTTAAATAGTATTCATATCATTAATAAAAAATTGAATATTAGATAAATTTTATTTTATGATTATTATTATTTTTTTAATAATTTTTATTCTGTTAACATTTTGCAGACAAGGTGAGTGGAGGTATGTAATTTCATTATTTCTCTTAAAATGTAGCAATGGACGAAAGTGTTATTTCAGATTTATTTTAAAAGGGCAATCTGATTGAAATGTTTCTATTTTATGTCATTTAACATAACATTTCTGTGCCATTGTTCTTAATATTTAGAAATGGTTAAAACCAAAAATAATAATTTCAGATGTATAAAAATGCTATGTGATTGTAATTTTTCTACTTGTTCAAATTATCATAACATTTATGGTTTATGATATAATCTTTTTCAGCCATCATTATAGAAGAACAAGTCCACACTATTGATGATCTATCTTTCTATCTATCAATGTGTCTATCCTTCTATATATAAACTCAATAATGTAAACTAAAGTAAAAGAAAAACTTATTAATAACTTATTACTAGACATGTATTTCATTAATTTTATGAATTTTATTAATTCGTTTCTGTACATTGTTTTAATAAATATAAATTTATTTTATTTTGCAATATAACGAATTTATCATTTTTTGTTAAATGTGATTTGATTATAAAGTGATACTAAACGTAATCTATGTTTTCAGGATCAGAAGATACAAGCGCTGCATTAGTTGTGGTAATCGTCTTGATGTTTATTGCAATTGGCGTAGCAATATTTATTTTTATCCGGTGAATACCATCATTGACATTTCTAAAAAAAATTAAAATAAATATAAATCCCAGAATCTGCATAACATCAAAATTGCGATCCCTCCCCCTGATTTCAGTGTACTATAAACTTTTTATTGGTTCTATATATTTCGAAATTGTTATTTGATTTTGTGTTATATGTTATAAATAGTGCACCAAAAATTAAAACCAAACTTGATGAGGTTTTTCTGAGAATGATGTATGTTACGCAAACGTTTACAATATCAAAAATGATGCACATGACGTGATTTTACTGGATGTATCAAGTTCACTGCAAGTATGAACAAAAATAAATAAAGTGAGTAAGCCTCGGAGATTATCTACAATGCATCACAGGGCAGACATTTGAAAGACTTGATCTTCTTACTCGGTAGATTTCATATATATATATATATATATATATACATGATGGGATCAATACACTCATGCATGTTCAGGACTTTCGAATATTCTATGGGTTGCATATGGGGAGCATGCAGTCAAGCCTATGGTGAATGGAAAGGAAGTGCAAAGGGCATTCCGAGGTCATTTTTTTATGGTTGAAAAATGTTTGAAAGGCATACTGATCACTGAAGTGATGGATGTTAAACCGAGTTTTGCTCACTGTTATAGATATTTAACTCATTGTTGGCAGGGAATGTCAAATTAGATGCAGATTGTGTCAATGAATCCCGCATCACAATGAAAAAAACATGTTTGAAAAGAGAAAACCTTAGTTTTCTGCGGGATCCAGGACAAATAAACTGTGGATTTCTCACGCGAACATGGTAACACTGGCTTGAATGCTTGTCTTGGCAGAACAAATCGGCTCCTGGAGAGACATCTTTGTAATTTGGTGGCAGATCAAGTCGGCTATGAAATAATTACGTACACTGAAGCATCGGCTCCTGAAGAGAATGTTTGTCTCTGTTTGCTACTGCTGGACACGTCACCAGTCTAAAGTAAGCTTATCTCTGCCTGCATAACATTAAGCAATTAGAGTGAAAGAATCCAAATGTATTCGTTGGGAAGAGAAATTCTGGGCTGGTCTTGGTTGAGTCTGATGGACGTCTACTAGGCAGAATTACCGAGGACCGACGTACCTTGTGGATAACGTCATTTCCTGCCTACTGTGAATACAACGCTGCCATGCAGGAGTTCAATAAACGTACACATATATCAAGAAGCCAAGAGCATAAGGAACAGGTTGAAAAGAGATCCAGTGGACCTGTCAAAATCAGAGAAATTCTTGAACAGCACAAACTCTCTGAGATATATAATAATTGGCATTGTTGTTGATGGTCATGTAGCAGCAAGAAAACTGATGATTGAAAAAAATGATGGGGCAGCCAATTTTTATTACACGTATAAATCAAAAGTCAAACACTGACACTTGCTAGCGCTTAGGCAAACAACATATTCACGAACACGGATAAAACACAACTTGCCATTGCAACAGATGACTATGCCGATGGCCTCTCAGATGAAGACGTCACCAATAAGGTAAAAACAGAATTATCTGCTGGCTGGTTGTTCACTGATTCGCCGTATTCAGTGAACAGACAGCAGGACATGTGCTGTAACAGCAGATGCTTCAGTGTACGAAATTATTTCATAGCCGACTTGATCTTCCACCAAATTCCATTCCTAGCGTGTGTTTTTTTAAACAAAATTATGATATGGTTAGCCAAAGACTGTACTTGATGCATCTGACTGGTGTTGAAATGTAAATTAATCATATGTACGAAGAACGCAGACAAACTGCTGAAGGTGGTGCAATGCAACTGCACTACAGTGCTGCACTATTCAACGCTCTACTACTAGGAGGTATGCATTACTGTGATTAACAGCTGTGCACATTCGTATTACGTCAGCTTGAAGTCAAATATATGTTTTTGTTTCAACTTTTAGGGCTTTATTTGCAGCAAATCTTGCCTATGACATCAAATCGTATATTGACCTATGTCTTTTTACTAATCACTTAATTTGTGTGTGTATATGTGTGTATATGTGTGTATATGTGTGTATATCTGTGTACGTGTGTTTTTCATAATTATTATTGTTATTAATAATTTATTATTATTATTATTTTTATTATTATTATTATAAGGAAGAAAGATGCAGCAGAGTAGATTAAGCGGTTGAGCCGTTAAGACGAATCCTGAAACAAGGACTATTATTAACTTTGATGTAAAACACCGACAAATGGATTAACATTGATGCACTATAATAGTAGTTACATCTGTCAATGTGATCGTTTCTGAAATAAAGTGGTATATTTGATTTGTAAGTTATGCTTAATAATAATAATAATAATAGTAGTAGTAGTAGTAGTAGTAGTAGTAGTAGTAGTAGTAATAATAATGTAATGAAAATACACACACCAAATTATAAATAGAGAAATCCTAAAATGATATAAAAAGAAATCTTAAGGTGTTGATATTTAACTATGACTAATTACTATATTTTTCTTCTTTTATTATTATTATTATTATTATTATTATTGTTGTTGTTGTTGATATTATTGTTAATCATAATAATAGAATAGTTAAGTGAAAAATTATGAAGAACATTTTTTTGTATTTCAGTTACATGATGTTACGTCACGATTTGTAACAGGAAGGCAGCACGTTGAAAATATGATTTTACCTGATGACACACTGAGCTGAAATCTACAGTTTCTTTATTCAGATATACCTTTACCTTCTCTACTCTGCTATGCTCTCTTCTTTTCTTCTTTCTTCCTCCCTCAGCTTTGGTTCAAAGTTGCCTGGTTCACCATGAATACAACAGTGTTTGAAAAAGTTTGGAAATATGTTAAATCTGGCTAACACAGTCATCATTTGAACAACTGGACGTTTGATGTTCTAAAAAAAAGCAATAAAAGAAAAAGAAAAGAAAAGAAAAAGAAACAACAATACTGCACCCAGTTTTGGTTGACTAATCACGCAGGTATTGCTACACGTTCTGTCACACTGGTTTTATCATGACGTAACAAGTAATGTCTATGTTTCACCTGTTTAGTGTTAATTAATTTTGCTTAAATAGGTTATCCTTCAACTGTTCGTACTTATTTAATGTAAACACAGTCACCAAGTTTTGACGTTAAATAAATATGTGACGACCATAAGATGTGTCATTTTGGGTACTTTTTAATCGCTTTTTTGCAGTCCGTTGAAACGTTGTTTTTTTTTTTTTTTTTTGTTTGTTTGTTTTTTTAAGATATTTTGTCATTTCACCCAAACCCTGATAGCTGTTGACTGAAAAGTGTTGATACTTGTAGATTACAATATAAAGTTTGATAGAGACTTATGTAACAAGGTCCATGATGGTTCATCGCGCCCCAATGAGCAAGCCACAGGGGTCCTATGGGCCATGATCTCAAACAGTGAAACTATCTAGACACTATAAAGGTGTAAAAAAAAAATAATAATAATAATAAAAAAAAAAAAAATAATAATAATTCCTGTTCAGGAATGAATTGCCTTTTTGATAGATTTAGCAAGGACACCCAAAATCAAATCTGCCTCAAATTAGCTTATTTCTACCTGGACAGGCTCAATAAATGCATATAGTGTGTCTCGGAGATTTTCTAAGAAATTGAACTTCATAGTCCACATCGTCACCTTTTGTTTGTGTGATTACACCGATGTAGTGAACAGTGCTCTTCATTATCTCCGTTGAAAAGAAACCTCTGTCTGGCTTCCGTTCTTTCTTTGTTGGCATTTAAAAAAAATGTTTTGTTTATTATTATTATTATTATTATTATTATTATTATTATTATTATTATTATTATTATTATTATTATTATTATTATTCCAGATACAACACTCTGGTCTGTTCTGAAGAAAATCAATACCAGTAATTAATAATCTATCAAGTAACACTGATTTTTATGGTTATAAATTCCTTTGAAAGGCAGTGGGATCTCAAAGAGGCTTATCGTACCCACAGAAAATGGTTCATTGATCCCAAACACCACTTTCATTATGTTAGCCCAGTAAATCACATGGCTGATCGACTAAAACTGTATTTAGAAGTCAAAAGAAATTATAAAAAAAAAAAAAAAAACCAACTAAAAATCACAAAGCTTTACAGGATCTATGATATATGTATTATCACTTCAGTATTAAACTGTACCCCCAAAAAAAAAAAAAAAACACACACACACCAACATTACCTAAAGTTGTCAAAAACCTCCTTTTTAACAGGTATGTTGATGGACTGATCCAAAGCTCTCTAAAGAATATTGGTGAAAGTCACATCTATAGTAGTTGCTTTGATGGTGGATAGATGTCTCTACCATTTGGCAGTCAGGAGTGTATGGGATGGCTCAAAGTTTGACCATAGCTCTTCAGTCCCCAGTTTCCGTAAGCGATTTCAGGGATGTGCATCTGTTAAGTAGTGACAACTCTTTTCAGGAGATCTGCTGAAAATTATTCGCAACTGTAAGGGAAACTGGGGCCCGATGAGGCCATTTCACACAAACCTTGACAGCTGTTGACTGAAAACAACTGATGCCTATAGCGGCATTATTGCTGTCGATTACAATACGGAGTTTGACAGGTTGTCTTCAACACCATCGTGTAGGAGACGCTTATGTCCGTGATGGCTCATCAGTGAGATAAGAGACCAGTGAGCTACTTATCAGAGTCCTGTGGGTCATGATCTCAGCCAGAAACAACACACACACATATATATATATCTTGTTGATTTTTTAAATTCCGGTCATAAATTTCATCTGAGACGCACATATTGTTATAATCTAAGGGGTGAATTACATTTTCAAGACACTGACCTCAGTCTAGGAACTCTTATATTATTGACCCAGGGTCCGTGGTTTCCGTGTAGTTTCAAGAGTCCTAAACTAATGGTGAATCTGATTCAAGACTGAACTGATCAAAACTGCCAGTGAATTATACGATTCAGCCTTTTAGTAGTTTGCTCGCCAGGTTTAGCAAGGACACCAAAACTCTAATCTGCCTCAACTAAGCTTATTTCCTCCTAGGTCAACTTAAAGATGTTAATGTTTTTACTCACAGTTTTTTATTCAGAGCTCCTAATTTTGAAGCACGGTATTACAGTTACGCATTTCCCTGACGTTAATATCACACAGACTTTCTATACAAATGATATGAACGAAAACATCGCTTTTCAGTCGGGTTTTTGTAAATCTGAGAATATTAGGTGCGATAAAAATACAAATGGCAGTGCAAATGTAAACTGACTGTCTTTATCAAATAACAACATGAAGATTTTGATTTCTTTCTATATTTTTCTTCAGTCAATACAAACTAATAAAAATAAAAATAAAAATCACTTTGCAATAGCCTAACTACTTACATAAATGTTAAATTTAGTCTGTCCTTAATTTACATGATTTTGTTCTTTTCACTTTGTTAAACACATTAAAACTCTTTCTACGGTGGAGTCCCAAAACATAGTTAAACGCTTGTAAGTATAATGAAACGTATGAAGACGTAGCAAATTTAATTTTCATTAAATCAAATGTAAACTAATAAAATAAAATTCGTATTATGATAACGAAATACATTATTCATTGCAAAAAATGAAATAAAACTTCATTCTTCAAACTATATTGTTTATAATATATTTTTGTTTTATTTCATTTTCTTCTTACTATTATCAGTTAGTGTTGTTGTTCTTCCTCACTATAGGACATGTCCTTTGAGTCATTACACAATACAAATACTGATACTGAAATATATTGTATTACTCTTAAGCTGACAGTTTACCAGTGTATGTATTGCCAACACTACGATAGTTGCAGCTGGAGACAGTTACATATCAATATCAAAATTGGGATCTTAAAATGTAATATAACATTGACAGCAATGGCTATCGAATGATGCTTCAGTGACGTATTGTAGCTGAAGTATGACTGTAAAGTAATTAAACAAATTAAACTGAAATCCAGACAATAATGCGAAACATTAAATGATTACTGTCTCTGAAAGAAGAAATGACTGAAATAAAAAAAAAGGGCAAGTCTGTGGTGATGTGACTAGCAATCACGGCAGTTGGAATAACTTCCAATACCTCTGATTGTAATGTCTTGCCCAAATGCAACATTATTTGCTCATGGAAACGGGAAGTGTTATCATCAGATCGCATAAATGCTTTCAAACAAACAATAGAAAAAGAAATGATTGAATAAGCAGAAATTTGTTTAATTTCGTTTCTTCAATTTTTCTCAATTTCTGACATTGGATAGTCATAAGCTATAAAGTCTTTATCCAATTTCTTTTTCTATTTTGTGAAGTGGATGTTCCATATTTGTTTCTTGCTCTTTCTTGTTCTTTCTCCTGAAAAGAATATGGTATTACATATAATTATTAATTAATTTTAAAATCTATTTTACATTTTGGTTTATAATTTTGAAAATTATATATATTTAAAATAACACTGAACCATTGCTTTGGCTAAGTGAGAGAGACAGTCGATGGGGAAGTGAAATGATAACAGACCCAAAACATCATGCATCGAACAAACGAACATCATCACTGAGAATTAACTTTTCAGCACTTTACTGATTTATCTTTTCCTGTGTAAGACATGATGAAATATACCTTGCTGTTAATCGATTATATGTAGTAGGCAAAGCTATTGAAATTACCTTTTTTTAACCGCAAATATAAGAATTACAGCCACAGCCGCTGCACCTACTACACCAGCAGCGGCAAATAAGTAAGACTTGTTGAAACCTGAGGAAAAATAAGTAAATGCAAATAACACATGCTCATATATTGAATGGCATATGTATTCTGTTGAGCGAGAGAGAGAGAGAGAGAGAGAGAGAGAGAGAGAGAGAGAGAGAGAGAGAGAGAGAGAGAGAGAGAGAGAGAGAGAGAGAGAGATGATTGTTCTCATTAACATATCATATATAATTAAATTATAAACAATATAAAATTTTACTTCATTTTTTTTACCTTATTGACAGATTATAACAGTTACAAAATTTATTCGAAAGAAAAAAGATCAAACTTTTAAATTGGATGGTATATCTACAAATAAATAAAAATAATAAAAAACATATTATGTTAAAAATTCAGTACAACCGTCAGACTTTCCTTCACTTTGTATCTTTGTTGCTGATACGTTTCCTGCAAATAAATACAGATATCACAAACAGCATCAATTACCTAAACAAATCTACCGCACACACACACAAACACAGAAACAGAAGATTATACGCACATACATAGAGGAACATTTTATATAGAATATTGTTATTTTTCTTTTTCTAATTCTTTTTGTAAATGCATGTGTGTGTGTGTCTACGTGTGTCTGTGCGTGTGTGTGTATGTGTGTCTGTGTGTAAGTAAAACAAAATAAAAGTGAAAGAAATTATTAAAAGGAAAAGAAGGTAGACAGCAATGAAAATAGCAGAGGATTACTTTAGACCCAGAAAGAAGAATTAAACACACACATGCGTCCACACACACACACACACACACAGAGAGAGAGAGAGAGAGAGAGAGAGAGAGAGAGAGAGAGAGAGAGAGAGAGAGAGAGAGAGAGAGAGAGAGAGAGAGAGAGAGAGTTTATTTATGTATTTGTCTCTTTGTATAACAAGTTCATGCCTTACCTGAATTACTAAAAGTCTCTTCATCTAAGAATTAAAAAAATGTTGTTATTGTTATAATAATCAACATCATCATTACCATTGGAAATAATAATAATAATATTGTAATAATAGTAAACTAACAATAAGAACAATAACAAAATAAAATAAAAAATAATAACAATATTGTTAAAAAGAAGAAACAGAAAAGAATAAATGGAGAAAAAAAAATTATTAGCTGAACTGCATAATCTTACCAGCTACCATTATAATGACAGGATTTTCACTTTCTGAAGGAAAAAATAGAAAAGCAGAAAAAAACAAAAATAACAGCCACCAATAACAAGAATAATATCACTAACAAGAAGAAGAAGAACAACAACAACAGTAATAATAATTAGAGGCTTGCAAGAAAGAGAAAAATAATTTATTAGATTCACTCCTGTTCAAACGTAACATATTAGTAATAAAATCTTCATGCGTGAATTATTATTTGTATTATATTTGTGTAAGAGCCAGAAAATAAATAAATAAATAAATAAAATATAAATAAATAATTAAATTAGAAAGGCAGAAATAATACAATTCAGAAGTAATCAGAATCGTACCTGCAACATTTGCTACTTGTGACTCCTTTCCTGAAATGTTTAAATAATAATAAGAAGAAGAATAATAAGAATAATAAGAATAATCTTATGCTTATTTTTGCCATACAAACAAGTTATATTTATAAGAAACATTTTCTACAGTTTGTCCAGTGTCTTTGCACATAATACTAATACTAATACTAACGCTAATAATAATAATTAATAGAAGAAGAAATAACAAATTTTCACCACTGTTTTTAAAACATTAATAGCAACTAGTTATCTGGTTACAATTATTTGTATGACAGCCACTAAATCAATAAACAACACGAACGACAGTGCTATGCCACTACTTTACCTCGACATCGTTTTCTGTAACAGTAGGAAAGTCTAGTTTGTGAATAAGAACCTTTGCACGTTTTCCCACCGTTCTGTGGTTCAGGATTGTTACATTCACGAGTTTTTGTTTTGCCACGAGTTCCTGTTCCACATGTGACACTACACTCTATTTTCTTAAACACCCAGCTACTCCAACCACCATCCACTGTTAATACCAGTTGAAATAAAATATTATAAATTCTTATTGTATTCTCTACTTTTTCTCTTTGATGTTATTGTTGTAGCACTACTTGTTGTTATTGTTTTAGTTGTTATTACTATTAAAGTGACATATTTCACTGTCCAAAAGAGATAAATGTGTGAATAATATTTCACCGTTTTAATATTAACTTTGTAGTTGTGAACGTGCATCCAAAACACATTTTCAATATACTGTACAGAAAAATGTCTGATTAATATTTTGTTTCTGTCGAACCGATGCCCCTGACATCGCCATAATGTAAATAATCACAACAACAACAACAACAACAACAAGACTACTACTGCTACTACTACTACTAATAATAATGTTTCTAAAAAGGACAAACAGAAATAAAAAAATGGAGAGAAAATTTATGAGCTAAACTGCTTAATCTTACTAGCTACGGTTTCGGTGGTTGGATTTGCATTTTCTGAAATTGGGAGATGACAGAAATACAAGAAGACAGAAACGGAAATAAGTAATCAAATGGAATAACCATAACAACAATAGCAACAACAAAAAGAACACTAACATTATTATAAGAAGAAGAAAAATCAGAACAATACTAATGATGATGATGATATTGATAATAATAATTAAGGAAGAAGATTTAAAAAGAAAAATAATTTATTGGATTCACCTCCGTTCACACATAACATATTAGTCCTAATCTTAAGGTGTGAAACAGATATCTTTGAATCAGAAACAAATTAAATAAATAAATAAATAAATAAATAAATAAAAGCTACGGTTTCAGTGGTTGGACCTGCATTTTCTGAAATTGTGAGATGAAAGAAATAAAAGAAGACTAACTAATAAAATGATATAACAACAAGAAAAGCAACAATAACAAGGACACGTAAAATAATAATAATAAGAAGAAAAATAGAAAAAATAACAATGATGATGATAACAATAACAACAATAAGAATAAGAATAATAGTAATAATAAGAAGAAGAAGAAAAATAAGAAAAATAATAATGATGATGATAACAATAACAACAACAAGAATAATAATAATAGTAATAATAATTCAGGTAAAATATTTAAAAAGAAACAAAATTAACTAGTTTCACCTCTAATCACATGTAATATATTAGTAACAAATAATCTTTAGGTGTGAAATATTAAACGTACGTATCTTTGTATAAAAGCCAGAAAATAAATAAATAAGTCAATAAATATAAATTAGAAAGAGAGAAATAATATCAGTCAGAAGTAATCTGAATCTTACCTTCAGCGCCTGCTACTTGAGATTTTTTCTTTCCTGAAATGTTTAAATAATAATAATAATAATAATAATAATAATAATAATAATAATAATAATAATAATAATAACAATCTTATGATCATTATTGGGATAGAAACAAATTATATTTAAAATACAAACATTGCTTAAACCTAAATTCAAAGATTTTGCTAAAGAACAAACATTTATTATTATTATGCCTATCCTCATATTCATCGTTATGCACATTCAATTTCTCATTCTTAAGTAAAAGCCACGGTTTGTTGTTTCCTTTTGTCCTTGTCTTATGCTGCCATCTGGTAAATCATTCCTTTGTAGGAGGTACTGAATGCATCGCTAAAGTGGTTCCAACATGACACGATGCTCCAGAACTGCACTCTAAGCAACATGATTCTTCTTTCAGTGCTTATCTCGGGTTTTTTCACTGGATCGCTGTCTGTTCCTCATGCATACATAGTTTTCAGTATTATCTATGAGTATTTGGTATCTGTTTCCTAGGATATATTTAATCTGTTCCGCTCAGTCAACGTCTTCCAATTTCTTCAGCTAGTTCCTGCAATATTTTCTACAGCTTGTGCACTTTTTGCACATAATAATAATAATAATAATAATAATAATAATAATAATAATAATAATAATAATAATAATAATAATGAGGATGATAATAATAATAATAAGAGTAATAATAATAATAATGATGATGATGATGATCATAATAATGATCATCATTGAAGGAAAAGGAAACACACGTTTTCACCCCTGTTCTTCAAACATTAATGGTAACTAGTCAAGAGGTTAGAATTATTAGAAAAGTGGTTAGAAAAGCAACAATAACAAGGACACGTAAAAATAATAATAATAATAAGAAGAAAAATAATAATGATGATGATAACAACAACAACAACAACAATAATAATAATAATAATAATAATGTTTTTAAAAAAGACAAAGAAAAATAAATAAATAGAGAGAAAAGTTATGAGTTAAACTGCTTAATCTTACCAGGTACATTTTTGGTGGTTGGATTTGCATTGTCTGAAATTGTGAGATGACAAAAATACAAGAAGACAGAAACGGAACTAAGTAATAAAATGCAATAACCATAACAACAATAGCAACAATAAAAAGTGCACTAACAATTACAATAATAAGAAGAAAAATAAGAACAATAATAATGATGACGATATTGATAATAATAATAATAATTATGGAAGAAGATTTAAAAAGAAAAATAATTTGTTGGATTCACCTCTGGTCACATAAGATATTAGTGAAATACAAATCTTTGAATAAAAGACAGAAAAAAAAAAAAAATAAAAAAAATAAAAATATAAATACATCAGTTAGAAAGACAGAAATAATACCAATGAGAAGTAATCTGAAACTAATTGCAACATTTCCTATTTGAGACTTTTTCTTTCCTGAAATATTTAAATCATAAACCATCCACCATCCGCGGTTAATATTGCAACCACATGTAACAGGCGAAATAGTTCAGTAATAACTAAATGACATTATTTTAGTTTGTTTATATATATATTAATGTTTTGGGGGTTTATGTCTCTCAACACTGCTAAGTTTCATTCTTACCTGGGGACCCTCCTGTAACTGATCCTTCAGACCTCGGCCCTTTGAAATAAAAATGATGATGAGTAAGGTGATGATGACAATAACAGTAATAATAATAACCACCATAAGAACAAATGCAGTTAAAAAAAACACACCAAAAAAACATTTAAAGACTTTAATTGGGATAATGTGCTGATGTTTGCAATAAAAGGTGTTATTGTTATTATTATTAATAAAAGGTATTATTATTATTATTATTATTATTATTATTATTATTATTATTATTATTATTATTATTATTATTATCATTAATTTGATTTTTGAAACTGGTGAAGAGAAAAAGAAAAAAGAAAAGAAACAAGTAAATAAGTAAATAAATTACAGCAACACTATCATTATTACTATATATGTAAGCATCCTAACAATAAACTTTATTTGAACTTAACATTTTAAAACAAGATGTTTAAGTTAAATTCTAAATTATGCATCCTAAATCTACAGTGCAGAACGACCCTGGAAAAATAATTTTGATTTTGTTTTTTGTTTAAATATATTTCAGAAATCTAAATATTGCTCTTACATGGAATGCTTCCTGCAACTATGTGTGAGCCTGGTGAAAAAAATAAAAATAAATAATAATAATAAAAATAATAATAGTAATCTTATTATCATTATTGGAAAAGAAACGATTAAATTTAAAAGACAAACACTGCTTAAAAAGAAAATCACAGAGTAAAACTGAAACAATAGATTTTGCTTAAGATAAAATATTTATTATTTTCATGATCGTCCTCATATTCATCGTTATGCAGTTTCAGTTTTTCGTTCTTAAGTAAAAGCCACGGTTTGTTGTTTCCTTTTGTCCTTGTCTTATGCTGCCATCTGGTAAATCATTCCTTTGTAGGAGGTACTGAATGCATCGCTAAAGTGGTTCCAACATGACACGATGCTCCAGAACTGCACTCTAAGCAACATGATTCTTCTTTCAGTGCTTATCTCGGGTTTTTTCACTGGATCGCTGTCTGTTCCTCATGCATACATAGTTTTCAGTATTATCTATGAGTATTTGGTATCTGTTTCCTAGGATATATTTAATATGTTCCGCTCAGTCAACGTCTTCCAATTTCTTCAGCTAGTTCCTGCAATATTTTCTACAGCTTGTGCACTTTTAGCACATAATAATAATAATAATAATAATAATAATAATAATAATAATAATAATAATAATAATAATAATGAAGGATGATAATAATAATAATAATAATAATAATAATAATGATGATGATGATGATGATGATGATAATAATGATCATCACTGAAGGAAAAGGAAACACACGTTTTCACCCGTTCTTCAAACATTAATGGTAACTAGTCATGTGGTTAGAATTATTAGAAAAGTGGTTAGAAAAGCAACAATAACAAGGACACGTAAAAATAATAATAATAATAAGAAGAAAAATAATAATGATGATGATAACAACAACAACAACAACAATAATAAAAATAATAATAATAATGTTTTTAAAAAAGACAAACAAAAAGAAATAAATAGAGAGAAAAGTTATGAGTTAAACTGCTTAATCTTACCAGGTACATTTTTGGTGGTTGGATTTGCATTGTCTGAAATTGTGAGATGACAAAAATACAAGAAGACAGAAACGGAACTAAGTAATAAAATGCAATAACCATAACAACAATAGCAACAATAAAAAGTGCACTAACAATTACAATAATAAGAAGAAAAATAAGAACAATAATAATGATGACGATATTGATAATAATAATAATAATTATGGAAGAAGATTTAAAAAGAAAAATAATTTGTTGGATTCACCTCTGGTCACATAACATATTAGTGAAATACAAATCTTTGAATAAAAGACAGAAAAAAAAAAAAAAAAAAAAAAAAAAAAAAATAAAAATATAAATACATCAGTTAGAAAGACAGAAATAATACCAATGAGAAGTAATCTGAAACTAATTGCAACATTTCCTATTTGAGACTTTTTCTTTCCTGAAATATTTAAATCATAAACCATCCACCATCCGCGGTTAATATTGCAACCACATGTAACAGGCGAAATAGTTCAGTAATAACTAAATGACATTATTTTAGTTTGTTTATATATATATTAATGTTTTGGGGGTTTATGTCTCTCAACACTGCTAAGTTTCATTCTTACCTGGGGACCCTCCTGTAACTGATCCTTCAGACCTCGGCCCTTTGAAATAAAAATGATGATGAGTAAGGTGATGATGACAATAACAGTAATAATAATAACCACCATAAGAACAAATGCAGTTAAAAAAAACACACCAAAAAAACATTTAAAGACTTTAATTGGGATAATGTGCTGATGTTTGCAATAAAAGGTGTTATTGTTATTATTATTAATAAAAGGTATTATTATTATTATTATTATTATTATTATTATTATTATTATTATTATTATTATCATTAATTTGATTTTTGAAACTGGTGAAGAGAAAAAGAAAAAAGAAAAGAAACAAGTAAATAAGTAAATAAATTACAGCAACACTATCATTATTACTATATATGTAAGCATCCTAACAATAAACTTTATTTGAACTTAACATTTTAAAACAAGATGTTTAAGTTAAATTCTAAATTATGCATCCTAAATCTACAGTGCAGAACGACCCTGGAAAAATAATTTTGATTTTGTTTTTTGTTTAAATATATTTCAGAAATCTAAATATTGCTCTTACATGGAATGCTTCCTGCAACTATGTGTGAGCCTGGTGAAAAAAAAAAAAATAAAAATAAATAATAATAATAAAAATAATAATAGTAATCTTATTATCATTATTGGAAAAGAAACGATTAAATTTAAAAGACAAACACTGCTTAAAAAAAGAAAATCACAGAGTAAAACTGAAACAATAGATTTTGCTTAAGATAAAATATTTATTATTTTCATGATCGTCCTCATATTCATCGTTATGCAGTTTCAGTTTTTCGTTCTTAAGTAAAAGCCACGGTTTGTTGTTTCCTTTTGTCCTTGTCTTTGCTGCCATCTGGTAAATCATTCCTTTGTAGGAGGTACTGAATGCATCGCTAAAGTGGTTCCAACATGACACGATGCTCCAGAACTGCACTCTAAGCAACATGATTCTTCTTTCAGTGCTTATCTCGGGTTTTTTCACTGGATCGCTGTCTGTTCCTCATGCATACATAGTTTTCAGTATTATCTATGAGTATTTGGTATCTGTTTCCTAGGATATATTTAATATGTTCCGCTCAGTCAACGTCTTCCAATTTCTTCAGCTAGTTCCTGCAATATTTTCTACAGCTTGTGCACTTTTTTAGCACATAATAATAATAATAATAATAATAATAATAATAATAATAATAATAATAACAATAATAATAATGAGGATGATAATAATAAGAGTAATAATAATAATAACAATGATGATGATGATGATGATGATGATAATAATGATCATCACTGAAGGAAAAGGAAACACACGTTTTCACCCGTTCTTCAAACATTAATGGTAACAAGTCATGTGGTTAGAATTATTAGAAAAGTGGTTAGAAAAGCAACAATAACAAGGACACGTAAAAATAATAATAATAATAAGAAGAAAAATAATAATGATGATGATAACAACAACAACAACAACAATAATAAAAATAATAATAATAATGTTTTTAAAAAAGACAAAGAAAAATAAATAAATAGAGAGAAAAGTTATGAGTTAAACTGCTTAATCTTACCAGGTACATTTTTGGTGGTTGGATTTGCATTGTCTGAAATTGTGAGATGACAAAAATACAAGAAGACAGAAACGGAACTAAGTAATAAAATGCAATAACCATAACAACAATAGCAACAATAAAAAGTGCACACTAACAATTACAATAATAAGAAGAAAAATAAGAACAATAATAATGATGACGATATTGATAATAATAATAATAATTATGGAAGAAGATTTAAAAATAGAAAAATAATTTGTTGGATTCACCTCTGGTCACATAAGATATTAGTGAAATACAAATCTTTGAATAAAAGACAGAAAAAAAAAAAAAAATAAAAAAAATAAAAATATAAATACATCAGTTAGAAAGACAGAAATAATACCAATGAGAAGTAATCTGAAACTAATTGCAACATTTCCTATTTGAGACTTTTTCTTTCCTGAAATATTTAAATCATAAACCATCCACCATCCGCGGTTAATATTGCAACCACATGTAACAGGCGAAATGGTTCAGTAATAACTAAATGACATTATTTTAGTTTGTTTATATATATATTAATGTTTTGGGGGTTTATGTCTCTCAACACTGCTAAGTTTCATTCTTACCTGGGGACCCTCCTGTAACTGATCCTTCAGACCTCGGCCCTTTGAAATAAAAATGATGATGAGTAAGGTGATGATGACAATAACAGTAATAATAATAACCACCATAAGAACAAATGCATTTAAAAAAAAAACACACCAAAAAAACATTTAAAGACTTTAATTGGGATAATGTGCTGATGTTTGCAATAAAAGGTGTTATTGTTATTATTATTAATAAAAGGTATTATTATTATTATTATTATTATTATTATTATTATTATTATTATTATTATTATTATTATTATCATTAATTTGATTTTTGAAACTGGTGAAGAGAAAAAGAAAAAAGAAAAGAAACAAGTAAATAAGTAAATAAATTACAGCAACACTATCATTATTACTATATATGTAAGCATCCTAACAATAAACTGTATTTGAACTTCACATTTTAAAACAAGATGTTTAACTCAAATTCTAAATTATGCATTCTGAATCTACAGTGCAGAACGACCCTAGAAAAATAATTTTGATTTTGTTTTTTGTTTAAATATATTTCAGAAATCTAAATATTGATCTTACATGGAATGCTTTCTGCAACTATGTGTGGGCCTGGTGAAAAAAATAAAAATAAAAATAAATAATAATAATAAAAATAATAATAGTAATCTTATTATCATTATTGGAAAAGAAACGATTAAATTTAAAAGACAAACACTGCTTAAAAAGAAAATCACAGAGTAAAACTGAAACAATAGATTTTGCTTAAGATAAAATATTTATTATTTTCATGATCGTCCTCATATTCATCGTTATGCAGTTTCAGTTTCTCATTCTTAAGTAAAAGCCACGGTTTGTTGTTTCCTTTTGCCTTTGTCTTTTGCTGCCATCTGGTAAATCGTTCCTTTGTAGGAGGTACTGAATGCATCGCTTAAGTGGTTCCAACATGACACGATGCTCCACAACTGCACTCTAACCAGCATGATTCTTCTTTCAGTGCTTATCTTGGTTTTTTTCACTGGATCACTGTCTGTTCCTCATGCATACATAGTTTCAGTATTATCTATGAGCATTTGGTATCTGTTTCCCAGGATATATTTAATCTGTTCCGCTCAGTCAACGTCTTCCAATTTCTTCAGCTAGTTCCTGCAATATTTTCTACAGCTTGTGCACTTTTTGCACATAATAATAATAATAATAATAATAATAATAATAATAATAATAATAATAATAATAATAATAATAATAATAATGAGGATGATAATAATAAGAGTAATAATAATAATAACAATGATGATGATGATGATGGTGATGATGATAATAATGATCATCATTGAAGGAAAAGGAAACACACGTTTTCACCCCTGTTCTTCAAACATTAATGGTAACTAGTCAAGTGGTTAGAATTATTAGAAAAGTGGTTAGAAAAGCAACAATAACAAGGACACGTAAAAATAATAATAATAAGAAGAAGAAAAATAATAATGATGATGATGATAACAACAACAACAACAACAACAATAATAATAATAATAAGACTAATAATGTTTTTAAAAAAGACAAACAAAAAGAAATAAATAGAGAGAAACGTTATGAGTTAAACTGCTTAATCTTACCAGGTACATTTTTGGTGGTTGGATCTGAAATTGTGAGATGACAAAAATACAAGAAGACAGAAACGGAACTAAGTAATAAAATGCAATAACCATAACAACAATAGCAACAATAAAAAGTACACTAACAATTACAATAATAAGAAGAAAAATAAGAACAATAATAATGATGACGATATTGATAATAATAATAATAATTATGGAAGAAGATTTAAAAAGAAAAATAATTTATTGGATTCACCTCTGGTCACATAACATATTAGTGAAATACAAATCTTTGAATAATAGACAGAAATTAAATACAAATATAAATAAATAAATATAAATACACCAGTTAGAAGGAGAAGTAAATTGCAACATTTCCTATTTGAGACTTTTTCTTTCCTGAAATATTTAAATCATAAACCATCCACCATCCGCGGTTAATATTGCAACCACATGTAACAGGCGAAATAGTTCAGTAATAACTAAATGACATTATTTTAATTTGTTTATATATATATTAATGTTTTGGGGGTTTATGTCTCTCAACACTGCTAAGTTTCATTCTTACCTGGGGACCCTCCTGTAACTGATCCTTCAGACCTCGGCCCTTTGAAATAAAATGATGATGAGTAAGGTGATGATGACAATAACAGTAATAATAATAACCACCATAAGAACAAATGCAGTTCAAAAAAACACACCAAAAAAACATTTAAAGACTTTAATTGGGATAATGTGCTGATGTTTGCAATAAAAGGTGTTATTGTTATTATTATTAAAATTATTATTATTATTATTATTATTATTATTATTATTATTATTATCATCATCATTCATTTGATTTGTGAAACTGGTGAAGAGAAAAAGAAAAAAGAAAAGAAACAAGAAACGAGTAAATAAATTACAGCAACACTATCATTATTACTATATATGTAAGCATCCTAACAATAAACTTTATTTGAACTTCACATTTTAAAACAAGATGTTTAAGTTAAATTCTAAATTATGCATCCTAAATCTACAGTGCAGAACGACCCTGGAAAAATAATTATGATTTTGTTTTTTGTTTAAATATATTTCAGAAATCTAAATATTCCTCTTACATGGAATGTTTCCTGTAGCTAAGCTTAAGTCTCCTGAAAAATATATAATAATAAT
>CM022677.1:23573234-23630734 GCA_012295275.1 Chrysomallon squamiferum
AAACCATGTTTTTGGTAATTTACGATATTTTCTGAAACTATAAGTGATTTTCTGCCTGTGTCCTTTTTTTTTTTTTTACTGTTCAGGGATTCTTTGTTCTTTATTCTGTATATGATTAATAGTTTCATTTATATTTATATCATTCAGAAGTATTAGATGCAGAGACTAATAATAATAATATAGACCTAAGAGTTTATTATGATTGTTAAGATATGTTGCTAATAAAAATGATTAACTACTGTGTTACTTTAAATCAGGTTGGAGTTCCTGGACCAGACATGAAAAATCATGTTCAGCAATATGTGGGCCAGTATCTCGTTTGGTTGTAAAAACTAGGCTTTGTAATAGCCCAGGACCCACAAATGGAAGAGACTATGAAGGCTTTAGAATAAATTTTATTACAGAGTCATGTGAAATTGTCCCATGTCCAAGTAAGAAAGTAATCAGTATAATAATTATTTGTGATATTGTTGTGCACACACACACACACACACACACACACACACACACACACACACACACACACACACTTATGACTGTTCTCTAACTATCTTTAGCGTTTAAAGAGTAAAGGTAGTTTTTAAGTTTCAATATAGTACACTCTAATTTCAAGCTTTTCTATCTAAGAGAAAATGTGTTTAAGATCTACTTCAATTAAATTTCTCTCTGGTGTTATATTTAAATTAAGAAGTGATGTATTACATTAATTGTAGTTTGTATATGTACTAAAATACATGTATACTTACACCAAAACCTACCAGACCAACTGTAGAAAGTACCAAACAGAAAAACATTCCAATTTGTTGAGATGATGCAGAGTTGACTTAATGTGTTGCATCCAACAGCAAAATAATAAGAACATGTTTAACAAATTTATAGCTTAAGTTCACAAGGATATGTAAAAGAGTTACCTACTTCTAAATATTTGGGTTATTTATTGGTGCTTTGCAGAAAGTGACACTAAATATATTTTAATATTTTGCTTGACTGTTACAAAAAATACATCTGGAAAAAAAGATATCAGAAATTTTCTAAAAGCTTTTGTGGTCTGGATGCATCTTGATAATTTGTGTCTCATATTAAAATCCAAAAAGGTTCTGAATTCACAAAAAGTTCTCAAATACTGCATATTTTTAAGAAATATTTTTGTTGTTTTTATGGATTTTCCTTTTTGTAGTTCAGAAATTTATGAGTTCCATTTAATTAAAAGTTTATACTAACCTACTATAACTTGAGATTATAAACGGTTTTATTATTATTTAAAATTATAACTAGTAATCAATTCCTATAGTGGTAAACATAGCTGTGGTATAATGGTTATTATAATAGCACTAAGAATATTTAACTTTGTACAGTTATTATTTATAATTGACAGCAAGCCACAGCGTACATGGATTGCACTGAAACCTAGACCAGTATATCCATTCTTTAAGATGCACGTACATATATCACGTACATATATCACATAACAGAGATATACTGATATAGTTCTAGCAATAATAACTGGAATTATGAAATCTATCAAAGACGAAAACACCACATATTTCTTCATTTATTTTACTAATACATTTCGTATACAGGATACATACTTTTACATTTCTTTTAGAAATAACATATAAATAAATAAAGATTATTTGTTCTTGTACTTCATATTACTTTGTTTTTTGTTAATTTTATTGCTAAAAGTTAGTGAAATTTAAAATACAATTTAAAATAATTTAAATTGTTTTGCTCAAAACAAAATATCCTGGAAAGTGTAACAATTTCTAGTCTGACAGTTCAAAAACAATTCATATAATCAGTTTATTTTAGAAGGTCTTATTGACATTTCAAATCATATATATTTAGTAAAAATGAAAACAATATTGTATTTATTTATTTTTGTATAATACAAATTACATTTATATATGTGTGCATGTATGGATCTATTAATATATGTATGTATTTATTCATGTGTATGTGTGTCTGTTTGTGTAAGGTTTTATATATGTATATATACACACACAAAAACACACACACATATATACATAATACTATTTTTATTATTATTATTATTATTAACTGCATGGCAAGTAATAAACATTTCTACGTAACTAACAGGTAACTGCTTTCTTAACAGTAGCAGTTTTAAAATCTAAACATTGAAAATATAACAGTAAAACTGCTTGTTTTGAAACTCCTGTAAATACCTACAACAATAATAATAACAACACCAAAACAAATAAATAAATTATCATTAATAGTTATACATCGTTAGCTGATACATTTTTTTTTAATAATAGGAATTTTAGGTTAAAATGAATTTATCACAAAACATCAGGAAACACGTTTAGTCTTTTTTTAACTTCTTTTTTAGATGCAACTCAGAAATGTACTTTGAAAGAAATATATGAGAAAAAGTACGAAACTAATTTTTGAATTAAAATCCAAATTTCATAGGCAGACAGAAATTTTGAAGCATTTTTGTTACATCATACTTAAATAAATAAGAAGTAATTTTTGAAGAGTCCATTTATAAATGTTGATTGTTCCCGAGCTTATATCAGTAATTTAATTTGCTTCTGTTTCTCATTTAATTGTCATTATACTACATATTAAAAAAAATATATATATTAAAAAATATTTAAAAATAATAAAATAAAATAAAATAAAAAATAAACAAAAAATAAAAATAAAAAAAGGAACAAAAGACCCCCTAAAAGTTATAAAACAAGTAAAAAGAAAATAAGAAAAAGAAAAAGAAATCGAGAAGAATGCATTTTAGCACTGAAAATGCTACTAATTACAAATGGGCAATTCCGTGACAAACAAAATAAATTTCATTTTGCTCTAACATCTTTCAAAGAAAAAAATAAATAGAAAAAAGTAAAATAAATAAATAAAAATATCTAATTGTAGAGAAAGCAAAATTAAACAATAATTATGTCAGTTATGCTTGAAACTATGTGATTTTTATTTTAGAGGAATGAAATCTTTAACATTTGTCATAAAAAGAAAAAATTGACTGTTGTTTTAGTAATTCAGCAAATTTAGCAAAAAAGCTGGTTTCAGCAAGAAAAAGATCTTGTTTCACGAAGTTAACAATGTTATGTTAAAAACGTCAGTGAACACTAAAAAGTATACATGCAGTGTTAATAGAGACAAAAGGTTTGTGAACGGTTGATGCAAACAGCCAAAGCTAAAAAAGAAAAAAGAAAGAAATGAGATCCTCAGATTGAAAGAGGCGTTTCCACTACTTCACCACTGAGGATGATTGCTACATACCCTTCATTTTAACTATCGATGAAGTGCTTGCAGATGACCCTCCTATTGTCTTGTATGAAGAAGAGCCGATCCAAATTGTTGCTTGATCAATATTACACTGAATGTTTTCACTTTTGAGACAAAACATATACATGATGGAAATTACAACGTGACCCTTATGTACTGATCTGGTACCATCTGGACATTATCATCGAAGGATGATTAAATGTTAAATCTATACTAAACTTGATGCTACCATCATTCTCCTCTGTTAATTATGAATGAATCAATACCATATGAAAATATCTATTTTATTTACTACTATGAATGATTATCTATAAGGGCCACATGTTATGTCTCTACTTTTGATAATTTGGACTTTTTTTAAACTGAACACTTACAAAATGAATATAATTACAGGTGGCTTCATCACAATAAAGGAACAAGACAGTTGATATATTGGCAAGTAGTCAGAAGCTTCAGTCAGATTCTGAATGTCTGAAAGTTTAGTGAAGTCATATAATCCACATCATTTTCTTGATTATGCCTTTATGTCTTTTTTATCATACCAAGAAGATATTTCTGATTCCAGTTACATCCTAGATATTCACCAGCTGTTTGCTCTGTGACACCAAATTCGGACAACATCAGATCTCAAAATGCTTTCTTATAAATACAAAACAATAAAAAAAAAAAAAAATGATTTGAATAAGCAGAAATATGTTTAATCCCGTTTCTTCAATTTTTCTCTGTTTCTGACATTGGATTGTCATAAGCCATAAAGTCTTTATCCTTCTTCTTTTTCTTTTTGTAGAGTGGATGTTCCATACTTGTTTCTTGCTCTTTCTTGTTCTTTCTCCTGAAAAGAATATGGTATCACATATAATTATTAATTAGTTGTTAAAATCTATTTTACATTTTGATTAACATTAAAAATTATATATATTTAAAATAACACTGAACCATTGCTTTGGCTAAGTGAGAGAGGCAGTCGATGGGGAAGTGACTTGATAACAGACCCAAAACATCATGCATCGAACAAACGAACATCATTTCTGAGAATTAACTTTTCAGCACTTTACTGATTTATCTTTTCCTGTGTAAGACATGATGAAATGTACCTTGCTGTTAATCGATTATATGTAGTAGGCAAAGCTACTGAAATTACCTTTTCTTAAGGACAAGGATAAGAACTACAAGCGCAGCCAGTGCAGCTACTACACCAATAGATACATATGTGTAAGTACTTTCAAAAGCTGAGGAAAATAAAGTAAATGAAAATAATACATGATCATCTATTCAATGGTACATGTATGCTGTTGTGTGTGTGTGTGTGTGTGTGTGTGTGTGTGTGTGTGTGAGAGAGAGAGAGAGAGAGAGAGAGAGAGAGAGAGAGAGAGAGAGAGAGAGAGAGAGAGAGAGAGAGAGAGAGATGACTGTCCCCATTAACATATCATATGTAATTAAATTATAAACGATATAAAATTTTACTTCATTTTTTACATTACTGACAGATTATAACAGTTGTCACAACATTTGTTCAAAAGAAGAAAAGATAAAACTTTTACATTGGATGTTATATATATACAAATAAAAAATAAATAAAAAACATATTATGTTAAAAATTCAGTACAACCGTCAGACTTTCCTTCACTTTGTATCTTTGTTGCTGATACGTTTCCTGCAAATAAATACAGATATCACAAACAGCATCAATTACCTAAACAAATCTACCGCACACACACACAAACACAGAAACAGAAGATTATACGCACATACATAGAGGAACATTTTATATAGAATATTGTTATTTTTCTTTTTCTAATTCTTTTTGTAAATGCATGTGTGTGTGTGTCTACGTGTGTCTGTGGGTGTGTGTGTATGTGTGTCTGTGTGTAAGTAAAACAAAATAAAAGTGAAAGAAATTATTAAAAGGAAAAGAAGGTAGACAGCAATGAAAATAGCAGAGGATTACTTTAGACCCAGAAAGAAGAATTAAACACACACGTGCGTCCACACACACACACAGAGAGAGAGAGAGAGAGAGAGAGAGAGAGAGAGAGAGAGAGAGAGAGAGAGAGAGAGAGAGAGAGAGAGAGAGAGAGAGAGAGAGAGAGAGAGAGTTTATTTATGTATTTGTCTCTTTGTATAACAAGTTCATGCCTTACCTGAATTACTAACAGTCTCTTCATCTAAGAATTAAAAAAATGTTGTTATTGTTATAATAATCAACATCATCATTACCATTGGAAATAATAATAATAATATTGTAATAATAGTAAACTAACAATAAGAACAATAACAAAATAAAATAAAAAATAATAACAATATTGTTAAAAAGAAGAAACAGAAAAGAATAAATGGAGAAAAAAAATTATTAGCTGAACTGCATAATCTTACCAGCTACCATTATAATGACAGGATTTTCACTTTCTGAAGGAAAAAATAGAAAAGCAGAAAAAAACAAAAATAACAGCCACCAATAACAAGAATAATATCACTAACAAGAAGAAGAAGAACAACAACAACAGTAATAATAATTAGAGGCTTGCAAGAAAGAGAAAAATAATTTATTAGATTCACTCCTGTTCAAACGTAACATATTAGTAATAAAATCTTCATGCGTGAATTATTATTTGTATTATATTTGTGTAAGAGCCAGAAAATAAATAAATAAATAAATAAAATATAAATAAATAATTAAATTAGAAAGGCAGAAATAATACAATTCAGAAGTAATCAGAATCGTACCTGCAACATTTGCTACTTGTGACTCCTTTCCTGAAATGTTTAAATAATAATAAGAAGAAGAATAATAAGAATAATCTTATGCTTATTTTTGCCATACAAACAAGTTATATTTATAAGAAATATTTTCTACAGCTTGTCCAGTGTCTTTGCACATAATACTAATACTAATACTAACGCTAATAATAATAATTAACAGAAGAAGAAATAACAAATTTTCACCACTGTTTTTAAAACATTAATAGCAACTAGTTATCTGGTTACAATTATTTGTATGACAGCCACTAAATCAATAAACAACACGAACGACAGTGCTATGCCACTACTTTACCTCGACATCGTTTTCTGTAACAGTAGGAAAGTCTAGTTTGTGAATAAGAACCTTTGCACTTTTTCCCACCGTTCTGTGGTTCAGGATTGTTACATTCACGAGTTTTTGTTTTGCCACGAGTTCCTGTTCCACATGTGACACTACACTCTATTTTCTTAAACACCCAGCTACTCCAACCACCATCCACTGTTAATACCAGTTGAAATAAAATATTATAAATTCTTATTGTATTCTCTACTTTTTCTCTTTGATGTTATTGTTGTAGCACTACTTGTTGTTATTGTTTTAGTTGTTATTACTATTAAAGTGACATATTTCACTGTCCAAAAGAGATAAATGTGTGAATAATATTTCACCGTTTTAATATTAACTTTGTAGTTGTGAACGTGCATCCAAAACACATTTTCAATATACTGTACAGAAAAATGTCTGATTAATATTTTGTTTCTGTCGAACCGATGCCCCTGACATCGCCATAATGTAAATAATCACAACAACAACAACAACAACAACAAGACTACTACTGCTACTACTACTAATAATAATGTTTCTAAAAAGGACAAACAGAAATAAAAAAATGGAGAGAAAATTTATGAGCTAAACTGCTTAATCTTACTAGCTACGGTTTCGGTGGTTGGATTTGCATTTTCTGAAATTGGGAGATGACAGAAATACAAGAAGACAGAAACGGAAATAAGTAATCAAATGGAATAACCATAACAACAATAGCAACAACAAAAAGAACACTAACATTATTATAAGAAGAAGAAAAATCAGAACAATACTAATGATGATGATGATATTGATAATAATAATTAAGGAAGAAGATTTAAAAAGAAAAATAATTTATTGGATTCACCTCCGTTCACACATAACATATTAGTCCTAATCTTAAGGTGTGAAACAGATATCTTTGAATCAGAGACAAATTAAATAAATAAATAAATAAATAAATAAATAAATAAATAAAAGCTACGGTTTCAGTGGTTGGACCTGCATTTTCTGAAATTGTGAGATGAAAGAAATAAAAAGAAGACTAACTAATAAAATGATATAACAACAAGAAAAGCAACAATAACAAGGACACGTAAAATAATAATAATAAGAAGAAAAATAGGAAAAATAACAATGATGATGATAACAATAACAACAATAAGAATAAGAATAATAGTAATAATAAGAAGAAGAAGAAAAATAAGAAAAATAATAATGATGATGATAACAATAACAACAACAAGAATAATAATAATAGTAATAATAATTCAGGTAAAATATTTAAAAAGAAACAAAATTAACTAGTTTCACCTCTAATCACACGTAATATATTAGTAACAAATAATCTTTAGGTGTGAAATATTAAACGTAATATCTTTGTATAAAAGCCAGAAAATAAATAAATAAGTCAATAAATATAAATTAGAAAGAGAGAAATAATATCAATCAGAAGTAATCTGAATCTTACCTGCAGCGCCTGCTACTAGAGATTTTTTCTTTCCTGAAATGTTTAAATAATAATAATAATAATAATAATAATAATAATAATCTTATGATCATTATTGGGATAGAAACAAATTATATTTAAAATACAAACATTGCTTAAACCTAAATTCAAAGATTTTGCTAAAGAACAAACATTTATTATTATTATGCCTATCCTCATATTCATCGTTATGCACATTCAATTTCTCATTCTTAAGTAAAAGCCACGGTTTGTTGTTTCCTTTTGTCCTTGTCTTATGCTGCCATCTGGTAAATCATTCCTTTGTAGGATGTACTGAATGCATCGCTAAAGTGGTTCCAACATGACACGATGCTCCAGAACTGCAGTCTAAGCAACATGATTCTTCTTTCAGTGCTTATCTCGGGTTTTTTCACTGGATCGCTGTCTGTTCCTCATGCATACATAGTTTTCAGTATTATCTATGAGTATTTGGTATCTGTTTCCTAGGATATATTTAATCTGTTCCGCTCAGTCAACGTCTTCCAATTTCTTCAGCTAGTTCCTGCAATATTTTCTACAGCTTGTGCACTTTTTGCATATAATAATAATAATAATAATAATAATAATAATAATAACAATAATAATAATGAGGATGATAATAATAAGAGTAATAATAATAATAACAATGATGATGATGATGATGGTGATGATGATAATAATGATCATCATTGAAGGAAAAGGAAACACACGTTTTCACCCCTGTTCTTCAAACATTAATGGTAACTAGTCATGTGGTTAGAATTATTAGAAAAGTGGTTAGAAAAGCAACAATAACAAGGACACGTACAAATAATAATAATAATAAGAAGAAAAATAATAATGATGATGATAACAACAACAACAACAACAATAATAATAATAATACTAATAATGTTTTTAAAAAAGACAAAGAAAAATAAATAAATAGAGAGAAAATTTATGAGCTAAACTGCTTAATCTTACTAGCTACGGTTTCGGTGGTTGGATTTGCATTTTCTGAAATTGGGAGATGACAGAAATACAAGAAGACAGAAACGGAAATAAGTAATCAAATGGAATAACCATAACAACAATAGCAACAACAAAAAGAACACTAACATTATTATAAGAAGAAGAAAAATCAGAACAATACTAATGATGATGATGATATTGATAATAATAATTAAGGAAGAAGATTTAAAAAGAAAAATAATTTATTGGATTCACCTCCGTTCACACATAACATATTAGTCCTAATCTTAAGGTGTGAAACAGATATCTTTGAATCAGAGACAAATTAAATAAATAAATAAATAAATAAATAAAAGCTACGGTTTCAGTGGTTGGACCTGCATTTTCTGAAATTGTGAGATGAAAGAAATAAAAGAAGACTAACTAATAAAATGATATAACAACAAGAAAAGCAACAATAACAAGGACACGTAAAATAATAATAATAAGAAGAAAAATAGGAAAAATAACAATGATGATGATAACAATAACAACAATAAGAATAAGAATAATAGTAATAATAAGAAGAAGAAGAAAAATAAGAAAAATAATAATGATGATGATAACAATAACAACAACAAGAATAATAATAATAGTAATAATAATTCAGGTAAAATATTTAAAAAGAAACAAAATTAACTAGTTTCACCTCTAATCACACGTAATATATTAGTAACAAATAATCTTTAGGTGTGAAATATTAAACGTACGTATCTTTGTATAAAAGCCAGAAAATAAATAAATAAGTCAATAAATATAAATTAGAAAGAGAGAAATAATATCAATCAGAAGTAATCTGAATCTTACCTTCAGCGCCTGCTACTTGAGATTTTTTCTTTCCTGAAATGTTTAAATAATAATAATAATAATAATAATAATAATAATAATAATAATAATAATAATAATAATAATAATAATCTTATGATCATTATTGGGATAGAAACAAATTATATTTAAAATACAAACATTGCTTAAACCTAAATTCAAAGATTTTGCTAAAGAACAAACATTTATTATTATTATGCCTATCCTCATATTCATCGTTATGCACATTCAATTTCTCATTCTTAAGTAAAAGCCACGGTTTGTTGTTTCCTTTTGTCCTTGTCTTATGCTGCCATCTGGTAAATCATTCCTTTGTAGGATGTACTGAATGCATCGCTAAAGTGGTTCCAACATGACACGATGCTCCAGAACTGCAGTCTAAGCAACATGATTCTTCTTTCAGTGCTTATCTCGGGTTTTTTCACTGGATCGCTGTCTGTTCCTCATGCATACATAGTTTTCAGTATTATCTATGAGTATTTGGTATCTGTTTCCTAGGATATATTTAATCTGTTCCCTCAGTCAACGTCTTCCAATTTCTTCAGCTAGTTCCTGCAATATTTTCTACAGCTTGTGCACTTTTTGCACATAATAATAATAATAATAATAATAATAATAATAATAATAATAATAATAATAATGAGGATGATAATAATAAGAGTAATAATAATAATAACAATGATGATGATGATGATGGTGATGATGATAATAATGATCATCATTGAAGGAAAAGGAAACACACGTTTTCACCCCTGTTCTTCAAACATTAATGGTAACTAGTCATGTGGTTAGAATTATTAGAAAAGTGGTTAGAAAAGCAACAATAACAAGGACACGTAAAAATAATAATAATAATAAGAAGAAAAATAATAATGATGATGATGATGATAACAACAACAATAATAATAAGACTAATAATGTTTTTAAAAAAGACAAAGAAAAATAAATAAATAGAGAGAAAAGTTATGAGTTAAACTGCTTAATCTTACCAGGTACATTTTTGGTGGTTGGATTTGCATTGTCTGAAATTGTGAGATGACAAAAATACAAGAAGACAGAAACGGAACTAAGTAATAAAATGCAATAACCATAACAACAATAGCAACAATAAAAAGTGCACTAACAATTACAATAATAAGAAGAAAAATAAGAACAATAATAATGATGACGATATTGATAATAATAATAATAATTATGGAAGAAGATTTAAAAAGAAAAATAATTTGTTGGATTCACCTCTGGTCACATAAGATATTAGTGAAATACAAATCTTTGAATAAAAGACAGAAATAAAAAAAAAAAAAAAAAAAAAAAAAAATATAAATACATCAGTTAGAAAGACAGAAATAATACCAATGAGAAGTAATCTGAAACTAATTGCAACATTTCCTATTTGAGACTTTTTCTTTCCTGAAATATTTAAATCATAAACCATCCACCATCCGCGGTTAATATTGCAACCACATGTAACAGGCGAAATAGTTCAGTAATAACTAAATGACATTATTTTAGTTTGTTTATATATATATTAATGTTTTGGGGTTTATGTCTCTCAACACTGCTAAGTTTCATTCTTACCTGGGGACCCTCCTGTAACTGATCCTTCAGACCTCGGCCCTTTGAAATAAAAATGATGATGAGTAAGGTGATGATGACAATAACAGTAATAATAATAACCACCATAAGAACAAATGCAGTTCAAAAAAACACACTAAAAAAAACATTTAAAGACTTTAATTGGGATAATGTGCTGATGTTTGCAATAAAAGGTGTTATTGTTATTATTATTAATAAAAGGTATTATTATTATTATTATTATTATTATTATTATTATTATTATTATCATTAATTTGATTTTTGAAACTGGTGAAGAGAAAAAGAAAAAAGAAAAGAAACAAGTAAATAAGTAAATAAATTACAGCAACACTATCATTATTACTATATATGTAAGCATCCTAACAATAAACTTTATTTGAACTTCACATTTTAAAACAAGATGTTTAAGTTAAATTCTAAATTATGCATCCTAAATCTACAGTGCAGAACGACCCTGGAAAAATAATTTTGATTTTGTTTTTTGTTTAAATATATTTCAGAAATCTAAATATTGCTCTTACATGGAATGCTTCCTGCAACTATGTGTGAGCCTGGTGAAAAAAATAAAAATAAATAATAATAATAAAAATAATAATAGTAATCTTATTATCATTATTGGAAAAGAAACGATTAAATTTAAAAGACAAACACTGCTTAAAAAGAAAATCACAGAGTAAAACTGAAACAATAGATTTTGCTTAAGATAAAATATTTATTATTTTCATGATAGTCCTCATATTCATCGTTATGCAGTTTCAGTTTTTCGTTCTTAAGTAAAAGCCACGGTTTGTTGTTTCCTTTTGTCCTTGTCTTATGCTGCCATCTGGTAAATCATTCCTTTGTAGGAGGTATTGAATGCATCGCTAAAGTGGTTCCAACATGACACGATGCTCCACAACTGCAGTCTAAGCAACATGATTCTTCTTTCAGTGCTTATCTCGGGTTTTTTCACTGGATCGCTGTCTGTTCCTCATGCATACATAGTTTTCAGTATTATCTATGAGTATTTGGTATCTGTTTCCTAGGATATATTTAATCTGTTCCGCTCAGTCAACGTCTTCCAATTTCTTCAGCTAGTTCCTGCAATATTTTCTACAGCTTGTGCACTTTTTGCACATAATAATAATAATAATAATAATAATAATAATAATAATAATAATAATAATAATAATAATAATAATAATAATAATAATAATAATGATAATAATAATGATGATGATGATAATAATAATCATCATCGAAGGAAAAGGAAACACACGTTCTTCAAACATTAATGGTAACTAGTCATGTGGTTAGAATTATTTGTATGAAAGCCACTAAATAAATTAATAACATAATCTAAGTGCTGTATGACTACGTTACCTCGACATCGTTTTCTGTAACAGTACGAAAGACTAGTTTGTGAATAGGAACCGTCGCACTTTTTCCCACCGTTCTGTGGTTCAGGATTGTTACATTCACGAGTTTTTATTTTACCACGTGTTCCTTTTCCGCAGGTGACATTACACTCTATTTTCTTAAACACCCAGCTACTCCAACCACCATCCACTGTTAAGAAGAGTTTAATTAAAATACTGTGAAATGTTATTATAACGTTTATTTTTACTCTTTGATGTTATTGTTGTAGTAGTAATTATTCTTATTAGTATTAGCGTGACATGTTTTACTGTTCAAAATTCAGAACAACAATTAATAATATCAGACCATTTTAATGTTTGTTATCATATTAACATTATCGTTTATTTAAACTTTGCAGTTCTGCACCTGAATCCAAAACACATTTTGAATACACTATACAGAACAATACCTGATTAAAACACCTGATTAAAACAACTACACGAATAATAATAATAATAATAATAATAATAATAATAATAATAATAATAATAATAATAATAATAATAATAATAATAATAAAGATAATAATAATAATAATAATAATAATAATAATAAATAATATAATATTATATTTAGGAAGGAGTAACAGAAAAGAATAAATGGAGAGAAAATTTATTAGCTAAACTGCTTAATCTTACCAGGTACGGTTTTAATGGGTGGATTTGCACTTTCTAAAATAATGAGAAAAAAGACATAAAAGAAAAAAAAAAAAACTAAATTAACCAATAAAATGGAATAACAAAAATAACAGCACCAATAA
The DNA here is from genome assembly GCA_012295275.1 of Chrysomallon squamiferum. Taxonomy (NCBI): domain Eukaryota; kingdom Metazoa; phylum Mollusca; class Gastropoda; order Neomphalida; family Peltospiridae; genus Chrysomallon; species Chrysomallon squamiferum. Next base: position 23,586,606 of record CM022677.1, read on the forward strand.
CAACAAAAATATCACTAACAACAACAAAAACAACAAAAACAACAACATTAATAATAATTACAAAAGAAGTTTTGAAAAAAGAATAATTTATTAGATTCACCTCTGTTCACACGTAGCATATTAGTAATTAAATCTTTATGCGAGAATTATTATTTGTATTATATTTGCGTAAGAAGCTGAAATTAAATAAATAAATAAATAAATAAAACGTAAATAAATAAATAAATTAGAAAAATAAAAATAATGCAAATCAGAAGTAATCTCAATCTTACCTACAACATTTGCTACTTTTGATTTCTTCTTTCCTGAAATGTTTAAATAATAATAATAATAATAATAATAATAATAATAATAATAATAATAATAATAATAATAATAATAAAAAGAAGAAGAAGAAGAAAACACACATTTTCACCACTGTTTTAAAACATTAATAGTAACGAGTCATCTAGTATACAATTATTTGTATAACAGCCACTAAATAATTAAATAACACAAATAACGGTGCTGTGCCACTACTTTACCTCGACATCGTTTTCTGTGACAGTAGGAAAGTCGAGTTTGTGAATATGAACCTTTGCACTTTTTCTCGCCGTTTTCTGGTTCAGGATTGTTACATTCACGAGTTTTTGCTTTACCACGAGTTCCTGTTCCACAGGTGACACTACACTCTATTTTCTTAAACACCCAGCTACTCCAAACACCATCCACTGTTAATACCAGTTTAAATAAAATATTATAACATTTTATTCTATTCTTTATTTTTTGCCTTTAATGCTACTGTTGAAGTCATAATGTTCTTTTTTTTATTTTTTTTTATTATTACTATTAGAGTGACATATTTTACTGTCCAAAAGAGATATATAAATTAATAATATTATGCCATTTTAAATATCGTGCGTTTAAGCTTTGTATACTGAGCTTATATCCAGAACACATTTTGAATATACTATACAGAACAATGCCTGATTCAAACTTTTGTTTCTGTCCAACTGATGTCTTCAACTTCTCTAAGACGTAATGATCATGATGATGATGATAATAATAATGTTTTTAAAAAGGACAAACAAAAAGAAATAAATACAGAGAAAAGATAAGAGCTAAACTGCTTAATCTTACTAGCTACGGTTTCGGTGGTTGGATTTGCATTTTCTGAAATTGTGAGATGACAGAAATACAAGAAGACAGAAATGGAACTAACTAATAAAATGGAATAACCATGACAACATTAGCAGCAATAAAAAGAACACTAACATTATTATAAGAAGAAGAAAAATAAGAACAATAATAATGATGATGATATTGATAATAATAATAATAATTAAGGAAGGAGATTTAAAAAGAAAAATAATTTATTGGATTCACCTCCGTTCACACATAACATATTAGTCCTAATCTTAAATACATATCTTTGAATAAGAGACAAATAAATAAATAAATAAATAAATAAATAAATGCCAGCCACGGTTTCAGTGGTCGGACCTGCATTTTCTGAAATTGTAAGATGAAATAAATAAAAGAAGACTAACTAATAAAATGTTATAACAACAAGAAAAGCAACAATAACAAGGACACGTAAAATAATAATAAGAAGAAGAAAAATAGGAAAAATAATAATGATGATGATAACAATAACAAGAAGAATAAGAATAATAGTAATAATAATAATAATTCGGTTAAAATATTTAAAAAGAAAAAAATTAACTAGTTTCACCTCTAATCACATGTAATATATTAGTAACAAATAATCTTTAGATGTGAAATATTAATTGTACGTATCTTTGTATAAAAGCCACAAAAAATAAATGAATAAGTCAATCAATATAAATACATGAATTAGAAAGAGAGAAATAATATCAGTCAGAACTAATCTGAATCTTACCTTCAGCGCTTGCTACTTGAGACTTTTTCTTTCCTGAAATGTTTAAATAACAATAATAATAATAATAATAATAATAATAATAATAATAATAATAATAATAATAATCTTATGATCATTATTGGGATAGAAACAAATTATATTTAAAATACAAACATTGCTTAAACCTAAATTCAAAGATTTTGCTAAAGAACAAACATCTATTATTATTATGAGTATCCTCATATTCAAAAACAATAATAATAATAATACTAATAACGTTTTTAAAAAAGACAAAACAAAAATAAATAAATAGAGAGAAAAGTTATGAGTTAAACTGTTTAATCTTACCAGGTACATTTTTGGTGGTTGGATTTGCATTGTCTGAAATTGTGAGATGACAAAAATACAAGAAGACAGAAACGGAACTAAGTAATAAAATGCAATAACCATAACAACAATAGCAACAATAAAAAGTGCACACTAACAATTACAATAATAAGAAGAAAAATAAGAACAATAATAATGATGACGATATTGATAATAATAATAATAATGGAAGAAGATTTAAAAAGAAAAATAATTTATTAGATTCACCTCTGGTCACATAACATATTAGTGAAATACATATCTTTGAATAATAGACAGAAATCAAATACAAAAATAAATAAATAAATATAAATACATCAGTTAGAAAGACAGAAATAATACCAAAGAGAAGTAATTTGAAACTAATTGCAACATTTCCTATTTGAGACTTTTTCTTTCCTGAAATATTTAAATCATAAACCATCCACCATCCGCGGTTAATTTTGCAACCACATGTAACAGGCGAAATAGTTCAGTAATAACTAAATGACATTATTTTAATTTGTTTATATATATATTAATGTTTTGGGGGTTTATGTCTCTCAACACTGCTAAGTTTCATTCTTACCTGGGGACCCTCCTGTAACTGATCCTTCAGACCTCGGCCCTTTGAAATAAAAATGATGATGAGTAAGGTGATGATGACAACAACAGTAATAATAATAACCACCATAAGAACAAATGCACTTTAAAAAAAACACACCAAAAAAAACAAACATTTAACGACTTTAATTGGGATAATGTGCTGATGTTTGCAATAAAAGGTGTTATTATTATTATTATTATTATTATTATTATTATTATTATTATCATCATTCATTTGATTTGTGAAACTGGTGAAGAGAAAAAGAAAAAAGAAAAGAAAGAAGAAACAAGTAAATAAGTAAATAAATTACAGCAACACTATCATTATTACTATATATGAAAGCATCCTAACAATAAACTTTATTTGAACTTCACATTTTAAAACAAGATGTTTAACTCAAATTCTAAATTATGCATTCTGAATCTACAGTGCAGAACGACCCTAGAAAAATAATTTTGATTTTGTTTTTTGTTTAAATATATTTCAGAAATCTAAATATTGATCTTACATGGAATGCTTCCTGCAACTATGTGAGGGCCTGGTGAAAAAAATAAAAATAAAAATAAATAATAATAATAAAAATAATAATAGTAATCTTATTATCATTATTGGAAAAGAAACGATTAAATTTAAAAGACAAACACTGCTTAAAAAGAAAATCACAGAGTAAAACTGAAACAATAGATTTTGCTTAAGATAAAATATTTATTATTTTCATGATCGTCCTCATATTCATCGTTATGCAGTTTCAGTTTCTCATTCTTAAGTAAAAGCCACGGTTTGTTGTTTCCTTTTGCCTTTGTCTTATGCTGCCATCTGGTAAATCATTCCTTTGTAGGAGGTACTGAATGCATCGCTTAAGTGGTTCCAACATGACACGATGCTCCACAACTGCACTCTAACCAGCATGATTCTTCTTTCAGTGCTAATCTTGGTTTTTTTCACTGGATCGCTGTCTGTTCCTCATGCATACATAGTTTTCAGTATTATCTATGAGTATTTGGTATCTGTTTCCTAGGATATATTTAATCTGTTCCGCTCAGTCAACGTCTTCCAATTTCTTCAGCTAGTTCCTGCAATATTTTCTACAGCTTGTGCACTTTTTGCACATAATAATAATAATAATAATAATAATAATAATAATAACAATAATAATGAGGATGATAATAATAATAATAAGAGTAATAATAATAATAATAATGATGATGATGATCATAATAATGATCATCATTGAAGAAAAAGGAAACACACGTTTTCACCCCTGTTCTTCAAACATTAATGGTAACTAGTCAAGCGGTTAGAATTATTAGAAAAGTGGTTAGAAAAGCAACAATAACAAGGACACGTAAAAATAATAATAATAAGAAGAAGAAAAATAATGATGATGATGATGATGATAACAACAACAACAACAATAATAATAAGACTAATAATGTTTTTAAAAAAGACAAACAAAAATAAATAAATAGAGAGAAAAGTTATGAGTTAAACTGCTTAATCTTACCAGGTACATTTTTGGTGGTTGGATCTGAAATTGTGAGATGACAAAAATACAAGAAGACAGAAACGGAACTAAGTAATAAAATGCAATAACCATAACAACAATAGCAACAATAAAAAGTACACTAACAATTACAATAATAAGAAGAAAAATAAGAACAATAATAATGATGAAGATATTGATAATAATAATAATAATTATGGAAGAACATTTAAAAAGAAAAATAATTTATTGGATTCACCTCTGGTCACATAACATATTAGTGAAATACAAATCTTTGAATAATAGACAGAAATTAAAAAAAAAAAAAAATAAATAAATATAAATACATCAGTTAGAAAGACAGAAATAATACCAATGAGAAGTAATTTGAAACTAATTGCAACATTTCCTATTTGAGACTTTTTCTTTCCTGAAATATTTAAATCATAAACCATCCACCATCCGCGGTTAATATTGCAACCACATGTAACAGGCGAAATAGTTCAGTAATAACTAAATGACATTATTTTAATTTGTTTATATATATATTAATGTTTTGGGGGTTTATGTCTCTCAACACTGCTAAGTTTCATTCTTACCTGGGGACCCTCCTGTAACTGATCCTTCAGACTCCGGAACTTTGAAATAAAAATGATGATGAGTAAGGTGATGATGACAACAACAGTAATAATAATAACCACCATAAGAACAAATGCATTTAAAAAAAAAACACACCAAAAAAAAAAACATTTAACGAATTTAATTGGGATAATGTGCTGATGTTTGCAATAAAAGGTGTTGTTCTTGTTATTATGATTATTATTATTATTATTATTATTATTATTATTATTATTATTATTATTATTATTATTATCATCATCATTCATTTGATTTGTGAAACTGGTGAAGAGAAAAAGAAAAAAGAAAAGAAAGAAGAAACAAGCAAATAAGTAAATAAATTACAGGAACACTATCATTATTACTATATATGTAAGCATCCTAACAATAAACTTTATTTGAACTTTCACATTTTAAAACAAGATGTTTAACTCAAATTCTAAATTATGCATTCTAAATCTACAGTGGAGAACGACGCTAGAAAAATAATTTTGATTTTGTTTTTTGTTTAAATATATTTCAGAAATCTAAATATTGATCTTACATGGAATGTTTCCTGCAGCTATGTGTGAGCCTGGTGAAAAAAATAAAAATAAATAATAATAATAAAAATAATAATAGTAATCTTATTATCATTATTGGAAAAGAAACGATTAAATTTAAAAGACAAACACTGCTTAAAAAGAAAATCACAGAGTAAAACTGAAACAATAGATTTTGCTTAAGATAAAATATTTATTATTTTCATGATCGTCCTCATATTCATCGTTATGCAGTTTCAGTTTTTCGTTCTTAAGTAAAAGCCACGGTTTGTTGTTTCCTTTTGTCCTTGTCTTATGCTGCCATCTGGTAAATCATTCCTTTGTAGGAGGTACTGAATGCATCGCTAAAGTGGTTCCAACATGACACGATGCTCCACAACTGCAGTCTAAGCAACATGATTCTTCTTTCAGTGCTTATCTCGGGTTTTTTCACTGGATCGCTGTCTGTTCCTCATGCATACATAGTTTTCAGTATTATCTATGAGTATTTGGTATCTGTTTCCTAGGATATATTTAATCTGTTCCGCTCAGTCAACGTCTTCCAATTTCTTCAGCTAGTTCCTGCAATATTTTCTACAGCTTGTGCACTTTTTGCACATAATAATAATAATAATAATAATAATAATAATAATAATAATAAATAATAACAATAATAATAATGAGGATGATAATAAGAAGAGTAATAATAATAATAACAATGATGATGATGATGATGGTGATGATGATAATAATGATCATCATTGAAGGAAAAGGAAACACACGTTTTCACCCCTGTTCTTCAAACATTAATGGTAACTAGTCATGTGGTTAGAATTATTAGAAAAGTGGTTAGAAAAGCAACAATAACAAGGACACGTAAAAATAATAATAATAATAAGAAGAAAAATAATAATGATGATGATAACAACAACAACAACAACAATAATAAAAATAATACTAATAATGTTTTTAAAAAAGACAAAGAAAAATAAATAAATAGAGAGAAAAGTTATGAGTTAAACTGCTTAATCTTACCAGGTACATTTTTGGTGGTTGGATTTGCATTGTCTGAAATTGTGAGATGACAAAAATACAAGAAGACAGAAACGGAACTAAGTAATAAAATGCAATAACCATAACAACAATAGCAACAATAAAAAAAGTGCACTAACAATTACAATAATAAGAAGAAAAATAAGAACAATAATAATGATGACGATATTGATAATAATAATAATAATTATGGAAGAAGATTTAAAAATAAAAATAATTTGTTGGATTCACCTCTGGTCACATAAGATATTAGTGAAATACAAATCTTTGAATAAAAGACAGAAATAAAAAAAAAAAAAAAAAAATAAAAATATAAATACATCAGTTAGAAAGACAGAAATAATACCAATGAGAAGTAATCTGAAACTAATTGCAACATTTCCTATTTGAGACTTTTTCTTTCCTGAAATATTTAAATCATAAACCATCCACCATCCGTGGTTAATATTGCAACCACATGTAACAGGCGAAATAGTTCAGTAATAACTAAATGACATTATTTTAGTTTGTTTATATATATATTAATGTTTTGGGGGTTTATGTCTCTCAACACTGCTAAGTTTCATTCTTACCTGGGGACCCTCCTGTAACTGATCCTTCAGACCTCGGCCCTTTGAAATAAAAATGATGATGAGTAAGGTGATGATGACAATAACAGTAATAATAATAACCACCATAAGAACAAATGCAGTTCAAAAAACACACCAAAAAAACATTTAAAGACTTTAATTGGGATAATGTGCTGATGTTTGCAATAAAAGGTGTTATTGTTATTATTATTAATAAAAGGTATTATTATTATTATTATTATTATTATTATTATTATTATTATTATTATTATTATTATTATCATTAATTTGATTTTTGAAACTGGTGAAGAGAAAAAGAAAAAAGAAAAGAAACAAGTAAATAAGTAAATAAATTACAGCAACACTATCATTATTACTATATATGTAAGCATCCTAACAATAAACTTTATTTGAACTTCACATTTTAAAACAAGATGTTTAAGTTAAATTCTAAATTATGCATCCTAAATCTACAGTGCAGAACGACCCTGGAAAAATAATTTTGATTTTGTTTTTTGTTTAAATATATTTCAGAAATCTAAATATTGATCTTACATGGAATGTTTCCTGCAGCTATGTGTGAGCCTGGTGAAAAAAATAAAAAAATAATAATAATAATAAAAATAATAATAGTAATCTTATTATCATTATTGGAAAAGAAACGATTAAATTTAAAAAGACAAACACTGCTTAAAAAGAAAATCACAGAGTAAAACTGAAACAATAGATTTTGCTTAAGATAAAATATTTATTATTTTCATGATCGTCCTCATATTCATCGTTATGCAGTTTCAGTTTTTCGTTCTTAAGTAAAAGCCACGGTTTGTTGTTTCCTTTTGTCCTTTGTCTTATGCTGCCATCTGGTAAATCATTCCTTTGTAGGAGGTACTGAATGCATCGCTAAAGTGGTTCCAACATGACACGATGCTCCACAACTGCAGTCTAAGCAACATGATTCTTCTTTCAGTGCTTATCTCGGGTTTTTCACTGGATCGCTGTCTGTTCCTCATGCATACATAGTTTTCAGTATTATCTATGAGTATTTGGTATCTGTTTCCTAGGATATATTTAATCTGTTCCGCTCAGTCAACGTCTTCCAATTTCTTCAGCTAGTTCCTGCAATATTTTCTACAGCTTGTGCACTTTTTGCACATAATAATAATAATAATAATAATAATAATAATAATAAATAATAATAATAATAATAATGAGGATGATAATAATAAGAGTAATAATAATAATAACAATGATGATGATGATGATGATGATGATGATAATAATGATCATCATTGAAGGAAAAGGAAACACACGTTTTCACCCCTGTTCTTCAAACATTAATGGTAACTAGTCATGTGGTTAGAATTATTAGAAAAGTGGTTAGAAAAGCAACAATAACAAGGACACGTAAAAATAATAATAATAATAAGAAGAAAAATAATAATGATGATGATAACAACAACAACAACAACAATAATAAAAATAATAATAATAATGTTTTTAAAAAAGACAAAGAAAAATAAATAAATAGAGAGAAAAGTTATGAGTTAAACTGCTTAATCTTACCAGGTACATTTTTGGTGGTTGGATTTGCATTGTCTGAAATTGTGAGATGACAAAAATACAAGAAGACAGAAACGGAACTAAGTAATAAAATGCAATAACCATAACAACAATAGCAACAATAAAAAGTGCACTAACAATTACAATAATAAGAAGAAAAATAAGAACAATAATAATGATGACGATATTGATAATAATAATAATAATTATGGAAGAAGATTTAAAAAGAAAAATAATTTGTTGGATTCACCTCTGGTCACATAAGATATTAGTGAAATACAAATCTTTGAATAAAAGACAGAAATAAAAAAAAAAAAAAAAAAAAAAAATATAAATACATCAGTTAGAAAGACAGAAATAATACCAATGAGAAGTAATCTGAAACTAATTGCAACATTTCCTATTTGAGACTTTTTCTTTCCTGAAATATTTAAATCATAAACCATCCACCATCCGCGGTTAATATTGCAACCACATGTAACAGGCGAAATAGTTCAGTAATAACTAAATGACATTATTTTAGTTTGTTTATATATATATTAATGTTTTGGGGGTTTATGTCTCTCAACACTGCTAAGTTTCATTCTTACCTGGGGACCCTCCTGTAACTGATCCTTCAGACCTCGGCCCTTTGAAATAAAAATGATGATGAGTAAGGTGATGATGACAATAACAGTAATAATAATAACCACCATAAGAACAAATGCAGTTCAAAAAAAACACACCAAAAAAACATTTAAAGACTTTAATTGGGATAATGTGCTGATGTTTGCAATAAAAGGTGTTATTGTTATTATTATTAATAAAAGGTATTATTATTATTATTATTATTATTATTATTATTATTATTATTATTATTATTATTATTAATTTGATTTTTGAAACTGGTGAAGAGAAAAAGAAAAAAGAAAAGAAACAAGTAAATAAGTAAATAAATTACAGCAACACTATCATTATTACTATATATGTAAGCATCCTAACAATAAACTTTATTTGAACTTCACATTTTAAAACAAGATGTTTAAGTTAAATTCTAAATTATGCATCCTAAATCTACAGTGCAGAACGACCCTGGAAAAATAATTTTGATTTTGTTTTTTGTTTAAATATATTTCAGAAATCTAAATATTGATCTTACATGGAATGCTTCCTGCAACTATGTGTGAGCCTGGTGAAAAAAATAAAAATAAATAATAATAATAAAAATAATAATAGTAATCTTATTATCATTATTGGAAAAGAAACGATTAAATTTAAAAGACAAACACTGCTTAAAAAAGAAAATCACAGAGTAAAACTGAAACAATAGATTTTGCTTAAGATAAAATATTTATTATTTTCATGATCGTCCTCATATTCATCGTTATGCAGTTTCAGTTTTTCGTTCTTAAGTAAAAGCCACGGTTTGTTGTTTCCTTTTGTCCTTGTCTTATGCTGCCATCTGGTAAATCATTCCTTTGTAGGAGGTACTGAATGCATCGCTAAAGTGGTTCCAACATGACACGATGCTCCAGAACTGCAGTCTAAGCAACATGATTCTTCTTTCAGTGCTTATCTCGGGTTTTTTCACTGGATCGCTGTCTGTTCCTCATGCATACATAGTTTTCAGTATTATCTATGAGTATTTGGTATCTGTTTCCTAGGATATATTTAATCTGTTCCGCTCAGTCAACGTCTTCCAATTTCTTCAGCTAGTTCCTGCAATATTTTCTACAGCTTGTGCACTTTTAGCACATAATAATAATAATAATAATAATAATAATAATAATAATAATAATAATAATAAGGATGATAATAATAAGAGTAATAATAATAATAACAATGATGATGATGATGATGATGATGATGATAATAATGATCATCATTGAAGGAAAAAAAAAAACACACGTTTTCACCCCTGTTCTTCAAACATTAATGGTAACTAGTCATGTGGTTAGAATTATTAGAAAAGTGGTTAGAAAAGCAACAATAACAAGGACACGTAAAAATAATAATAATAATAAGAAGAAAAAAAATAATGATGATGATGAAACAACAACAACAACAACAATAATAAAAATAATAATAATAATGTTTTTTTAAAACAAAAAAAAAAAATAAATAAATAGAGAGAAAAGTTATGAGTTAAACTGCTTAATCTTACCAGGTACATTTTTGGTGCTTGGATTTGCATTGTCTGAAATTGTGAGATGACAAAAATACAAGAAGACAGAAACGGAACTAAGTAATAAAATGCAATAACCATAACAACAATAGCAACAATAAAAAGTGCACTAACAATTACAATAATAAGAAGAAAAATAAGAACAATAATAATGATGACGATATTGATAATAATAATAATAATTATGGAAGAAGATTTAAAAATAAAAATAATTTGTTGGATTCACCTCTGGTCACATAAGATATTAGTGAAATACAAATCTTTGAATAAAAGACAGAAATAAAAAAAAAATAAAAAAAATAAAAATATAAATACATCAGTTAGAAAGACAGAAATAATACCAATGAGAAGTAATCTGAAACTAATTGCAACATTTCCTATTTGAGACTTTTTCTTTCCTGAAATATTTAAATCATAAACCATCCACCATCCGTGGTTAATATTGCAACCACATGTAACAGGCGAAATAGTTCAGTAATAACTAAATGACATTATTTTAGTTTGTTTATATATATATTAATGTTTTGGGGGTTTATGTCTCTCAACACTGCTAAGTTTCATTCTTACCTGGGGACCCTCCTGTAACTGATCCTTCAGACCTCGGCCCTTTGAAATAAAAATGATGATGAGTAAGGTGATGATGACAATAACAGTAATAATAATAACCACCATAAGAACAAATGCAGTTCAAAAAAACACACCAAAAAAACATTTAAAGACTTTAATTGGGATAATGTGCTGATGTTTGCAATAAAAGGTGTTATTGTTATTATTATTAATAAAAGGTATTATTATTATTATTATTATTATTATTATTATTATTATCATTAATTTGATTTTTGAAACTGGTGAAGAGAAAAAGAAAAAAGAAAAGAAACAAGTAAATAAGTAAATAAATTACAGCAACACTATCATTATTACTATATATGTAAGCATCCTAACAATAAACTTTATTTGAACTTAACATTTTAAAACAAGATGTTTAAGTTAAATTCTAAATTATGCATCCTAAATCTACAGTGCAGAACGACCCTGGAAAAATAATTTTGATTTTGTTTTTTGTTTAAATATATTTCAGAAATCTAAATATTGCTCTTACATGGAATGCTTCCTGCAACTATGTGTGAGCCTGGTGAAAAAAATAAAAATAAATAATAATAATAAAAATAATAATAGTAATCTTATTATCATTATTGGAAAAGAAACGATTAAATTTAAAAGACAAACACTGCTTAAAAAGAAAATCACAGAGTAAAACTGAAACAATAGATTTTGCTTAAGATAAAATATTTATTATTTTCATGATCGTCCTCATATTCATCGTTATGCAGTTTCAGTTTTCGTTCTTAAGTAAAAGCCACGGTTTGTTGTTGTTTCCTTTTGTCCATGTCTTATGCTGCCATCTGGTAAATCATTCCTTTGTAGGAGGTACTGAATGCATCGCTAAAGTGGTTCCAACATGACACGATGCTCCACAACTGCAGTCTAAGCAACATGATTCTTCTTTCAGTGCTTATCTCGGGTTTTTTCACTGGATCGCTGTCTGTTCCTCATGCATACATAGTTTTCAGTATTATCTATGAGTATTTGGTATCTGTTTCCTAGGATATATTTAATCTGTTCCGCTCAGTCAACGTCTTCCAATTTCTTCAGCTAGTTCCTGCAATATTTTCTACAGCTTGTGCACTTTTTGCACATAATAATAATAATAATAATAATAATAATAATAATAATAATAATAATAATAATAATGAGGATGATAATAATAAGAGTAATAATAATAATAACAATGATGATGATGATGATGGTGATGATGATAATAATGATCATCATTGAAGGAAAAGGAAACACACGTTTTCACCCCTGTTCTTCAAACATTAATGGTAACTAGTCATGTGGTTAGAATTATTAGAAAAGTGGTTAGAAAAGCAACAATAACAAGGACACGTAAAAATAATAATAATAATAAGAAGAAAAATAATAATGATGATGATAACAACAACAACAACAACAATAATAAAAATAGTAATAATAATGTTTTTAAAAAAGACAAAGAAAAATAAATAAATAGAGAGAAAAGTTATGAGTTAAACTGCTTAATCTTACCAGGTACATTTTTGGTGCTTGGATTTGCATTGTCTGAAATTGTGAGATGACAAAAATACAAGAAGACAGAAACGGAACTAAGTAATAAAATGCAATAACCATAACAACAATAGCAACAATAAAAAGTGCACTAACAATTACAATAATAAGAAGAAAAATAAGAACAATAATAATGATGACGATATTGATAATAATAATAATAATTATGGAAGAAGATTTAAAAATAAAAATAATTTATTGGATTCACCTCTGGTCACATAAGATATTAGTGAAATACAAATCTTTGAATAAAAGACAGAAATAAAAAAAAAATAAAAAAAATAAAAATATAAATACATCAGTTAGAAAGACAGAAATAATACCAATGAGAAGTAATCTGAAACTAATTGCAACATTTCCTATTTGAGACTTTTTCTTTCCTGAAATATTTAAATCATAAACCATCCACCATCCGTGGTTAATATTGCAACCACATGTAACAGGCGAAATAGTTCAGTAATAACTAAATGACATTATTTTAGTTTGTTTATATATATATATTAATGTTTTGGGGGTTTATGTCTCTCAACACTGCTAAGTTTCATTCTTACCTGGGGACCCTCCTGTAACTGATCCTTCAGACCTCGGCCCTTTGAAATAAAAATGATGATGAGTAAGGTGATGATGACAATAACAGTAATAATAATAACCACCATAAGAACAAATGCAGTTCAAAAAAACACACCAAAAAAACATTTAAAGACTTTAATTGGGATAATGTGCTGATGTTTGCAATAAAAGGTGTTATTGTTATTATTATTAATAAAAGGTATTATTATTATTATTATTATTATTATAATTATTATCATCATTAATTTGATTTTTGAAACTGGTGAAGAGAAAAAGAAAAAAGAAAAGAAACAAGTAAATAAGTAAATAAATTACAGCAACACTATCATTATTACTATATATGTAAGCATCCTAACAATAAACTTTATTTGAACTTCACATCTTAAAACAAGATGTTTAAGTTAAATTCTAAATTATGCATCCTAAATCTACAGTGCAGAACGACCCTGGAAAAATAATTTTGATTTTGTTTTTTGTTTAAATATATTTCAGAAATCTAAATATTGCTCTTACATGGAATGCTTCCTGCAACTATGTGTGAGCCTGGTGAAAAATAAAAATAAATAATAATAATAAAAATAATAATAGTATTCTTATTATCATTATTGGAAAAGAAACGATTAAATTTAAAAGACAAACACTGCTTAAAAAGAAAATCACAGAGTAAAACTGAAACAATAGATTTTGCTTAAGATAAAATATTTATTATTTTCATGATCGTCCTCATATTCATCGTTATGCAGTTTCAGTTTTTCGTTCTTAAGTAAAAGCCACGGTTTGTTGTTTCCTTTTGTCCATGTCTTATGCTGCCATCTGGTAAATCATTCCTTTGTAGGAGGTACTGAATGCATCGCTAAAGTGGTTCCAACATGACACGATGCTCCACAACTGCAGTCTAAGCAACATGATTCTTCTTTCAGTGCTTATCTCGGGTTTTTTTTCACTGGATCGCTGTCCGTTCCTCATGCATACATAGTTTTCAGTATTATCTATGAGTATTTGGTATCTGTTTCATAGGATATATTTAATCTGTTCCGCTCAGTCAACGTCTTCCAATTTCTTCAGCTAGTTCCTGCAATATTTTCTACAGCTTGTGCACTTTTTGCACATAATAATAATAATAATAATAATAATAATAATAATAATAATAATAATAATAATAATGAGGATGATAATAATAAGAGTAATAATAATAATAACAATGATGATGATGATGATGCTGATGATGATAATAATGATCATCATTGAAGGAAAAGGAAACACACGTTTTCACCCCTGTTCTTCAAACATTAATGGTAACTAGTCATGTGGTTAGAATTATTAGAAAAGTGGTTAGAAAAGCAACAATAACAAGGACACGTAAAAATAATAATAATAATAAGAAGAAAAATAATAATGATGATGATAACAACAACAACAATAATAAAAATAATACTAATAATGTTTTTAAAAAAGACAAAGAAAAATAAATAAATAGAGAGAAAAGTTATGAGTTAAACTGCTTAATCTTACCAGGTACATTTTTGGTGCTTGGATTTGCATTGTCTGAAATTGTGAGATGACAAAAATACAAGAAGACAGAAACGGAACTAAGTAATAAAATGTAATAACCATAACAACAATAGCAACAATAAAAAGTGCACTAACAATTACAATAATAAGAAGAAAAATAAGAACAATAATAATGATGACGATATTGATAATAATAATAATAATTATGGAAGAAGATTTAAAAATAAAAATAATTTGTTGGATTCACCTCTGGTCACATAAGATATTAGTGAAATACAAATCTTTGAATAAAAGACAGAAATAAAAAAAAAAATAAAAAAAATAAAAATATAAATATATCAGTTAGAAAGACAGAAATAATACCAATGAGAAGTAATCTGAAACTAATTGCAACATTTCCTATTTGAGACTTTTTCTTTCCTGAAATATTTAAATCATAAACCATCCACCATCCGCGGTTAATATTGCAACCACATGTAACAGGCGAAATAGTTCAGTAATAACTAAATGACATTATTTTAGTTTGTTTATATATATATTAATGTTTTAGGGGTTTATGTCTCTCAACACTGCTAAGTTTCATTCTTACCTGGGGACCCTCCTGTAACTGATCCTTCAGACCTCGGAACTTTGAAATAAAAATGATGATGAGTAAGGTGATGATGACAATAACAGTAATAATAATAACCACCATAAGAACAAATGCATTTAAAAAAAAAACACACCAAAAAAAACAACATTTAAAGACTTTAATTGGGATAATGTGCTGATGTTTGCAATAAAAGGTGTTATTATTATTATTATTATTATTATTATTATTATTATTATTATCATCATTCATTTGATTTTTTAAACTGGTGAAGAGAAAAAGAAGAAAGAAAAGAAACAAGAAACAAGTAAATAAGTTACAGCAACACTATCATTATTACTATATGTGTAAGCATCCTAACAATAAACTTTATTTGAACTTCACATTTTAAAACAAGATGTTTAACTTAAATTCTAAATCTAGAGTGCAGAATGACCCTGGAAAAATAATTTTGATTTTGTTTTTTGTTTAAATATATTTCAGAAATCTAAATATTGCTGTTACATGGAATGTTTCCTGCAACTATGTGTGAGCCTTGTGAAAAAAAAAAAATATAAAAATAAATAATAATAATAAAAATAATAATAGTAATCTTATTATCATTTTTGGAAAAGAAACGATTAAATTTAAAAGACAAACACTGCTTAAAAAGAAAATCACAGAGTAAAACTGAAACAATAGATTTTGCTTCAGATAAAATATTTATTATTTTCATGATCGTCCTCATATTCATCGTTATGCAGTTTCAGTTTCTCATTCTTAAGTAAAAGCCACGGTTTGTTGTCGCCATTTGTTTTTGTATCATGCTGCCAACTGGCTAATCATTCCTTTGTTGGAGGTACTGAATGCGTGGCTTAAATGGTTCCAACATGACACGATGCTCCACCACTGCAGTCTATCGAGCATGATTCTTCTTTCACTTCTTATCTTGGTTTTCTTCACTGGGTGTCTTGTGTTCCTTATGCAGACATAGTTTTCAGTATTATCTATCAGCATTTGGTATCTGTTTCCTAGGATATATTTTATCACTTCTCTTCAGTCAACGTTTTCCAATTTCTTCAGGTAGTTCCTGCGATATTGTTTACAGGTACTGCAGTGTTTTTGCAAATAATAATAGTAGTAGTAGTAGTAATGATAATAATAAAAAAACAACAACAACAACAACAACAACAACAATAATAATAATAATAATAGTACTCAGAAGAAGAAGAAAACACACATTCTTGTTAGAATTATTTGATAAATAAATAAATAAATAAATAAATAAATAAATAAAAACAGAAATGATAATATTGTGCTACTACATTACCTCGACATGGTTTTCTGTGACAGAAGAAAAGTCTAGTTCGTGAAAAGGTACCCTTGCACATTTCCCCACCTTCCTGTGGTTCTGGATTGTTACATTCACGAGTTTTTATATTCCCATGTAGTCCTTTTCCACATGTGACGTTACACTTTATTTTCTCAATCACCCAGCTACTCCAACCACCATCCACTGTTAGTAACAGTTTAAATAAAATATTATAAATTCTTGTTCTATTCTTCATTTTTTTTTCTCATTGATGTAGTATCAGTAGTAGTAGTAGTAGTAGCAGTTGTAGTTGTTATTATTAGAGTGACATATTTTACTGTCTCAGTGAAATAAGTAAATACATAATATCAACACCATTTTAATCTTAACAATATGGTTTATTTTAACTTTGTAATTTTGAACTTAAATCGAAAATACATTTTGAATATGCTAGAGAGAATAATCCCCGATTAAAATCATATATTTTTGTCAATCAAAAGAAAATGATTTTTCTTACCTTTTTTACCTCCAACCAGTGCGTTTGACTCCGCTGAAATGTCAAGATAATAACAATAACAATAACAATAACAAGAGTACCAATAATAATAATAATAATAATAATAATAATAATAATAATAATAATAATAATAGCAAAAACAAATCTTAATTAATATTTTTTATGAACAATATCAGTTCAAAGTTCATTTTTATTAATGTTGATATATATGTTTTCTTTAAATATTAAAATGTTAATATATACACAGAAACACACACACACATATCTTTATGCAAATTTTACTAAGATGCACAAGATCCAGCACAATTTTTGTTGGTTTAACACATCACGGTGGAAGAACAAAATATGTTACCTGTAAGATCAAAATATGTAGGTGTTTCCAAACTTTTATAAGTCAGTGTTGAAGCAATTAACAACTGCATGATGTTTTAATGTTGTTTTTTAACACAGCTTATATGTGGTACAAAGGATAATTTCATGTCAGGAAACCTGGTTTCCCCTGCAACGGAAATTTCACATTATCCGGAGATAATCGTGGGTCAAAATGAAGACCTCTTTTCTGCCAAATATGCATACATACTGTCTTTGTCATTTCTGAAATTTATTGAAAGTAGCAACTGACATCCACCATACTCATGCTAGATTATCTGAAGAAGGATGTTAGCCTAAGATACATCCATCTATGGAATCATAAAATGCAGATCCCACCCAGAATTTAGAAGATCCGTTTTCTATTAAGAACTACTTTAAAGAAATGAGAAGGTGAACACTTAGCCGGAAATCACGGAGGTCCTTCATTACCCAATACTTAAGCCAGTGTCATAAACTTTCTCCGAATCATAAAAAAAACCCCACCGAAACTAGATGTTAATTGTTGATGAAAGGTTCCCTGAAAAACACTTCAAATCGAACAAGATTATCTGTCGTCGTATATCCGGATCTGAAAGCATAGTGCTTGATAGTAACCAGCTTATGAGATTCAAGGAAAGAGACAGGTCCACAACTGACCATTCGTTCCATAATTTGTCAAAGCAATACAGTGATCATTAGTAGGATTTGTTGGATCTCTACCAGGTTTTGCAATAGGCATTACAATTATTTTCATCCCATCTGAAGGAAAGTCACGAGAAACCTTAATTTTATTATAAATCATCGAAAGAAGAGCAGAAGAGAGCTGGGTAAATGCCCGAGTACCTGATAGAGTTTTCTATCTGGGCCTGCTGAAGTGTAATGAGCTCTACTCAGAGTGTCCTGGAACATTTCTATGGAGAAGGGCATATTGTATACTTCAATAGTCACCTTCATTCTTACAAATTTGGAAACATCTGTACTGAAAGAAGAATAATTTCTAGAAAAGCTATTTGCCTATATAATAGCAGTGTCACAATTAGACGTAGGATCTCTATGATTGACAGACATACAGACAGTAACTGCATTTCCTTCCTTTCATTTCTTTGATCCTCTTTCACACAGATGTCTGATATTCGGGCACTTATACTGGAAATATGTTTTGTCTAACACATCTTCTTTCGGTATATATGTGCATGCCTTAGCCGTAGGATCTCTATGATTGACAGACATACAGACAGTGTTACTGGATTCCCTTCACTTAATGTTTTGGATCCTGTTTCAGTAAACCGCGCTTTATTAAAATGTGTTGGTACGGCCGAAGTCCTAAAAATAGTTTCTTCAGCGATGAAAATAAACAAGGACATGGGATCATCAGATCTGTAATGGCAGGCTGACGCAGACGAGTGCTGTATAGATGTTGGAACTGATTCCAATTTGCCTTCGTCACCATTTAGAGAGAAGGTGTCCATCATTGTCCAAAACAATTGGAAAGTGGCAACTCCCAAAGTATCGAGATCAACTTTTCAGGAGAAATAAAAATAAACTGATGAAATACAAAGGCTTAAATCTATTGAATTAAAGAGACCACTTTCACAGTGAAAATATGTATGGTTTTTATCTTTAAAAATGAGCAAATCATTTATGAAAACTAATTCATCCAGTTATTAACCTGTTCACATCCCCACAAGATGTGTTGAAGACTGAAATCTCCCCTCAGAATAAGAAGAGTTGGGAGCTGGTTTACGCAGAACAAAGGAAGCATATATGTTGTCTTCAGCTGTCTAAACATCAAGGCTGATAATTAGCTCTGCGTATCCAATCAGGTTATTGGCTAAATAGGTATTCAAAATATAAGTAATGCAGTAATGACAGACTGGTTTTCTTGGGGAAAATTTTCATTAAAGAAACACACACAGACATATACATATAATATTTACTTAATAATACTCCATATTCAGAACGAAATGCACCATTTTAGAGTGAAAGGAACGTTAGACAGGTACAAAAGAAAGAAACAAAAAATAAATGACGCGAAAATATACATATTTATTTATTTACTTTTCTTTATTATGTAATTCGGGATACGTAAATAAATTATGAAAAATAAACTAACATGAAGATAAATATATTATGGATAACCATCATTAAAATTTCATCGTCTTAAGAATAAACCTGATTTGAACTTCACAATTTAGTACAAAATTATTTAACTTTAAAGATGAAGTACAAGTTCTAAACATAAGATGCCAAAGAGAGAGAGAGAGAGAGAGAGAGAGAGAGAGAGAGAGAGAGAGAGAGAGAGAGAGAGAGAGAGGGAGGGAGGGAGGGGGGGGAGGGAGAGAGAGAGAGAGAGAGAGAGAGAGAGAGAGAGACAGAGAGACGTTTGGTGTATTGATATGAATTTTAACTTTTGATCTTACATGAAGTCCCTGATGCAAGTGAATTTTCTGAAAGGAGAGAGAGAGAGAGCAATAATTCAGTGCGTAAATAAATAAATAACAAAACAAATGAGATATAATATTGATGTAATACTACAATACCTGGACATGGTCCTTTATTGCAGTACCGCAATTGCCCATCAGCGTAAATACCAACGCACTCCCTTCCATTATTCTGTGGTTTAGGATTGTCACATTTACGATATGTTTGTGTCCCATACATTCCTGTCCCACAGGTGATAGAACACTTTATTGTTTCAAACACCCAGCTACTCCAACCACCATCAACTGTTAATATAATTATCATCTTGATCACTTCAATAGTTTACTTTAACTTTAAAATCTAATACTCATAAAGTAGTATTTTAAACTGAATTAGCCCTACTATTTATGCTTCCATAATACCATTGTTACAACGTGACCACTAATAGTTATAGTAATGCTTATGCTATGGCCGCTATGACAGCAAATACTAATATCGTTATTTTTATAATCACATGTAACAAACAAACAAAAAAAATATATATATATATATATATATATATATATATATATATATATATATGTTATTTGTTTCCATCTCTCAAAACAGCTTTCATTCTTACTTGAATTTAGCCCTCTTTGATTTTTTGAGACCATTCAAAATGACGAGCAGATTCGCTGAGAAGAATGATTATGATGATGATGATGATGATGATGATAATAATAATTGTAACAATATCACTTCAGTAAGAACAAAAATTATTATTATTATTATTATTATTATTAAAATTAGGTTTGAAAATGCTCTATTCCTCAGATGGCAAAACACGTGATTGACGTATAAAGCCAAACGCTCCATCCACCATCCGCTGATAATACTGCAACCACATGTAACAGGCGAAATAGTTCAGTAATAACGAAATTAAATTATTTAAATTTGTTTTATTTATATATATTAATGTTTTTTTGGTTTATGTCTCTCAACACTGCTAATTTTCATTCTTACCTGGGGACCCTCCTGTAAGCTGTCCATCAGACTTCGGAACTTTGAAATAAAAATGATGATGAGTAAGATGATGAGAACAACAAAAGTAATTATAATAAACAAATGCAGTTGAAAAAAAAAATAAAAAAAAAAAAAAAAAAAAAAAACATCTGAAAACTTTAATTGGGATAATCTGCTGATCTGTTTGCAATAAAAGTGTTATTATTATTATTATTATTATTATTATTATTATTTTTTTTTTTGTGAATCTGGGGAAGAGGAGAAAAAAAACAAGAAAAAAATACAAGTAAATAATTAAATAAATTACAGCCACACTATCATTATCCAGTGATCATCCTAACACTAAACGGTCTGCGTATCCAGTCATGTTATTGGCTAAATAGGTATTCAAAATATAAGTAATATAGTAATAACAGACTGGGTTTCTTAGGGAAGATTTTCCTTAAAGAAACACCCACACACATACACAAACATATATACATATATATATATATTTTTACATAATACTCAGTATTACAATATGAAGGACGAAATGCACCATTTTTGAATGACTGCACTTTATAGAGAGAGAGAGAGAGAGAGAGAGAGAGAGAGAGAGAGAGAGAGAGAGAGAGAGAGAGAGAGAGAGATAAATATTCAATTAATTAAAAATTATATATAATGGTGTATAGTTCAGAATGTGATTTAACAAACAGAGACATATACGAATACAAAAATACATTATTTTGTTTTGTCTTAATTTATCTATCTATCTATAAACACATATATACATATATTATTATTATTATGATCATCATTATTAACATTATTAATATTATTTATTTATTTATTTATTTATTTCTATCTCTCAAATCTGCTTTCATTCTTACCTGAATTGGGTCCTCTTTGATTTTTGGCATGGTTCGGGATTATGAGCAGATTTGCTGAGAAGAATTATTATGATGATGATGATAATAATAGTAATAATAATTGTAACAATAACACTTTAATAAGAACAAAACTTTAAATATCATTAAGTATTATTTTATTATTATTATTTATTATTATTATTATTATTATTATTATTATTATTATTAATTTGTTTTGTGTTTTGAAAACTGGGAAGAGGAGAAAAAAAACAAGAAAAAATACAAGTAAATAATTAAATAAATTACAGCCACACTATCATTATCCAATGATCATCCTAACACTAAACTTTAATTGAATTCACATTTTAAAATAAAATGTTTAACTTAAATGCTAAAGTATACATTCTAAATCTACAATGCAAAACGACCATTGAAAAATAATTTTGATTTTGTTTTTTGTTTAAATATATTTCAGAATTCTAAATATTGCTCTTACATGAAATGTTTCCTGCAGCTACGATTGAGTCTCCTGAAAAAAAAGAGGTAAATAAATAAATGATGATGATGATAATAATAATAATAATAATAATAATAATAATAATAATAATAATAATAATAATAATAATAATAAAACAACGAAGTTACAATAGAAAAAAACAAGAAAAAAAGAAAAGAAAAAAGATAAATTCTGGGTTAGGAAAAAAAGAATGTTTTTTTATGTCACGTTATAAGTTATTTGAAAAAGTGTGTTTCTAATTGAAGCATGTGTCTAATATGACATTCTAAATATGACACAGATCCCAAATGGCAAGATTTTTCTTTCTTTTATTTTTTTATTTAATTTTTTTTTTTTTTTACTTTACTTACTGTATAGAACATTATTTCTACTGGATAACTTTCAATGTTCTTGAATGCTTACGTTTGTTAGGTGGTGTGGAAGACATTGAGGAAGATTCATTATATGTATACTATCCTAACTATCAAGAACCCTGAGGAGGATAGAGCTGATAAACACAAAGAGGTTGTGTACAATTTCAAATCTGAATCAGAACCAGCTTGATAGGTTTTTGCGTAGGAGGTTCTATCAGATGTTAGTGATGTGTCAAGTGAAGTAGTATTTAATTAAAGAAAATGATTCCTTTTCAAGTATACTGAATGTACGGGACATTTTGCTTCTACTAATTTTATCATTTAATGCTTTTACAGAGAGATAGATAGATAAGTAGATAAAAATAAAATTGTACAAACCAGAAAAAATAAGAACTTCTAGAATTAAAACTTGTGTAACAAACTTCATGGCAACTAGAAAAAAAAAAAATAAATAAATAATATATAAATATTAGATTATAAAATAAAAGAATCTAATATTAGCAACACATAATTTAGATTAAGTTAATTATTTGTTTCTTATTAATAATTTATTATTATTATTATTATTATTATTATTATTATTATTATTATTATTAATAATAATGAAATAAGATACACAGAATATAAATAAACAATGGTGTATCGTACAGTTTCACTTTTCAAATCACACCATACGTTAAGAAGTTCTTTACATCTTCAGAACTTGTTTCGTTGCATTCTTAAAAAAAATAACTGAAAATGAACATAACAAGCATAATACAGTGTTTAAAAATACAGATATTAAATATCTTCTTCGACCTGACGAAGTTTTAGATACCAACAGACTATTTCGCTGCAGCGTTAAATTGAGATTATATGCAACGTCATAGCGAACGTATTCAGACATCATTACGTCACTGAAAAAGAAAAACCCACAGATTTTCTATAACCTCCTGAAGGCTATATGATCTTGTAAATACTAGAAAATGTGTTTATCCTTTCTTAGATATCCTCATAAAAAGTTATGAGATTTGTGTAAAATAAAATATGAGATCATAGTTTTTGGTGATTTTTTTATTTTATTTAACTGATTATTTTTATTAGTTAAGATTAATTTTTTATTTGTAAAATATATATATATATAAAATGAACATTACGAAACACATGAATAACTGATTTCTGTATGGTAGTTTTAAATATTTCTAACAAGTGTTGTTTTAAGCAATGCTAGAAAAAAATAAAATAAAAAAAAATAAAAAAAAATAAAGTAAAAAAGTGACATGCATATAGTAAGAATAAAATTTAGTTTTTTAAATACTAAGACAACAGAGGCAAGTATATATATATATATATACTTATTACTTTATAAAACTTCTGTATCAAAAATAACTTAAATAGTTGCGTCTGCGCGCGCACACACACGCACGAACACCAAACGTGTATAATATATCCTTTCCTAAGGTAAAAATTAATTTAATGTGATAGAAGAATATATATTCTTTTATCACATTAAATTAATTTTTAACCTTAGGAAATGGTAGATTATACATAAGTGTTCGTGCGTGCGCTCGCCCAGACGCAACTATTTAAGTTATGTTTGATAAAGGTTTTATAAAGTAATAAATCTAACTTCCTGGAGTTTCCACACACTCACACACAGAGGTGATTAATTAACAATTCGGTTTACACTACAGGTTCTTTAAACAAAGAGACAAAATACGATCCTGCTCAGAAAAGTTAGATATCCTTTTTATCACTCAATATTTCCTTTAGGTAAATAACAAACATTATGGTGGGCCTCAAGACATCGTCTGAAAGATGAAACACGGATCTGAGGTTATTCAAAATGCATTTGTACTTTTAGTGACAAATGATACTGTACGTTCTATAGGACAGCTGTACAGTGCAACAACAGAAGCTTTACCAATATGAACTGTATAAGGAAATAAATATATGTGATGAAGTACGAATTTGTAAATGTATCGGTATACTAATATGAATGTGATTAACTATCAGTTAGATGTTTCCTTTGCTTACGTGGTATAAATTATTTTGATCTATTTATCTGAAATTGGTAACAACAATATTCAAAGAGAATATTTCAGATTAAAAGTTACTTTGAACTAGCTTCCAATCCAAAGGAAAATTAATTTAATGAAACTATCAGTTATGTGTTTCAGTATATATATATATATATATATATATATATATATACGGAGGGTCTTATAAAATTCATTAGTTAGACGTTTGAACACTATGTTTTAAGAGTTAAGCTAAAATCGATTTATTTTCCATATAGTGTGTTATGCTTGAACAAAATTTTCTTATTTTTTTCTTAGTGGTATTTTCGAAATATACCTAGCCTTTGATGATTAAAATTAATCTGTAAAAAGCAAGAAATATACTGTAAATTATTTAGATCGTTATAACATGAATTCTCAATGGGAAATTTTCAGGCCGCCAGTGCAATTGTAACAAGTGCCTGTTCAGTGGCAGATGTCTTAAAAGTCAAAAAATAAGTAAATGCTGATAACATATTTATCACTGAAACAAATTTATTTACCATTTAGTCTTTATTTCAATATCGGTAAAGTCATTTCGTGTATTGACTGGACACGATTTTTAGCCATTTCATGAAATGACTGTCTGTTCCAGGTATTTCACGTAATGACTGGTTCCTCAAAGTGCTCTCTCTCTCTCTCTCTCTCTCTCTCTCTCTCTCTCTCTCTCTCTCTCTCAAACTCTCATTTATAATCCAGCAAGCACTATAAATAGTGGTAAGATGTAATGAACTAGATTATATTCCTTTATCTATTTAAAATTTAGTTATACTTATCTATGTGGGAACGGATTAATGGACAAAAGAATTAGAAAATTACATGTTCAATTAAAACTGATTGAGCATAAACGAAACAATATAAGGACTGTATTATAAGAATTTCACAAAAATATCATTTAATTATCAGATGACGCACATTCTGTGATCAACTGGACACTTAGCTTTGATAATGTAAGATGTATCTCACTTTTTAAACTTCAGTAAACAAATACTCTCTCTCTCTCTCTCTCTCTCTCTCTCTCTCTCTCTCTCTCTCTCTCTCTCTCTCTCTCTCTCTCTCTCTCTCTCTCTCTACGTATTCAAAAAAAAGAGAAATTAGCTTCATTCCTTTAAAAAGGTGTAACAAGTTATTTCAGAAAATGAGAAAATTAAATTCATGAAAGAAAAAAGAAAACAATTTTTAAAAAAAGAGTACAAAGTTATGAATTATCTAATGTATTTAAAAAAAAAAAATCAATATTCAAAGAACTTTCTCTATTAAGTTTTAACAAAAATTAAGTAAACAGAAAAAAATAGTATTTATTTAAATATTCTATTAAATGCATGCACTATTTACTTCAGAAATTCTTTAACTGATCAGAAAAAATATTGAAAAGAACCGAAAAAAAAAAGCCCGCTAGTAAATTGAAATCTACATATATTAATCCTCTCTGAACAGTAGTGGTAGTAGTAGTAGTCGTAATTATAGTAGTAGAAGTGGTAGTAGTAATAATAATTCATACTGTTATCAAATTATGCGTTAATATCTACTCTTCTAAGATGTTTAAAAACCCTACAAATATATGTATGTTTCGTACATGTTTGTTAATTGATAAACTGAACAAAAGAGAACTGCAGAGAAAACAGTGAATGGTAATAAAATGTAATATATATTCATATTCTTTCATCATTGTTTTTGCTTCTATGGCTGGATTATATTATTCATCATCTGGTTAGTTTTGGTTGTAGAATTTGATTCCGTAGTATTGTCTTTCTGTCCCTGTATAAAATATCTTGATCTGTTCAGTAAAGAGAGGGAAAGAGAGAAAATTAGCATTTTTGAACAGCATCCTCAAATTATGCTTGGTTTTCAGTAATATTCATTACAGTAGCACAAACAGTATACAAAAAGGTATAGAAACAGTAGAAAATCATTGCATTAGATCTACATTCAAATCAGTCTCACAGAGACAAACACACACACACACAGAGAGAGAGAGAGAGAGAGAGAGAGAGAGAGAGAGAGAGAGAGAGAGAGAGAGAGAGAGAGAGAGAGAGAGAGAGAGAGAGAGAGAGAGAGAGAGAGAGAGAGAGAGAGAGAGAGAGAGAGAGAGAGAGAGAGAGAGAGAGTTAAACTTACTGAATTCTGTATACGATGAATCCTACAGCACATAATGCTATACAGGCAATACAGAATCCTCTTGTATAGTTTCCCATATCTGAAATAACGTAGAAAACAAATAACAGATTTCAGTATTCTTAATTCCAACAGATCATAAGTAATAAATAAAATAAAACGGAATAAAATAAATGTGGAGATCACCTTTTATTATTTAATGTTCTCTTACATTTGTTATCAAATGTTAACATATGTTGATGATTAAACCAGTCACTCATCCAGTTAATAGCAATTATGAAATTAAAATTAATTATCTCGAGTACTCTAGGTATGAAATCGCCACATTTTATTTCTAAAGCAAATTGGGTGTTCCTAATAGTAAAACTTAAAAAAAAAAAAAAAAAAAAAAAAAAAAAAAAAAAAAAAAAAAAAAAATAAGGAATAGATATAGGAGGGAATACTCTGGCAGAAGTACATTGAAACCTCGATTTGGAGGTTATATTTTGTTTAAACTTGATAATTTGAACTTGAACTTGAAAAAAATTAACATACTAATCAGAGCAAGCTGTTTTGAAGCACGTTTGATAATTGATGTTTAGGACATATTTATACTGATGTGCTCGGAGGCTAAATCCAAGATGGTTGCCGATGAATTTATTTTCCTCAGTCTTCTCAACTAGATCAGATAAAGACATGAATGGAAGGTTGTTTTATGTATTTTCAGGCATTAAAATATCTAATCAGCTGTAATTGTGCCAATAAAATAAAAAGAAATCGAGATGGAACCATAAAATGTAGAATTAAATGGCTGTTTTATGTCAGTTTAAAGTCCTGTGTATGACATCATGTTAGCTTTAAGTTAATAACTAACTGGTAATTAACAAATAATTAATTACTGAAGTGTTCTGTTATTTACTGCTGGTTCAGTCACTCTAAACATTTATCTATACAGTTATTTGTAACATTAATTTGGGATGATGTGGAACTTTATTGTCCAACTGACAATCAGTGTGATAAATCACAAAACATTTGTGTTGCAGCAAATTCGATCGTGAAAATCAAACAAGACAGACTGAAACTCTTTCAGCATCCGAATGAACGACTAGGTACGTCACTCTAGCGCTGACATCTGTTGAATCGAGAGACAGTGTCCGGTGCAAGACTGACTGTGTCTAGGATTGATAGTACAACTGATCTGTTGGCTTCATCTTTCCATCATCCACGTTTATCCTGTCACGACATACAGTAAAGATATTTAATGATAAGCATGTGTCACGTTTTCCCCAAACGCTTTGCTGGTTGGTGTTAGAGAACATAATCTTGGTGTTGTGCATTTTGCATTTGTGTTTCTGTTCCTTTGTCCATTGCATGCTGTCACAAAAGACACTGACTGCTGTATTATCAGTGGCAGGAATGAATCGATATGTCCCAAAGCCGACCGAATAAGTTATCTTCTTACAATTTTGGAGACTGTTGGAAACAGCAAGCAACAATGTCACAACCAGGAAGTGAATGAACAGCAAGCGTTTCTGGTCTTCTATAATCTGTGCTTCTCGTTCTTTGACCGGAGATCATCATCCACATAATAAAGCTGAAGCAGTAAGATATGACGAATTATTCAGGATAGTTTTTATTTTTGGGGTAACTTAATTAGCTGTCAAATTATGGTAAGTTTCGTTTGAAACAGAAACATAAAAATCAAACTTTGGGAACCTGCCATAGCTACTTTCATCTTTGGGAATGTAATATATATATGGACAACACGAAAACGTGTATATCTGGAAAAAAACATGCTTCGATGAGACAATCGGATGCTTGCGTATCAATGGTTACTGTTCGATGAAGAAGCACCGACATATTGGTGGTGATGGTGGTGGTGGTGGTGGTGGTGGTGGTGTGTGTGTGTGTGTGTGTGTGTGATTGTGTGTGTGTGTTATATTCATAGCAATGATCCAACATAAAGGACGCAGTTCATATTTTCAGCTTCCTTTCAACGTGTTTTCTGATACGAGATCTGTGTATCAGCCACAGAAGTGGAAATCCACGCTGCACGGTATGTGTGTGTGTGTGTGTGTGTGTGTGTGTGTGTGTGTGTGTGTGTGTGTGTGTGTGTGTGTGTGTGTTATATTCATAGTAATGATCCAACATAAAGGACGCAGTTCATATTTTCAGCTTCCTTTCAACGTGTTTTCTGATACGAGATCTGTGTATCAGCCACAGAAGAGGAAAGCCACGCTGCTCGTGATGTCTGTGCTCAGTGCACTCAATGGATTCTTCAACACAGACTTTTCACTTTAACATCTCATCTCTTCTGGTTCTCGAGCCAGCGCATCCTTGATGTCCACTTCAGGGCAAACGGTCAGGACTTAAAGCGAATGTTTTCGGTGTTACAGTGAACGATAATCAAGGCACATTTAACTCAGTTCTTCGAATGTTGAATGTTTACTGCATTCAAAACTAATTTTCTTAAGAATAAACTTAACTACTTCAGAAAGCAGAGAAAGAACACGAATTGCTTAAGCAGCTGAACATTTAAAATGCGAAAACAATAATTATTTAAGGCTTCCTGAGAACATGTATTTTCTGCCATGAATAGAATATGTTGGTCATTTCTTTTTTCTTTTTTTATCAGTAAAAAAATCAAAAAAACAAAAACAAATGTTAACTGTTTCCGATTCTTCGTTCCTGAAAACGAGTAAAATGGCCTTTAATTTGTGTTACTACCTTATCAAATAATCTTTATAAACTTCTTTTTTTTTTCGATTCGTTGGGGCCATCAAGGGTTTAGCCTCCTAGCTCAAACTGCTCAAGGGCGAGAAGATGTCAAGCGGCAGCTTTTCAATATGTAATGCCCTAAACATTAATTATCAAAATAAATAAATAAAAATAAAAGAATAATAATAAAAATAAAATAATAAAATAAAAATTTAGACTCGAAAACGAGGTAAAACACAAATATGACATTTGTCTACCGGACTAGAATACAATCTAATGCGATAAAGCCAAACAATATTGATAGAAAATAAGAATAACAAATTAATAATACAACAAAAATTAAGAAAATAAGTAAATAAATAAATAATGAATGAATGAAAAAATGAATAAGTAAATAAAGATATAAAGAAATAAAATTAAACTCAATATAAATATAGGCTTACAATCGAGGCAAATCTGACTTAATTATTATCACTCGATGTTTGTCTATGTGGATTTTACCTTTTCATTATGTTATTTTATTATTATTTTAAAATTTATTATATATTTACAATATATTATTTTTTATCTTTATTTTTTTTTAATTTTATTTATTATTATTATTATTATTATTATTATTATTATTATTATTATTATTATTATTATTATTATTATTATTATTATTTTTGTTTTGGTCAGTGAGAAGATGTATTTACCTTTATTACTAATACTAATACATCAATCAATCAATAAAAAAACAGCTAACAAACTTAATAAGCTTCGATTTTCTATTATCGTAAGAAATGATCGCAAAAATTTAAAAAGAACAAAGAAGTACTGTTTATGGATAAACATTTTGAACTGAAATAGTAAACATTCTAAAATCTTTCTTTGTATTAGTAACTTTTATACTTACTCGACATTTCCTTCGTCTCTTGTGAAACTTTAAGACATTAACAGTAGTGATAGTAACCACACCAACAATAATAACAGAAATAATTTTTAATAAAATACACACATCACCGTGCTTAATACATTAATGATAACTACACCTCGTGAGACTATAATTAATTTTAGTTCTCTTGGAATATTTATTCATTAAGAATAAAACAGTCAGATATTTTCAATCAGTCAATCAACAATCAATCAGTGAATCGATCGTGATAACTTTATTCCTACATATACGTTCGTATAACATTTAGAAATTTAAATAGTTGTTATAATAACAAACTGAATGAGAGCTAAAAACATTTCTTGATTATAAATAAAAAGAGTAAATTTCATATTTACCTGGAAGGCGTCTTGCTGCTAAAGAAATGAGAAATAGAATAATAGTAATATTAATTAATCGAATTACTCTTTTAAAGAATAATGGTTAACAAGTTGACAGTTCATAATGCTATTGTAATTATTTCTGTTTAAGATACAAATGCATTTAACAACCCTTGATAAATGGACATTTAAATAAATAAATAAATAAATAAATAAATAAACGAATAAATAAATAAAAATTAAAGAATAATAATAAAAATATTATAATAAAATAAAAATTTAGACTTGAAAACGAGGTAAAACACAAATATGAATTTGTCTACCGGACTAGAATACAATCTGATGCGATAAAGCCAAACAAAACTGATAGAAAATAAGAATAACAAATTAATAATACAACAAAAATTAAGAAAATAAGTAAATAAATAAATAATGAATGAATGAAAAAATGAATAAGTAAATAAAGATATAAAGAAATAAAATTAAACTCTATATAAATATAAGCTTACAATCGAGGCAAATCTGACTTAATTATTATCACTCAATGTTTGTCTGTGAGGAATTTACCTTTTCATTATGTTATTTTATTATTATTTTAAAATGTATTATATATTTACAATATATTATTTTTTATCTTTATTTTCTTTTAAATTTTAAATATTATTATTATTACTATTATTATTATTATTATTATTATTATTATTATTATTATTATTATTATTATTATTATTATTATTATTATATTTTTGTTTTGGTCAGTGAGAAGATGCATTTACCTTTATTACTAATACTAATACATCAATCAATCAATAAAAAAACAGCTAACAAACTTAATAAGCTTCGATTTTCTATTATCGTAAGAAATGATCGCAAAAATTTAAAAAGAACAAAGAAGTACTGTTTATGGATAAACATTTTGAACTGAAATGGTAAACATTCTAAAATCTTTCTTTGTATTAGTAAAACTGTAACTTTTATACTTACTCGACATTTCCTTCGTCTCTTCTGAAACTGTAAGACATTAACAGTAGTGATAGTAACCACACCGACAATAATAACAGAAATAATGTTTAATAAAATACACACATCACCGTGCTTAATACATTAATGATAACTACACCTCGTGAGACTATAATTAATTTTAGTTCTCTTGGAATATTTATTCATTAAAAATAAAACAGTCAGATAATATTTTCAATAAGTCAATCAACAATCAATCAGTGAATCGATCGTGATAACTTTAGTCCTACATATATGTTCGTATAACATTTAGAAATTTAAATAGTTGTTTAAATAATAACAAACTGAATGAGAGCTAAAAACATTTCTTGATTATAAATAAAAAGAGTAAATTTCATATTTACCTGGAAGGCGTCTTGCTGCTAAAGAAATGAGAAATAGAATAATAGTAATATTAATTAATCGAATTACTCTTTTAAAGAATAATGGTTAACAAGTTGACAGTTCTTAATGCTATTGTAATTATTTCTGTTTAAGATACAAATGCATTTAACAACCCTTGATAAATGGAAATTTAAATAAATAAATAAATAAATAAATACTTCTTTAATAGGTTACCTGAACAGGGTTTTTTTTCACAGGACGTTACCGTCGAACCTGAGACCATGCCTTTGCAGAGTTTGCCACCAAACTGTGGTTTAGGATTGTTGCATTTACGATTGCTTCTCTTTGTTAATGTGCCTCTTCCGCACGGGACTGAACACATCGTTGTGTTAAACACCCAGTCACTCCACCCACCATCCACTGTCAGTTTTAAGTTAGCAACATATATTAATACTACTATTTCTACTACTGCTACTGTTACTAGTATTTCTACTGCTGTTCTACTACTGTCAAAACTAATATACCTAGCCTGTTACCACTATTATTATTATCATCATCATCACACCATCTTCATGATTTCCCCATCTTTTGACTAAATCTTATAATAAAGTGAATCAATCAATAAACAAAAATATAATTTTACAAAGTGAACTATTCTTAATGTTATTGCAATTATTTCTATAGAAAAATAAAACGTAGAAATGTTAATAGAAAGATATAAACATCTCTATCTCCATACACACACACACACACACACATCTCTATCTCCATACACAGAGAGAGAGAGAGAGAGAGAGAGAGAGAGAGAGAGAGAGAGAGAGAGAGAGAGAGAGTAAACAAACAGAAATGAAAGTACTTTAGTAATACCTATACATGGTTGTTTTTGACAGAAACTAAGCTTCCTGCTTAATGCTAAGCCTTTACAATATTTTCCACCAAACATTGGTTTGGGGCTGTCACACGTCCGAACTCTTTCCTTTACGGATGTTCCTATTCCACAGGTCACAGAACAATTTTTTGTGTTATTCAACCAAGCACCCCATCCACCGTCAACTTTGTACAAAACAAAACAGAATTGAAAGAAAGACGTGTTTTATTATTTACTAGAAAACACGTCGTTGATAACGTCACTTAAGCGGTTATCACGTAGTCATTGAAAACTACAACCGTGTGCAGGACGTTCTGGTGTAGCTAGTTACCATTCTGAAGCACAGTTTGTTTTATTGCTCTGGTACTCACAACTGTTCAGCGCACACTTATAGTTTTGGAATAACCATGTGACAACCGCGCGTGTGATGTTGTTAACTACCCGTTTTCTATTAAATAGTAATACACGTCCTTTTTCAATTATTTTGTTTTGTACAAAGGTTTCACTGTTTTATTAATATGTTGTTGTTTTTTTCCAATTTTGAAAAACTGCAAACACTGTGTGATCTTAACTGAAAAATGTTGTTCATGATGATGATGATGATGATAATAATAGTAATAATAATAATAATAATAATAATAATAATAAGAAGAAGAAGAAGAAGAAGAAGAAGAAGAAGAAGAAAAGAAAAAATTCCTTATATTATTAAGATATTAATAACGATTCTTCATTTGGACACAATTATTTATATTCTCTGTGGAATAGCACTTATAAAATAATAAATAAATAAATAAATAAATAAATAAATAAATAAATATATAAATAAATAAAAAAAAAATAAAAAGTGAAAAAAATAAATAAAATAAAATAAAAAATAAATAAATAATTTACTTGGGCATGGTTCTTTTACACATTTCCAAAAATCAGCATGCAGTGATACACCAGTACACCATATTCCACCATCATGTGGTTCAGGATTGTCGCATTTACGACTTTTTGATTTTCCATAAAATCCTTCGCCACATTTGATATTGCACTCTGTCCCTTCATACCGCCATTGACTCCATCCACCATCCTCTGTTACTACCGCTTTAATTTTAAAAAGTAAGTTGTCACAGTCATCGTCCTCATAAAGTTTATTTCAACTTAGTAATTTCATTTTCTTTTTTTTTTTTTTTCTTTTCTTTTTGTAAGACTTTAAAACACAATATATATATGCTACACAGAACAATGGCCGAACATAGCGTTGTTTTTAATTAATCAGGGGCCACGTTCCCAAAAATATCGGATGTTAGATCCTACCCCTAACGTGCACAAACGGAACCGAGTAGCTAAAACTGGAGCAGGAGAGGCTGTCCTCAGAAAAGAAAGACGTGAAGCTTCTAGATATTTGCAATAAAAGAAATTAGTAACAAAACTGATACAGTCATATCAGTCAGTCGTAAATAATTACCTTAGTTGTCAATAATGCATAGACATCAGTCAAGAAGATTTATGAAGAAACTGCCAGCGAGAATTTGATATCGTTTTATATAATGACAGCTTCGGGAACTTGGCCCCAGAATTGTAAAAAAATCGACATTACCTGAATTACCTCCTACCAGTGATACTAACTTTCCTGAAACAATAAAAATAAAAATTATAACATCAACAACAGTAATGATAATCATAATGGTAATAATAATAATAATAATAATAATAATAATAATAATAATAATAATAATAATAATACTGATAATAATGATGAAGATGAAGATGACGATGATAATAATAATGACAACAGCAACCTCAAAAAACAAAAGCAGTAGCAGTAACAAGAAAAAGAAAGAAGAAGAAGAACAAATTATAAATAAATAAATAAATAAATATCAGTGAGCATCATCGGTATGATCATAACAATAAAAGCTATATAAAAATTGGAAATTAAATATTAACATAATCTAAGCCTCGTACACTGTATGGATCACGAAAACGTTTCTTTCTACTTTTGAGAAACCGTAAGTTTTGTCCTTACCTGTATTACCTCGTACAAGTGATTCAGAATGTTCTGAAATTGAATAATAATAAACATAATAATAATAATAATAATAATAATAATAATAATAATAATAATAATAATAAATGAAAATACTCTAATGAAAAATAATGACAGAACGATAGTTATACTAAATGTTAATACATTTATTTCATCTTGATACGTGTGTATCTATCTATCTATCTATCTATCTAGTAAAATAAATAAATAAATAAATAAGTAATAGTTCGTTACCATGACATTACCTGGACATGGTTGTTTTTCGCAAGACAGTACCGTCCTGCTAAACGCCGCACCTGTACACGCCTCCCTGCCAGACCGTGGTTTAGGACTGTCGCATGTACGGCGTCTTTCCTTTACGTATGTTCCAGTTCCGCACGTAACGGAACACTTTGTAATCGTAAACACCCAGTCACTCCATCCACCATCCACTGCTAATTCAGATTACGTAATATCCTACTCTATTTTTACTACTACTACTAATATAATAATAATAATCATAAGAAGAAGAAGAAGAGGAAGAAGAAGAAGAAGAAGAAGAAGAAGAAGAAGAAGAAGAAAAAAAAAAGAAGAAAAAATTAATTATATTATTAATAACGATTCTTCATTTAGACACAGTTATTTGTATTCTCTGTGGAATAGCACTTATAAAATAATAAATAATAAATAAATAAACAACAACAATAACAACATTATTAGTAAAGTGGTCGAAAGATATCATCATTCTGTCGTGACATCATTCAGTAACTGGTAAATTAAATATTTAACTTTTAACCTTACCTTCAGTATCTGCTACCGGCGACTTGTACATTTCTGAAACTTTGAAATAATAATAATAATAATAATAATAATAATAATAATAATAATAATAATAATAATAATAATAATAATAATAATAATAATAATAATAATAAAAGAAAAATAAATAAATTGCTATCTATGAAAACTGATAAATTTCTACAGATCTTACCTGGAATATTTTCTATCTGCTGTTTGGTCTTTCCTGAAATTTTAAAAATAATAATATGAGAACTGTCTCATTGAAAAAGTAATAATATTAATAATAATAATAATAATAATAATAATAATAATAATAATAATAAGAAGAAGAAGAAGAAGAAGAAGAAGAAGAAGAAGAAGAAGAAACAGAAGAAACAGAAGACAAAACGGAAGAATAAACAAAAATAAAGAAAATATTATATTCATCACTGTTCTTTAGACATTAATAATAATTAATCTTTATGCGACTACATTTGTTTCTAATTCGCTTGGAATCACAATCACAAAATAAATAAATAAATAAACAAACAGACAGACAGACAAACAAACAAAGAACATCATTAACTGTTCAGCAGTACAGCATTACTTGGACATGGTTCTCTATCACAGTACCAAACTTGAAGGTGAGAGTAAAAACCCGAGCACCATTTTCCACGGTTCCGTGGTTCAGGATTGTCGCACTGACGCTGTGTTGTGTTCGTAAATGTTCCTAGACCACACGTGACAGAACACGTTGTCGTTGCAGATGTCCAAGAACTCCATCCACCATCCTCTGTTGATGTGAGTTTAATTTAAAAAAAATTAAATTCAGATTACATTACTATTATTGTGATTATAATCATTTTATTATCATTATTATTATTATTAGTAGTAGTAGTAGTAGTAGTAGTAATAGTAGTAGTAGTAACATTAGTAGTAGTAATAGTAAGAGTTGAAGTAATAATAGAAGTCGCATATGTAACTGTCTGGAAGAGACAGTAATAAATAAATAAATAAATAAATAAATAAATAAATCAATCAATATAATAAAAAGTGATCGTGTAGAAATAATGTTTATTTAAGGTTAGTTGAAGAGAAAACTTGATTTGTCACAGATGATATATCTATATTCCTTATGCATTGCCAATGATCGTAAATTTTATACATTTAGTAATGAAAATATTAGTATTCACGTCATTGTTACTAACTGTAAATATTTTATTTAACGTATTGGGCGATTTCTCATGCTGCGTTTTTAATGTTGATATTTCTCGTTTCGGACATTCTTTACAGAACCTAGTGTTCTGAGAAACAGCCATTTGTCATGAATACTAATACAAAATAAAAAAAAATGATTACGGGAGATTTATTATATTCACTAATATATCGAGAACTGTTCATATAATTGTTAAACGGCTTTCACCGTTTTGTGAAGAGACACATTTTGTGCTTGGCAGTCTGAAATTCTAAACACACT
Source organism: Chrysomallon squamiferum (assembly GCA_012295275.1). Lineage (NCBI taxonomy): Eukaryota > Metazoa > Mollusca > Gastropoda > Neomphalida > Peltospiridae > Chrysomallon > Chrysomallon squamiferum. Next base: position 23,624,091 of record CM022677.1, read on the forward strand.
GAAAGATGCCCCACCCCAAAAAAGAAAACAAAAATTTTGTTTCTATGAATCAGAAATGATAGTTTTGACCTTACCAGAAATATCTGTTACAGGCGATTCTGACTTTCCTGAAAGGTTAAAATAATGACAACAACACTAACAAGACGAAGAAGAAGCAGAACAAATTATATTCAGCTGAAGATACTAATATATAATAAATTAAGGTATTCTTATGATCTACAGTTATATAAAAAATTAACTATTTTTAATGTCAATACATTTATTTCTAGATAAGATATAACTGAATTTAAAAGTAATAAATAAATAAATAAATAAATAAATAACAGTTACATCATCAGGAATGTCAGTATAATTACAAAAACGTTTACTTAAAAATATATAATAATAATAATAATAATAAAAAAAAAAAAGCATTAGTTATGCAGTAATACATTACGTGGACATGGTTCTTTTTCACAGAACCAAAACCGGTTTTGCGAGTACACGCCACTGCACGTGTTTCCGTAAGGACTGTCGCATTTACGACGTTTTTTTATTCCATGCAATCCTCTTCCACACGTCACAGTACAGTTTATATTTTCACTCAACCAACTACTCCATCCACCACTGACTACTAACAGGAATTTAATTATCGTTATGAATATTTGCAATAATAATAATAATAATAGTAGTAGTAGTAGTAGTAGTAGTAGTAGTAGTAATAATAATAATAATAATAATCATCATCACTGTAGATGTCGTCTTCTTATAATTTGTCAGATGATTTAGGATATTTCAGTAAATGCTAAAGTCACTGTTAACAGTCTAGACCTCACAATCTACTAACAACTCATTATGCAAGTAAATTATATTTCATTAGTTCAGCTGAGATATACATTGGTAAGTAAAATATTTTTTATTTTATTGTTCAAAACTTTATCTAACCTGTTTTATTTCCTTCCAGTGATTTCGCTTTTCCTGAAACTTTGAAATAATGATGAAAATGATGATAACGCTAAGAATGATATTGATAATATTAATGATAACACATAGAAAGTTGTCGGCTTTCGATAAGAAATCTAAGATATTTTATATAAATCACCATCATTATTATCATCATTATCATTATTTTCATCATCATCATCATTATTTTGTATTACTTTTATTTGTAAACGTAATTAACAACAAAGGAAAATTAGTCGAGTTATTTTAAGTCGAAGTTTCACATCACTGCGCAAGGACAAGGCGCTGATGAGCTTGGAGAGATGCCAGCGTTTAGCAACAAGAGCTGTTCTGAAGCGAGAGTGGCAGCATAGTCTACGTTTATTCTGACAGTAACTCTGACATCAGTTTCTATGTCATTGTTTCAGTGTAGTAACTCTGATTTCAGTTTCTATGTCAGTGTTTCAGTGTAGTAACTCTGACATCAGTTTCTATGTCAGTGCTTCAGTGTAGTAACTCTGACAACAGTTTCTATGTCAGTGTTTCAGTATAGTAACTCTGACACCAGTTTCTACTCTCTAGTCAGTATTTCAGTATTCTCCGAGTTTGCAGACAGTAACCGCACGATCCGCTACATGGACGATTCAGTCTTCATTTCTAATAAATCACATGTGATTCAATTTGTATATTTCATGAGTACAAGGTCATTTACCTCGTTTTGAAGAAGCAGACATCACTGAGATGACCTGTTTATATCCTCTAGAGGTAGAACAGAGGTTCCTTGAACATTATTTGTCTTATTTGTAATTATTTAATGGCGAGTGGTTTGCTAATAACATTTGTGCAAATAATACGTAACAGGGGCAGACAAACATACGCTGAAATGTAGACAAACACCAATTACAACGTAGCAACTACTCAACAAATCCTAATTAAGCTGTACAAACCAGACAAAATGATTACTTCTTGCACGAAAATTTGTATAATGACAGACTTCATGTCGAATTCTTATATCTGGAATAAAAAGGAAAAATAAAAACACATAACAAACATTATTATTATTATTATTATTATTATTATTATTACTGTCATGTTATTATTATTATTATTATTATTGGTTTGTCACAAACACCATCAGCTCCCGTTGAAACTATGTAAGGCTATACTTATAAGCATTTATGAAGTAAATGAACGTTCAAGCAAACTGAAATATTTTATAATGTAATCTATCAGCAGGTGACGATGGTTTGTTTTCAGTCCATACTGCCAGATCAGATGGTTTTTGTTGAAGCTAGCAATGTTTTTCGTACGCACTTGTTTTCAAAGTATTTTTCGTAGGAAAATTAAAATAATTCTAGAAAAGCGAAAGGATAAATTTAATAACCGAAACAATGGAGAAATATGTATACTTAAAATGACTTCCATTCCGAAACTTTACTTCACTATCTCCGATGATGGTGCACGTGAAATGTAAACAAGCGATAGCACGGTTGTTGTCAACGCGAATAATAGCGGTTAAAGAAATGATGCTATGACAGGTTATTGGTGTCAATACGGTAGCTGTTGGTGATTTTACGCTGAATTGTAAGTATGGTGCATTTTGATATTCCAATAACTAACGAATGGATATTTATAAAACTGTTACCAAAGTGTGGTTTTTTTTGTTTTTTTTTTCCACCTCCGCAGGACTCCTCCAAATGCAATAAAGTTCAGTATAGGCCAGAAGTAAAGTTACATTTCTTACTTGTGGCCGGTTCTGGCATATTTCAGTAACAATAATTAATAAGCAGGTTAAACAATTTCAGTAACAATAATTAATAAGCAGGTTAAACTGACATTTCTTGTTGATATAATGCTTAAATGAGATAAATTTAAAATTATGTAATTTCAACATGGAGTAATGACATACGTAATTAGCATAAATATGCTGTTTTCGATTGTAACTTTTGTTAAAAAACATAAATATATATATATATCTGTGTGAATTTATTTATTTATTTATTTATTTATTATTATTATTATTATTATTATTGAAACAATAAAGGAAGAAACTTACACAGGATTGAATTAATATAGCGTCTCTCCCTCTACTTTCTAAATCATTTATAAGTTAAGTAGTTCTTCTATGTCGTCACAACTTGTTTCGCTATTCTCTGTTAAAAAAATAAGGATATGAATATAATGATTGTTATAGAATGAATATTAAATATCGTCTTCCACATAATATATTTTCAAGCGTCGGGGAAACTTCCCAGCTGCAGATTGGTGTCAATTAATATATGTTGTGATATATGACGTCATACTTTTTTAGCCTATTGTGTACACTTTTCCTTACGTCATAATCCGATGGCACTGAAAATAAATTGCTTTGGGTAATCTCCAAAGTATTATGGCTAACGCATATTATTTGTTAACATTTATTTTCTTATCTATTAACTTTTTAAAATTTGTGTGGCAGCATAGGATAACCAGTCGGATGTCGCGCAATGTAATTTTGAGTTACAAGCCTATCAATGCAGTCCAACACATCAGTAGATCAATGTTTTTTTATTTTATTTTATTTATTTATTTGGAAACATTTATTTATAATAAGTAAAAAAAAAAAAACATGTTCTTTGTGTGACCTTAATTAACGAAATTATGTTAAAACTGCGCCTATATAGGATGTTTTATCTGTCTTTGAGGCAGAGTATCACGAAAGGCAGAACTGTCCTGTTTTAATACGTAGAGTTTAATCTGGTTTTTATCTTATCTTATTTTATGTATTTATTTATTTATAATGTACCTATATGTAAATCTGTTAGCTGGGATCCAGATGCAGGACGTCATTACGCAGATACGATCCTGTGTCGACACAATCCATAAAAGAAGCGGAATCTCCTCAACACAACACTGCATACCTCAGAGATCCTACAAAGAATTGACTAAGGACACACAACTTAAATAACGTCTTCAAAATACTTCAGAGACAACATGCACTATATTAGCCACCACTGTACCAACAAGTCAAACCTCAGCAGGAATATGAAGATACTCTGTTGACCATCAGGACTGAACTTTTGTCAAAAAGAACAAATATAATCCTTTAATGGATGCCATCCGACTGTCCTTTAGATTCAGATTTGCCCAACTGATGAATGTCCAAATATCTGAACACATTCTTTAATCCTGTCTACCACACAAATCCACAGACAAGAAACCTGGCCAATTCGAAAGACCTTAACAGAAACTCGATGACCTGCGACAACCCTTTGAAAAGCGTCAGTTTTCCTACTGAGAAATCTGAGAGGGGTTTGGGGCCACAGAAGAAAAAGATAAAAGCCAAATGATTTCCTGTAAATGCTTAGAATTATTTTTTATCGTTAACTTACTGTCAAAGGTCTCTTTTGATATTTGAAATTTGATATTTACTGAACTGAGTAATTCACGTACACAAGTCAACAGAACACATACTTTTTCCCATTTGGTTTAATAAAAAATAGTTGGTAGAAAATTTCTCTCTATCTCTCTGTGTATATTTGTTTGTGTGTGTTTGAATTAGAAGAACACAGAAATATAGGAATATTTTTAATTTATTGAAAAATAACCATTAAGAAACATTTCTACATAAATAACTGTAACTATTTTCTGAACCATAACAATTTTAAAATTATGAATCTTTAAAGTGGATAACAACAAAAACAATAATAATGATAATAACAGTAATAATATTAGTAATAGTAATCATAATGACATGTTAATAATAAATATAAAACCACCAAATAAATAATCAATAATCATATATTCTTATTTCGGCTGAACTATGAGAAATTACATTGCATGAAAAATGAAACCAAATAAACCTGATAAATATGACAAACCTTTTTTTTAACAAAAATCTTTCTTTTTCATTTTTTCTCTCCTCCATTATTTTTTATTTTATTTATTTATTTTAGGTGTCACCATAAAATATATATTAGAATAAAAATATAAGATTTCGTTCTAAAACATAAAATCTACGTATTAATATGGCTTTTAAATTACATCAATGTATTTATAATGGCAATTTCATCTGCTTTATTTTTGTTTCTTTTCCTACAGTATACTTATGTTCTGAGTTTCCTTATATATATATATATATATATATACGTAGGTGTGTATGTATACATATAAACTCGGGTAAAAAACATTTAGAAGAGAGAATGCTTCTAGCTTTGACTAATTACACAAATCTTTTTCATTTGTGGAAAATGTCTGAGGGAACAGAACTGTATCAAACAGCAAGAAAACGTACGTACAAACATGAGATATTTGTAGCTTGAAAAAATTCTCTATAAAAATACCAACAGAAAAGGAAATAACTTGAGAAGCAGAAATGTCTAAAATTCTTATCTCAAAGTTCCTCATTTTGTGACACAGGATTGTCATAAGACATAAATTCTTTATCTTTCTCCTTTTTATTTTTATATAACGGACATTTCAAACCTGTTTCATGGACTTCTGATTTCATTATTCTGAAACAAATATCATATGTAATGTGATTAATTAGTTGCTGATATCCATTTCACATTTCGCAAACAAAATCAATAATAACCACACGTACATCAAATACATAATCAGCAATAAAAAGGTTAAACTCAATAAATATGATAAATATTTGCCATAAGAATTTAAAGGGAAAAAAGTATATTTTTATTTAATTTTTGTGTATATATATATATATTTTTATTATTGTTATTTAAATAATACACACTGGTGGGTATTAATGCTGAAAACCACATAGCCACAGCCTTTATTTTAGTTAATGCGAGAGGCTATGTGTCACCCAATCAAAGTGTACTGGGTTCGACAGTTGTATGTTGTAACAGACTATCTCACATGTTTTACCTTGTACAGGCTTTCCTGTTTATAATGGAAAAACAAAAATTACCTTTTCTTACAGATAAACGAAGCAATTACAAGCCCAGCAAGCACAGTTGTTAAACCACCAGTGACACCTAAGTATACACCTTTAGTAACTGAGCAAAAACAAGTAAAGGCAAATGATATATGATTATAAATTCCATGGTATGTGTTTATGTGTGGATAGAGAGAAATAGAGAGATAAGAGAGAGAGGATAGACAGAAATAGAGAGAGAGAGCGAGAATGTGTTGTGTGTGTGTATTCGAATAAAATGAGATTAATGCAAAATATATAATGTTCTATTTAAAGTCATATATAATTTAATAGTAAAATAAACTGATTTTATATATTATTTCTAATTTACACACATACACACACATATACACAAACATATTTAACTAAATTAGAAATAATATATAAAATCAGTTCATTTTTCTATTAAATTATTTGAAAAAACAGATTAGTTATTCAAATTATTTTATGAGTAAGTGTTAAAAAATTATTAATAATCTTTTGTAAATATTATATTTATTCTGAAAGGTTTACGAAAAATACTTCTATCTAAAGAAATAAGAATAAGATATATTCCAAGCCAAAAAGGTTTCCTTACAAAAGTCCAATATACAACACTACTACTAATTTTGTTAATAATACTAATGATAAATGTTACTTCTGCCACCACAAATAGAAAGAAACATTAAAAAATAAAAATAATGATAATAATAAAAAATTAAAACTAAATAAAAAAGTAAATCATAATAATAAAAACCCACTAAATTTTCTTCTAAAACCGTCTTCATTTGTTGGTTCATTCATTTGATTTTTAACTTCGTCTGGAAAT
>CM022677.1:23633234-23658234 GCA_012295275.1 Chrysomallon squamiferum
AAATATATACCACAAAATTGTTTAGGAGAAGTCTGTTATCCTTGGATTATTTAAAACTACTCATGAAATTTGTTGAGTCAAAAAAATAATAAAAAATTATCAATATTATATATATATATATATATATATATATATGTATGTATGTATGTAAGTATGTATGTATGTATGTATGTATAGAGAGATAAATATATAATATATCTTTGTTAGAAAATTACTCTCTACATACTTTTCTTACAGCAGTTTCTGTAACTAAGACTCTGACTATCACCAAGACAAGGTGAGCCACTTGGACTGGGTGCAGGATTTGTACACAATCTCTTGTATGTAACTGCCTGTTTACATGAGTTTGAATTACATTGTGCAACTCTCTCAATAAACCACACATTCCATCCTCCATTCACTGAAACACAGTACAAATTGTGTAATATTTATGTCTTCTAACAATAAATTTATAACCTTACAATTATAGAGATCTGTGCAAATCTGCATGTCTTGTATAAAAACTATAAATTATCGGTTCAAAAGAATCATAAAACAACAACAGCGATCTGTCTTAGCATATGAATTTACCTGTATAAAATATGTTTCTTCAAAATATTTTGAAAACAAAATTACATTAGAAGAGGATTTGACTTGTTTTTAAAAGAAACATGAACTGTTTTAGAATCTACCTAATTCAAAGTTCACAGTTGTATATATATATCTATCTATTTAGTCATATTATAATATCTGGAACATCTTTAGCTATGGCCTGGAACCAGTATGCTACAGGCTAAAATTAAATAATATCTTATCTTCTTCTCTACCAGTTTTTTTCTATGTTAAACATGACTACTCAAATACTACACATGTAAGTATTTCAGATATCAGTTACATTTAAATCAGGTTCAATGTGTTAATTTTAATCATCACTCTGCATTCTTTACTCTTTGAAATAAATAAAAATTAAACATGTGACTAATTTTCTGATATCTTATGTAGTTCTAGTTCCAATTAACACATTCTAATTTGAAAACAACATATTTCATTCACATCTATTCTACTTTAATGAGAGACATACCAACTGTCACACTGCACATCCATTTTTCTGTTCTGTTTTTGGATTTGAGTTAATTATTAATGTTTCTCAAGGTGGAGGGGTGTATGTTGTACTATGCTGTACAACATCCTCACATGGAATAGGGAATATTTTAGTTTTATATTTACTTTCTTACTGTACAATGTAACCAGTCAGTAAACAAATATTAGAAATACTCTGATTATACCAATACAGTCTTTTGGGCTAGAACACTTCTGCATCACACTTTTGTTATTTGGCCCTGTACACTGCTTTTCTCTTTTCCTAGATCCAGGGTTGTCACATAATCTGAAATAGGAAACTATCTGATATCCAATTCCACAAGTTACATTACAAGGTCCATATGCTTTTTGTATCCATGGAAACCAATGACTATCCAGAGACCCATACCCATTTTCTGAAAGACAAATGTTTATATTTACGACAATTTTCTATTAACTTGTATTTTAACTTGTAAGAATGCAGGGCGTTTAGATTATAAGGCAGTGGATACTGATACAAATATTGATGTTAATCTTGTTATTCTCACATTTCAAATAAATAAATATTTATTTATTTATTTATTTATTTATTTATTTATTTATTTATTTAATGATAATGATAATAATAATAAGAAAAAGCAGAAGAAGAAGAAGAAGAATAATACTGTTATGACAGTTAGGTATCACGAAACACTTTATTGTATATATTTGTTCTCGTTGCCCTTGACAGGTCAATCCTTGTCCCTCTGGTTTAGGACGATTGCATTCTCTTCTAATATAAACATGTTTATATCCATATCCACAAGTGACACCACAAAGTTCTTGTGTTATAATTTCCCAACTACCCCAACCACCATGAACTGAAAAAAAATTAATATATAAACTTGTGAGGAGGAACAGTGAAAACCAGTATAAAATATTTTATAGCAGTAAGAGTTAAAAAGAAATAAGAGAAAAGAAAGAAAGAAAGAAAAAAAACCTTTAAAAAAGTTTATAATGTTGAAAGAAACAGGATATGCTATTTTAGATTCAGAAGAAATGAGAGAGAGAGAGAGAGAGAGAGAGAGAGAGAGAGAGAGAGAGAGAGAGAGAGAGAGAGAGCTAACATTTTATGGGGTAAATACTTTTGGATAAAACTAAATATCTTTAGTATCACAGAAAGCATTATTCTTATATTACATTTCTTGTATTTTATCAAGAGGATGGGAGAACTTAATTGCAGAATATAAAATAACAGATGGTTTTTTGCCAGTATCTATATATCTATCTATATATACACAGTGTACATATTTATCAAGTCACAAGTTTTTGTAGATTGATTTGTACTAAGCATATAGTTTCTGGTTATACATAATCTGTCTGTCTGTCTGTCTTTCTATCTATCTATAGAGTCATGCATATTTATTGAGTCACAAGCTTTTGAAGATGGATTTGTACCAAGCACATAACTTATGATTATACATATTCCCTGAACCAGATAAATGTATGTATGTATTTTAGAACTGAAATACCTCTGTCTTACATACATCTGATTAGGTTCTGTACATAGACAATATTTGAGAATGCCCTGATCAAAGGTGGACAAAGTCCAGTCAAGACGTCACATGTATGTATGTATGTATGTGTGTATGTATGTATGTATGTATGTATGTTTGTCTGTATGTCTGTATGTATGTATGTATGTATGTATGTATGTATGTATGTATGTATGTATGTTTGTATGTATGTTTGTATGTATGTATGTATGTATGTATGTATGTATGTATGTATGTGTGTATGTATGTATGTTTGTATGTATGTATGTATGTATGTATGTATGTATGTGTGTGTGTGTGTGTGTGTATGTATGTATGTATGTGTGTATGTATGTATGAATGTATACTGAAGCACAAGTTTCCATAGATACATTTGTACTGAATACATAATAAACCTTCTAACATACTTCTCATTTCTGTGTCAGCAGATTCAACATGGTTCAAGCGAGACCATGAAATCTTGGCACTTCTTAATGTAATTTTCAACAACTTATTATGAAAACATGGAATTTTGTATTATTATTATTATTATTATTATTATTATTATTTTATTTTCTTCTTATTTTTTGGGAAAGATTTTTCCATTTAAGTCATGTGTTGTTATCAGTTATGAAACAAATTACAAAATTACAAACATTAAGTCATTCCAGAATAATGTCACAGAGATAACCATTAAATGAACAAAAGCTTGCTACTGTTAATAAACAACTGAGTAACAATGGATTCAAATAACAAATGATTTTTGCAACTTGTGTATAATCTTAGGCACATTTATATTCTCAATCGCAGCAAACAGGACAGTCATAAAAAAAAAAAAAAATAAACAAATAAAAATGAATGAGAAGAAATAACTTACTGTTCTGAGTAACTGCATACTTTCATACTTTCCCCAAAATGCAGCTTAAAACCAGGTTTGATTATAAAGGATTACATTCTGGAATTATTGTTTTGTTTTGTGGTTTCTTTCTTTTTTTTTTTTTTTTTTTAATTTCTCACTCAGCTTACCTGTCTTACATGAATCTTGTTTGCACTGTTCAAAGCCAGATGTAACAAAAACCCCGAAACAAAAGATGTTTGGCCCAATACACTTCCTAGTGTTATAGAAGTATCTTTGACAGGAATGACGACAAACCCCATTCACCTTTCTCCAAGATGACCACTGAGCTCCATTCATAGGATCTATGTGTGTATATATATATATATTATTATACAAACACACCTGCACATACACACACAGACACACAAAGAGAAAAATGTCACTGTCATTTTGTTATTTTTGTTCAACATTCTAATTATTTACTTATTTTAATTCAGAATATTCATAAAAAGTATTGAATTATGAACGCAATACCAATCAAACAGGTTATGAGAAAGAAATTAATAAATTTTATCTAAATCTTTTAGCAGCACCAGTAGTCTGCAAACTGAGATAACCTCACAAGTCGCACCATTTTCTAAATATTTACACCATCTTCCAGAAGTGACATTATTATTTATTTATTTATTTTTGTTTTGTTTTGTTTTTCTTCAATAAATATAGAAAACTCATTTCTAAAACATTTAATACACATGTTAAATGAACAATATTGAAAAATATATCAAATGAAATTAAGATAAAAAACATACATATGGGCTCTGTATGTGCATGGATGTATGTGTGTATGTGTGTCTCACTGTGTATTTCTATACATAATTTAAATAGTTTTCTTCTCTTTTGTAATTAAAAGAAAGATTTCTCTGACTTATGTTAATCATATTTTATATGAAAACAGAAAAAAAGCAGAAAAAAAAAGCTAATAAAAAAAAAAAAAAAAAAATAAAAATGTTCTTATTAATTGACTATTTCATTACATAAAAAAGACAATTAGCGTACGTTTCTCACAGCAGTCTCTGTAATTAACACTCTTACTATAACCAGGACAAGGTGAGCCACTTGGACTGGGTGCAGGATTTGTACACAGTCTTCGGCGAATAACTTTCTGTTGACAGTTCAAATCACATTTGGCAACTGTACGAATAAACCATTGACTCCATCCACCATTCACTGAAAATAATTTACAATTACTGAACTCTGTATCTTCTAAGTTAACTGTAAATTTGAATTTTCTTAGCAGACTATTTAGCATTTATCTAAATTTTTTTCTTCAGAAAAGCCTTTAGTACAAATGTTCAAATTGCTGCACAATTTATTCTGGTTTCTAAGATTATTTTACCATTTATGTAAGGCCATTAATTATTCTTTTATTACTTTTGTTTTTGTTAATGAAAAAAAATCAGGATAATAATCAACAGAAAATTGATTATACTTTATTTTTCTAAACATATCTGCATATTATTTCCTGAAATCAGGTCTGGATAGGAGAACATTTGTTTTGTTGTTTTTTTTATTTTTTTATTTATTATTATTCTTAACTGTTAACTGTAAAACCCATACAAAAAAAACAATTAAAAATACCAAAACACTCTGTTCTTCTCGAAAACACTTCCGCATCTCAGTTTTTTCATTTGGCCCATCACACTTCTTTCCTCCATTCTTAGGTATGGGGTTGTTACAAAATCTAATGTAAGGAATTTTTTGATTTCCAGTTCCACAAGTCACAACACAAGGTATATATCTTCTTTGCATCCATTCAGACCAGTCACCATCCAATGAACCGTACCCATTCTCTGAAAGTATGTAAAATGTTCAAACTCTTCTGATTTTTCTCCATCATAGTCACTGCTAAACAGAATCACTAGTCAGATAGTTTATTTTAGTTAAAGCATTGCCGTAATACTACAAAAGCTGAGGAGATTGAAGTAATATTTATATTTCTTTATTATCAGCTGTTAACTACTGTTTATTGTTTTTATTTACTTTTATTTTAATTTTATTTCATACACATAAATACACTCAAATGTGCAGACAACAACAATGCAGGTGAATACAAGGAAAACTGCTTTAGGTTTTCCATCAGTTGCAGAAATCAATTTCTGACATTATTATTTATTTTTACTTTTCAAACTTCGGTTTTGCAAGAGTTTGAGGACAGTCCATTTTCTAATTATAAAAACAAAACAGCAACCCGAAACAACAGAGATATTAAAATACTTTAAAACCCATTTCTAAAATATTATGCTACAAGATGTTTGTCCTTAGATTTCTTTCTCTTGTCTCAGATTAATTACAGTCTGCACTTCAAGATTCTTTATTATTTTGTAAGTTCAATACATACTGTTAATCCTCAATCCTCTCCTTGTCCTTGTCTTACTACTACTATTACTACTGTCATAATAAAAGTAATAGTAATAGAAATAATAATAATAATAAGAAGAAGACAAAGAAAAAAAACAAGAAGAAGAATACTCTTACAACACTGAATTCTTCTTAAACATGCTCATTTCAATGTTTTTTTCTTTTCTAACTTAGGTTTTGTATATCAGTTTAAAAGGAAAGCATTTCTGAAATCATCTTCAGGAAAGTTCAGTTTGTAAAATTTATAATGTGCTAAAACTTTGATTTATATAAAACACAGAATTTTAAATCTTTAAGATATATTACTTATCCTATTATAAAATATTACTTTATTAGATATATTCTCTTATTGATCTTCCTCTTCTAATTAACGTCCCACATTTCTTCACCGAAACAAAATGTTATAATTGTGTAATTGCATTGCATCCACATAATAAAACAACAACAACTACTGCTTCTGCTACTACTACTACTACTACTACTACTATAATAATAATAATAAAAAATTAAAAGAAGAAGAAGAAAAATACTCTTACTATATCAAAATGTCTTGAAAAATATGATTTTAAATAATTTCAGACACATATCATCTGATTGTAAGAAAATATGCTATTAAATTTCATCTGTTACTTTCCTCTTTATTTATTATAATTTGCTTTTATCAGTTCTTCACCAAAGATATAATAATAATAATAATGATAATGATAATGATAATGATTATAATGATGATAATAATAATAATAATCATAATAATAATAATAATAATAATAATAATAATAATAAAGAAAACGAAGAAGAAGAAGAAGAATACTCTTACTACATGGTAGACGCTTGCATGCTTGTTTCAATAGTTTTTCTTTTGGCCCATGACAGGTCACACCTTGTCCAACTGGTTTGCATACTCTTCGAACATAAACAGTGGCGTATCCATATCCACAAGTGACACTACAAGGTTTTTGTTTTATAATGATCCACCTACTCCAAACACCATGAACTTTTTATAGCAGAACGAGTCCAAAAGGAATAACAGAAAAGAAATTAATAAGAAAAATAATTATAAAAACTTAAAATAGTTTATAATGCTGGAAGAAATAGGATGTGCTATTTTAGATTCAGAAGAAATATGAGAGAGAGAGAGAGAGAGAGAGAGAGAGAGAGACACACACACACACCAATAACATTTTATGGGTACATATATAATTATCAAATTTATAAACTGAAGAATTCTTAGGATCGGACTGTCTGCCCTTCTTTTTCTGTTTGTTTCAGTGTTTTAATTTTTGATTTTTTAAATATAAATGAATTTTAACTTTTTATTTCTTATTACAATAATTTTATTTTATGTCAAATCGCTTGCCAAATTTTATAAAGCTTTTAATAACAGAAACATTCTGACTTCAAACCATGATGGAAAAACACACCAGAATTTACACCTTGTCCTTATAACTAGTTTTCATAGCTTCTGTGTAATTTCAGAAACAAACAAAACAAACAACATCAAATAAAGCACACACATTCAGGCAGCTCTTTCCTTGTTAATAAACAGCTACTGACTATGATCACCTGACATAAGCACTGTTAATGAGTTAACATAAATCCTTTTTACTGCTAACCAACTAATCAGAAATCATATTAATAAAGTCGTTAACAACTTCTAACAGTAATTTGTCACTAAGTAATATTGTATATTTGTGGAGAATAGTATCAAATAATTCCCAACATCAGAAACATTCTGTCTAGTCAAACAGGCTATGCATGTACACATAACAAATTAATAAAGTGTTTATTCAGACTAATATACATTTATCCATTGAAATTGCATAACAAAGCTGTAATTAATATAACATTTAGATAAAATGTAGACTATATTTTACTCAAATATGGGAAATGAAAGGAAATGAAACACATATAGAACTTACTCAGATCTGAAGAGTATTCACATGTTTACATACACTGAATAAGGTGTGTCTTTGAAAATTCACAAACTAAATTAAAGGGATTGAAATCATAAAAAAAAAAGAGTAATAAAATAAATATACAAAATAATAACAATAATAATAATAACAATAATAATAATAATAACAATAATAATAATAATCATAATAATAATAATAATAATAATAATTCTATGATATATGCATTTAGTAACTCAGGACCCAGAAAATGACAATGAATCCCCAAATTCATTTGCAGTTTTTCATTTAGGAAATACTGAGGGTGTTTTGTTTCGTTTCTCTTCAGTCAACTTACCAATTTTACAAGCATCTTCACTGCACTGCTCTAAATGAGTCTTAACAAAAACACCGAAACAATAGCGATTTTTCCCAATACACTCCCTCACTTCGAGGACATGTCTCTCACATGAGCTTTCACACACATCATTGACTGTTGTCCACAACGTCCACAGAGGTCCATTGATATCCGGGGAAATTTTATTTTCTTCTTTATTTTTGCCTAGAGAAACAAAAAAACATGAAACGACTGTTACTGAGGAGAAAAGAAAAGAAACAAAAGAATTACTAATAATAAATAAATAGAAGCAACAGCAAATAAAATGTTTTACAAACATTTTTTTTATTCTTCCTTTTTACCTAGATAATTTTAAATGAAGATTCACAAAAATATTTTTAATAAATAATAATAATAATAATAAAAAAATAAATAAATAAAAACTACTACTACTAATAATAATAATAATATTACTTTATTTTTGGACACTTTCTTACAAAATCACATTCTACATAATTTTCTCACAGCAGTCTCTGTAACTAACACGCTGACTTTGACCAGGACAAGGTGCGCCACTTGGACTGGGTGCAGGATTTGTACACAGTCTTTTGTGAATAACTTCCTGTTGGCAGTTGAAACCACATTTTTCTACTCTCAGGAGAATCCACTCATTCCATCCACCATTCACTGGAATACAATTAACAAAGACTGAGCTCTGTGAACCTTTTACGGCATTTAAGTAAATTGTGAATTCATTTTCATTTCAAAACAATCATAACCTTATTGGCTAAAATATCAATGTATAGAAATCTTAAACTATTTTTAAATTATCTCAAAAATCTGAGAACGTAAGTGCTAAATTTGACTAGACAATGGTTTTTGAATGCATTAATGAATGCATTTTTTTTTTTATAGTTATTTTACTTTATTATTTAATTATTTTTTAATATTATTATTATCATTATTTTTCTTTTCTGTTTTGTTTTGTTTTTATTTTTTATTTATTTTTTTTTTTTTTGTATTATTTATTTAGTTTGTTTGTTTCAGTTTTTATTTATTTATTTATTTATTTATTTATTTATTTATTTAACCTGATAAAATTGGTTAGCTTATTCGTGATAAGGAATGTTTTCTTCTCGTATTATTTCATTATGGCACAAAATTAACCAATGAGTATATACAAAAAATTAGAAATACCCTGATTATACCAATACATTCTTTTAATCCGTGGCACTTTTGGATCACAGTTTTCATCTCTCGTCCCAGACACTTCTTTCCTCCATTCTGAGGGGGAGGGTTGATACATCTTCTAAAGAAAGTGAACTGTATGATTTCCGATTCCACAAGTGACGTCACATGGTACGTTTAATTGTATTAACCAATGAGACCATTCACCATCCAGTGACCGATTTCCTTTCTCTGAAAGCAAAGTGTTCAGTTTTTTACTTTTATTATTTTTATTTATTTATTAGTTTTATTAATTTTTTATTTTTGTATTTTTGTTTTTTTTTTTTTCTATTGTCACATTCAATTTTAAAGTGGGTACGTACTAAAGTAGTATTTCAACTTATATATGCCAGAGCATATTCAAATGTGTAAAATAATATTTCTGTTAGTTTCATTCTCAGCTATATAGATGTTTTTATAAAATTTTATTTATCGTTATTATTAATTTATTTTGTGCATAAAAATTCAAACAAACTTGAATTAACATTGCTTTATGATAGCTAATTTTCTAAAATATGTAATACACTTTTATTTATATAAAACATACTGATAATTAAACTAGTTTATAATGATTTCTAATGATAATAATGAAATATTACTTTAATAGATGTTTGTCCTTCTTTTTTTCCTCTTCTTTTAATTAACATATTATACTTTTTTATCACACTACATATGATACAAATACTGTCACTATACATCTTATACTACTACTACCACTTCTACTACTACTAGTAGTACTCCTATTTCTACTACTACTACTACTACTACTACTACTAATCCTAGTAACAGTAATAATAATAAGAATCTTGCTACCACAGTGTTTTATAACAAAACACATGCGTTTCCGTATATCTTCATGGTCCCCTTGACATGGCAATCCTTGTCCTATAGGTGCAGGATTATTGCATTTTCTTTGAAAAGCAACATACTTATTTCCATATCCACAAGTGACAGTACAATGACCTTTTGCTGTAACTTCCCATTCACCCCAAGCACCATGAACTTAAAACAACAACAAAAAAAAAAAAAAAAACTTATGTTGATGTAAAACTGCTATAAAACAGAAATTAGTTTGAAAAAGAATTAAACAAAAAGAGAAATCATAATAACAGTTGATTATTCAGAAGTAACTGTAATGTGTGAGAGAGTGAGAGCAAGAGAGAGAGAGAGAGAGAGAGAGAGAGAGAGAGAGAGAGAGAGAGAGAGATTTTTGAATCTGCCTCATTAGAATTTGTTGTAATTATAAACTATATTATTATCCAAGATTCTAAAGGGGCTCGTTTTCAGACTCATGATTCTAAACAACATATGGATCAAACTAAATAAACATGAGAATAGCAAAGTGTTTAAAGATGTGATGACTTTGACTTTAGCCTATAATTTTACCATATGGATCTGGTGATCATAAAAATAAAAGGTGTCTTAAAAGGTACAAAACATGCAAAATAATGTTTTTGTTTTTTTTAATTTTTTTTGTTTTTTTTTTTTTTTTTGTTTTTAAATAGTTGCAAATGAATGTTAAGTTTTGAACTGTTGTAAGTTTTGTACAATGTACATGCCAAGTACACATCAATATAATAATAATAATAATAATAATAACAACAACAACAATAATAATGTTGATGATGATGATTATGATAAATAAATAAATAAATGAAAGATATATCCATTATGAGTAACTGCATAAGTCAGGATAGTCAAAATGAGACTTACACATACTTTGTTATGCAACACATATTAACGAATCCATGTCTCGGTTTTGATTTCCTTTTATTATTATTATTATTATTATTATTATTATTATTATTATTATTATTATTATTATTATTATTATTATTATTATTATTATTATTGTTATTATTATTGTTATTATTATTATTATTATTATTATTATTATTATTATTATTATTATTTTCTTTCTTATTTAACTTACCTGTTTCACATGAATCCTCTCTGCACTTTTCTACACGGGATTTTACATAAGTTCCATAACAATAGCAGTTTTTGCCGACACACTGTCTAGAGTTATATATATACCTTTCACATTTGTGTGAGCATACATCACTGAAATCTGTACTCCACTCTGTCCACTGCGCTCTGTTGCAAGTGTCTGGGGAGCAAAAGAATATATATATATATATTTGTTATGTGACTTGTGGTATTGGAAATTTTGCAGTTCCTTTCTTTATATAAAAGTCCTTTTTTATAATATTCTTAAATAACAATGATTATTTGTGGGTTTTTTTTTTTTTAAATAATAACAAAACAAGTAACTTTCCACACACATACACACATGGGTTAGTGTGAATATTTCTTTTATATATATATATATATATATATATATATATATGACAAAATAAAAAAATAAAATGAACGTGTATAAAATAACTAAGTGAAGTTCTGGTGTTTTAAATAATATCTGAAATTTTCAGTGACTATACATATTCACTCATTTATTTATGTATGTATATATGTGTGTGTCTGTGTGTTTGCGTGCATGTGTGGGTATGTGTGTTAATAACAAGCTATTTGTCGAAGTGAGAGAGATCTTGCCACAGCTTTCACCTTTTCTACAACCTTCAGATTATAAATTTAATTATTTTATTTTAACATACTGTTGGAGACTAATTTGGACTTTATGACTCTTTTAATAATATTTCACATTTTAGACAGAAAAAAAAAAAAAAAAAATTAATAAATAGAATAAACACTTGTAAAAACATAAATCATGTGGGGGAATGTTCAGATTCATTGTTCATGAGAGAGAAGTCAACAAATAATATATGACTTTAAAAAGACGACCTATTCTGCAGACTATAAACCATACATATCTGATTCTCTGTTACATACCTTTGTCACAGCAGTCTCTGTTGTCAACACGCTGACTATCACCAGGACAAGGTGCGCCACTTGGACTGGGTGCAGGATTTATACACAGTCTTTGGTGAATAACTTCCTGCTGACAGTTGAAACCACATTTTTTAACTCTCTGAAGAAACCAACTATTCCATCCACCATTGACTGAAATACAAACCTTCAGTCTGTGTATCTTCTAAGTATATTCTAAATATAAAATAAGTTCATGAAACCAATTACAGCTGTGTTTTTGCCTTTATCTAATTATTTCTCCCAAATATGTCGGAAAAAAAAAAAAAAATTATTATAATCATGAGCTATGGAAATTCATTTCTTTTTTACAATCTGTTTTTTTCTATTAAACAGTCTAAGAAATAATTTGTGTAAAGTACATTATACACCCCATTCATTACAGTTGACAGACAGATGTAGGTAAATTGTTTCATATGCCAGCACTTAATGTTATTTGCATGTACTATGTGAACTGAAGATATGCCATTTGGCACAAGAAATGAATTATTCAGATGTGTTGTTACCAGTGGAGGAATAAAATGTTTTTTTTTAAAGTTTAGTAAATAAAACAATAAATAAAATGCTTTTTTTACTTTTCTTTCTTGACATATTTTATGCCATTACTATTATTATTATTATTATTAGCAGTATCAGCAGCAGCAGCAGTAGTAGTAGTAGTAGAAGTAACAGTATTAGTAGTAAAAGTATGTGTGTTTGTCTATTTTAATATGAAGAAATCAATTAAAAATATTGTCAGTACTTCCAGATTATTCTTGCATTTGTATCTGATGGTCAACCTCTGCTAATAAAAACATATGACAATAAATTATTTCCAAATCACAATTTTATCCAAATGCTGCAGATTTAAGAGTTTTAAATTTGAAACGAACTACAGGTTCCAATGATCATTTCTTTTTATTCCATAAAGAGACACAATCCGAAATCAGTTGATTGACATTTCACACTAATAGCTCTGATATCTTTTGGCAGCCATCTTTAAATACTGGTCTGAAAAGTCAGATTTTATCCACATTTTTTCCCCATGATATAGTCTTGATATTTTCTAAGTTAAACATCTTCTGGCCAATCTTCATTCAGACCCAGCTAGTCTGGCTTGTGATGCATTCATGAAAATGATGAAATCAAATTCTTCTGTTGCTTTTTAACTTGTAAGAGCATAACATTGACACTATATTTCTTCTATAACAAACCGTAACCTGAAAGCTTCAGATGCTGATCTTATTAAGATCATTTGTAGATTTTATTAAGATCAAAATTGACTGAAGTAAAAAATTAATATTGTTCATAGAAAATAAACTTTAATTCTATTCATTATCAGTCAGGTGTAATATGAATGAAGACTAGTGTACTTTACTGTCATGAAATTAATACATTTTATTTTATTACATTATACTGCATACTTGGCTGTTTATCCAATTCAGCACAGCATACAGGCAAATATTACACATCTTTATCATTGTCTATGTATGAAAAACTGTATGAGAGGCAGTTAATGTACTCTCAATGGGATTAATACTATAACAAATATTTGTCAAATTTTCTGTTTGTCTTATTAAAACACAATGAAATTATATAGAGCCCAAAAAGGTAACACAGAAAATATTCGCATAACCTTTTTGTTGTACGTAACCCTTTTTTATGAATTAAGTTATGAAGAATTTCATTATCATTTCAAACAGCATTTCATTTGGTTCCACAATTAGTTGTTCACGGAATATGCTGAAATAAATCCAATCTTTATGATTAATATATTGGAAGAGGTAAAACTATTAAAGTAACTTTTCATTTCTTCTGAAAACATCTGCCGCTCCTCCCAAAAAAAATATATAAAAACTTCAGATCTTCCTAAGTAGTTAAATTTTAGCTCTATATTATACTAGTATTAATAAATTCCAAAATGTTAATATTATTCTGCTTCCATTTGCAGAATGAAAGCAACTCTTGAAATATGTTGACAATGTCAAGGTTAGTTGTTTGTTTTATTGGGATATCCTATTCACTACTGAGAAGTATATTCTGACAGCTACGTTGAAAGGCAAGAAGGCTGCGAAGTGCCAACATTTCAGATACAGCGAACTGCATTTTATTTTCAACAATGATAATAATGATCGTTTAGGCAATTTCCTTTTACAACAGATAGGAAAATACTATAGGAAAAAGTTGACAATGTAAATGCAGTCCTTAGATGTAAGATAAATAAAAGATTATTAATGTATTCCTGTTAAACGAACAACAGAGCTTCTCTGTATAAGAGATGCTGGAAACACTAACACGATTCAGTGGTTACCTACCTTTATAGATAACTTAGTATTATTATGTAAACAACACAGTCAGTTTATTGGTGAGATTCTTTCTCTTATGTTGTTGTTCACAGGAATCTCTAACATCTGCTACTGCCTCTTTTCTTCACAACGACTCCCATGCATTAACACCTCCATTAAAATTATGCCTGCAAATTTTGAACAGCGCTCTACATTTTCTAGATGAGAAAAACACTATTAGAAAACTCAGTAATCTGCTAACCGTTCATGCTCCTTGCAACATTCTCTATCCTGTCTTTTTCCTACATTTCAGCAGTCTTCGCCCCTCTTTCTCTAGCAGAAAACTAATGTAAAACGTACACAAACCACGCATTTGTAGTCCTAGCTAGGGCTTGAAAAGTTAAAATGGCGACGTTTATGAAAT
This sequence comes from Chrysomallon squamiferum, assembly GCA_012295275.1. Classification (NCBI taxonomy): domain Eukaryota; kingdom Metazoa; phylum Mollusca; class Gastropoda; order Neomphalida; family Peltospiridae; genus Chrysomallon; species Chrysomallon squamiferum. Next base: position 23,648,094 of record CM022677.1, read on the forward strand.
AGCGAAATTTTATTGTCTTATCAGAACTTAGCCACCAGACACAAATGCAATACCATGCTGGAAGGATAAAAACAGATTTAAGGCTGGTACTTCAGTGCACGATTCATTTCAGAACCATTTATGTCTAGAAACTGCATTAAAATTCTTAGAACATAATGAACAGTAATTATATTTTATTTACATATTTACAGGATTAAGACACCGAATAACTCATCAGACCAAAAGGTAAAAAGAAAAGAAAAAGCTGGTTATACCAACACATTCTTCTTTGAGGCAGTTCTCTGTGGCAACTTTGTTTTCTGAACCACGACAGTACTTTGCTCCTGCTCCTGTAGGTGGAGGACTGTCACATGTTCGAACGTTAAAAACAAATCGTATTCCAACTCCACAAGACCCATAACACATACCTGTTGTCTTCCCCATCCACAGACTCCATCCACCATCCAGGGTCCAAACTCCATCCTCTGAAAATAAAGCGTTCATAACGATGTTATGTTTCCTTTTCAGTTTTCAACTGCAGCAATATTAAGGTGAATCTATTTCAATGAAACAAGATAATGTAATTATTCTGCCTGAGGACATTCAAGTGCATAAATATATATATTTATGTTATTACATTTATTTTCACATTTCTTTTATTTATATCTTCTTTTATTAATTTAATTAGTAATTTTTTGTTTTAATATATTATTATTACTGTCATTATTATTAATGTTGTTTCAGTTTCATTTAATTATTTATTTATGCAAAACAATTTTAACTATTAGAAAAAAATATATAATAATAAAACAAATTTTGGAACATTTTATGTATTAGACATCTGATAGTATACACTGTTTAACTATAGATTTGATAAACGGAAATGATAAAAACACTTTTCTTAAGTAAAGCACAGTAAAAAATAAAAAATAAAAAATAATAACAATAATAATAAATAATGAAAAAATTAATTAAGTTCATCTTTCATCATTTGAAGGAAGAAACATTAATTTTCATAATTGTTTTTTTAGAGATTTTTTAGGGGATTACCTGATTTTCTTAAAAGTGGGGTTTACAGCCTCACCTGTTTATATTCTGGACACCAAGATCCTACCACAGTTGCTGCAGTAAAATTATGAATATGCAAATCACTAAAGAATATATATATCCCAAACACATACCTTGTTTATTTTTATGAGTCAAAGCAATTTCTGACGCCTTAAATATGACAATTTTATGCATTGGGTGAAGACAGCTTGTTTGATTATGATAAAAATACTTTTTCTCTTTTTCCATCTTTTTCGTCCACATTTATTTTGTTACTGAAAATTTTTCCAAATGAAAATGAAAAATGTAGAAATATTATTGGTATTTTTACCACATCCATTACGCACGATGCAACGTTCTTTAAATATATTATGTTCTTCTCCTTGACAAGTCAGTCCTTGGCCTTTTGGAGCAGGATTATCACACACTCTTTGAAAATGAATGTTTCTGTATCCATATCCACAAGTGACAGTGCAGGAACCTTTACTCTGAAGATGCCAACTACCCCAATTTCCATTCACTACAAAAATTATTATATGTACAAGTAAGAGTGAACAAAACAAACCAAAAAACCGCCCCAAAAAACCCACTACAATCAAACAAAAACTAATTTGAATAAAATAAACATACAAAGGATATTCTTTTAGAACAAGAAAACATTGGAGAGAGGGACAGAGAGTTCACTTTTTCAGGGAGAACCCTCAGAATGTTTATTTCCTTACAGATTTCATGACCTTGAAATAAAATTAATATGCTGAATGCTGTGTACAGTGTGAGAAAACATTTGGTACAAATCCAGCTTAGAATGAAATGATATTCAGACAGGGAATATCAACTATATAAATTAAATAAATTTGTCTTCTCTATAAATAAAACCCCCAAAATATGTATAAATAATGGAAGTTTCAGTATAATTTGTTTCTGCTTTATTTTGATGTTTGCTTTTGTGTGTGTGTTGCTCTTATTGTTTTTTGTTTGTATGTTACTAGGATTTTCTAAATTTCTTTTTTTTTGTTAATTTTTTTCTCTATTAACTATTAAGGCTTTTTGATATATTTTACTAAACCTAAAAGTCTGATAAAATGAGTTGCTTTTCAGAAAAATACAGAAATGAGGTATTAGTACCACTTGAAATGTCTGCATTTCTACTTGTTTATCTGTTCTAACAGGAGTTACTGCATGACAAACATGCAGAAAAAGACTTTCAAAGTATTCATTTTATTTTTTGATATTTTCCTTAGTTACCCTCAACATTTCTCAATCAAATTTGGTCAACTGAAAATTATTAACATTGTCATGATATTCTGCTAACAAGAATAGAAAAGCTTTGTTAGAAAACTATGGAGGTCAGTTCATTATTTTCTAGTCATAACCATTGTTAAGAAAAATTAATAATCTGCACTAGCTTTATTCTTTGGTTTACATGAACACAGCTGACCTAAATTTGGAACAATTAAACAGCTTTTTCTTGATACTGTGTTAATACATAAAATAAAATCCTTGTTATTACATCAGGATAATGAACAATTGCAATATCCCCAACTCCAAGATGCCACATAATCCCCAGTTTGAATGCAAGACCACATATAGGAATATTGTTTCAGTTTCTCACTCAACATACCTATTAGACATGAACCTTCTTTGCACTGCTCTAAATGAGACTTAACAAAAGTTCCATCACAATAGCGGTTTTCCCCAATACATATTCTGGTGTCATAGACATATCTTTCACATGAATGTTGGCATTCACCAGTGAATTCTCTTTCCCATGATGTCCATTTTACTTTTTGTGCTCTATTCCAAGCTTCTGGGGGAAAAAAATAAAAATAATAATTTAAAAAATATAAAAAACTGACTACTTCTCTGTTTAGCAAGAGGTGGTGTGTTTCTAAGCTACTGAAAACTTTAGAAGTCCTATTTCATAACTGCTAATAGAGAATAAATAGCTCCTTTAACAGCAATATGTTCATTTATTTTATTTATTTAATTAATTTATTAAGTTATTTATTACTATAATTTTGTTTATGTTTATCTAAATATACATTATACATGGCAAAATTGCACAAGTTGATTTTATATAAGAAGTAATGCACTTACCTTCACTAATTTAGATAATGTACATTATAAATGTCTGATAAATATTGTAAACAGATTCAATATGTATATCTGTGTGTTTATATTTAATCTGAACATTAAATACTGCAGCTAGGTTCCTTAACTTGTTTACATGCTTTATTTTCCAGATGATTTTCAATTAAACTATAATTACTGATCCTTATTAATAAAATAATATAATTAAAATATACAAATAAAGCAATGTTATTGAGTATATTTTTAATTTTTTTTATTTCTTATTTTTATTTTACTACTCTTCATTATTAATTTTTTCAATTTTGTAATAAATATGGAACAGTCTGAGTTATTATTAGTTTCTTACCAGGCGTGGATGTTTTACATATCTGAATAAAATCTGAACCTGATCACTCATTTCTTACCTCTGCTGTTTCGGCTGTAACATGCTATCACTGAATTTGCTTGTATAGTGTGTGTAATAGACTGCTGTTAACCAGATATTTGTTGTTGTTTTTTCAAGCTATTTCACAGTATGTATTTTTTTTAAACTATCTTTTTTATGTAGAACATGACAACATTCATACATACATAAATATGAATTACATTCTGGGCTGCATTTACCCAGTCATGGCCCAACTTGAAAATGCTGCATTAAATGTTGTCAGTTTCTATTTATTTATAATACCATTTATAGCATGTGCTAGAAGCTCCACACTGCTTTAATTTGTCCTTGATTACAGCAGTTAATCAACTAATTTAACAGTTGTTACATTTTATATTATATTATATTTAATATAAACAAACTATACAAACCATATAAAATCATATATTCCTGGATTACAATTAATACAGTAATAGACTTCATGTCGACTTGTTTTATCTACAGGAAAACAATATTTAAAAATAAATATATATATATATATATATATATACACACACACACACACACACACACAAAAAAAATGTGAAAAACAAATAATTTAAAAGAAACTGAAATATTAAAATAATTATATTATTTAAGTATTAACATATTATTATTATTATTATTATTATTATTATTATTATTATTATTATATAAATTTTGTCTATTGAGATTATTATATTATTTTGTTTATCTTGCCATTTCCAAAATAAAGAAAAACTATCTAAGACAGAATGATACAATTTTTTTTAAATATTTATAAATAATTTGGTACAGATATCAGTGAATCATTATTTAAATTTCTTTTTTTATTATTTCTTTTCTTTTTATCTTTTCAAATTTTCATGTTATTTATTTATTCAATATAATTTAAGAATTCTTTCCCTGTGGGAATACTCGGAATACTCGGTATAACGTTGTAAAAACTTGTTAATTAAATTAACGATTTACCTGATTTGGTTAATTCCTACCTGTTAGTACACAGGCCTATAGATTTGAACTTAATCATTTCAAACAACCTCATTTATCGAGTTTGTATGATGTTGGAAGAAACGTTTTAGAAAAATAATGATTTCAATTGTCGTCTGTAGGGTGAATGATAAGGCTTAAAATGCGATTTTAGTTTTTTAAAGGGTGAAGAATTGTGTTTACAGATTCTTAGTAATACAAAAGGATAATAGTATAATGTTTAGGAGTGAATATATTCCTTTAATCTTTACTGCTTATCGTTTCATTATTTTTTTTAATTTAATTTTTTTTTTTTTTTTTTTTTTTTTGTTATGGTGAGTTCGTTTACATATGTGATTTTAGCTTATACCATTAAAGTGGAGATAACTCCACTTTTCAAGCAACTGTAAACAATCACCTGTCCTTTGACAGACCATCTGCAAAGACCTACAAGGAGAAACTTGTAAAATAAAGATAAAAATGTTCTTTGAATACTAACACAGCAACAGCCTCCAATACTTACATATTTTGCCAATGAATTAACTCTGACCTGACCAATCAAAGTGGAATGAATACCAAATCACTTTGAATCAGTTTTGGTGATCAAAGTTGACACTCAGATAGTTTGGTACCTTAGATCTGCTGTTTGAGTCCTCTAATGTTGCTTGAACAAAATGTACATTTTAATGACTCCTTTACCATAATAAGACGGTCTAAATGATAAGAACGATGAGACCAGCTTATTTATTGGACAAAGATGCAGATTCATGACATCATCCACTTAACAGGAAAAACAATTCTGGCAGACAATTGATGTGTGACCTGAATTCTGATTTTTGTGTTGCATCAGGTTCTGGAGACAGAGACATTCTCTGTGTTAAATGCAGTGCAAAAGCAGTATATTGCACATAAATGGTTATCACTTTATGGTGTTGACACAATACAACGTGCTTGATGCCTATACAATCTTCTTTCCCCTGTTCCTTTCCAAGATTGACATAGTAGTAACTGCAGTGTGGGTGGGGAAAACAAGAAGTCTGTGACCAAATTGCTGGAAACTGTCTTAAAAGAACATGATTGCAGAAGGAAAGGAGAGAAAGCAAAAATGGATAAAGCTTGCTTCCAAAGACCAAATACATTTCTGCTGTGTGAATGATAGGTTTTATTTTTGTGCTATATGTTATTAAAGGTCTAAAAAAAATGTATAGTCAGATGTTAAGTTTAGATAATTGGAAATAGAATGATTTCATTCAAATCATTTAAAATACTTAGATGGATTAGTTTTCATTAATAAATATATTGTTTATTAAAATGTTGCCATTTGTGGTATGGATAGATGGATTTGTGCTAATTTATATAAATTTGTTATTTATTAAAATGTTGACATTTATTTAGGGGCTTTTTTTTTTTTCTTTCATGTTTTATGCTGCAGTGCTTTGCCATCTAAAGAACGAAGGTATAATTTTTCAGACCAAAAGCACCATTGTGGACAAATTTCTTATCTAATTTTATCAAAATGAACCTATCCTGGTTTGAGATATCAGTGATCAAGCCATTTTCCATTATTATATATTTTTATTGGCCATTAAACAATTTACAAGGGATGTGTAAAATTAAGTCAACGTCACAGTTTATGGACTGATTTACTGCGACGTATATGGACAAAGTAAAAGTACCTCTCATTAAATGTAGTGTATCTGAAATCAGTGAAATTCATAGAACTTTTGATATTGTGCTAATAAACTGAGATACTTGTATATCCTTTGTCATATACATCTTACTTTTTTCTATTTTCTTTGATTTCCTGCCTGTGCTGTTTGGAGCATAAGTAATACATGGAACCTCATGGATTTCATTTGTTTGTGAGGAATAAACACATTGATATTACTTTGAAAATATGTGGCAATCTTGTGGAGGTCACATGCTTATGAACAATAAGAAAATGCATAACACCTGTGGAAAAACACATATGATGTTTGTGCAAATTATGGAATAATAATAATAATAATAATACTTCTTATTTTCGTAACCTGTGCATTTTTTCTTTGTATTATTATTATAATTTTTTTAATCATTCGTTGGTATAAATGAATATAAATGCAGTAATGTTTTAAAAAATATATTTTGAAACGAATAGCAACTAGATATCATAATTTTAGAAGCAACACATTGTGTATGATATTTATTTACTTCCATACCAGCTCAGTAACAAATAAGAAACACATACACTTTCAGTAAGTTAACAACGTATAACAAATTTGATTGTACAGTGCTACTACCTATTATCATTACTGCTGTTGTCATTTTTGCCATGGTTATGCCACTCTGCATTATTCCAAGTTTTATTTCATTATTTAATATGGTCAAACCTGGATTTATTATTATTATTATTATTATTATTATTATTATTATTATTGTGTCTGTTTTAATAAGATTTCAGTAATTTGTCTAAAATTATCTGTGGATAAAATTGAAAACAACAAATATTATTATATTAACTTTATTTATTCATTTTATATACAAATTGTATGTTTGTATTATGTCCGTAGTCTGTATGTTTATGAATGTGTGTGTGTGTGCATGTGTGTATTTAATGGACATGTGTTTGTGTGTGTGTGTGTGTGTGTGTGTGTGTGTGTGTGTTTAATGGACATTTATGTGTGTGTAATATATTATTTGCTTTAGATGTTTTATCTTTGTGTGTGAGCAGTTCGCTTTCTAAATAAATAAGAGTTACCAACATTCTGAACAATTTTAATTTTAAGATTTAAAGTGTAAAGTGAAAATTGATTTCCTCCAAATTAGTATAGATAATAATAATAATTATCACATTCAGAATAACAACATAACAAGAACAACACTAACAAACAGATAAATAAAATGTTACACATTCTGACTGATTTGTGAGAAACTAGATAGTATAAAAAGATAAACACAATAAATATGATAATTTGTTTAACAGTTTATACAGTTATTAATTTAACATAACAAACTAGAAAATACTATATAAATAGAATGCGCTAAAGTAATGAAAACATTGAAACATATATTTAAGATAAAGTACAAAATTTGTATATCAACTTAAATCTATAATTTCCTGGGCGTGAAATATCTCTCATTTTATTATTCACGGGTTAAAAACAAAAAAATAAAAGCAAAGAAAAAATAATATAATTAATATAAATAATTCTAATTACAAATGAAATACTATTGCCGATACACAGTTACATGAAATATGCTGTCAGACCTCATTTATTGTTGAAAAAATTGTTTAAAAATACTTTCTGTAAACTACAACTACTACTACTACTACTACTAATTAAAAAAAAAAAAAAATAATATAAAATAAATAAATAAAGACAAGGAAGGAAACAAACTTGTATGATTTTCAATAAGTAGAAATATATATGATACTCTTCCATCAGTTTCTTTCTGACACCGGATTATCATAAGCCATATATTCTCTTTTCTCTTTATTTTTGTATAACGGATATTTCATACTTAATTCTCCCTTTTTCTTTTTCATACTTCTGAAATGAAATTTATTTATCAATGTTAGTAAAGTGACTAGTCAGCAACTAAAACAGAATTTAAGCAAATTGATACATACACACACAAACATACAAAAATGCAGTATAAAGTAAAAATATATATAATAATAATTATCCATAAATTATTGAAAGGAAACTCTTGTTTATGGACCCAGGCCAAGGCCAAATGAGAGAGGTGTTGTGACTCACTGTTCAGGGATAATGAAACATATCTTGTTAACTGAATATACAAATAAAAGGGAACTTCAAAATTACCTTTTCTTAAATGCATACAAAGCAATTAGAGTGATAGCCATTGCAGTTATTACAGCACCAAATACTTTAAACAAGTATGCAGGTATAGTAGCTGAGGAGAAATACATAAATAAAAACAATATATAATGCTATACTGGGTGGTATATATAAATGTATGCATGAAAAGAGAGAGAGAGAGAGAGAGAGAGAGAGAGAGAGAGAGAGAGAGAGACTGGGGGGTTGTTCTGAACTAAAATAACTACTTAACCAAAAAAGTTTAGCAAGTTTTTGTAAATGACTGTTGCTTCCAAATAAATTAAAATAAAGTGATAAAACTTGGTAATATGTTAATTGTATATGCCCTGTTGCTTTGGGTAATGAAAATATCACAATTTGTCATACTGCACTGAACCAACATTATCAAAAAGGAAAATGAAGACTTTATCCTGTTATAATGGATTGCCATCCAGGCTTAACTGAAAATCAACATCATGAAGCAATGGGATGGCATAACGCCACAGGTTCAAACGTTCTCCATGATTAGCCCGGACTTTGCAGCAAACTATAGGCACTAGAATTCATGCTGAAACTGTCCATAACCGTCTCCATGCTGATGGATTACAAGCACATCGCCCTGTTGTAGCTGTTTCTCTGACAGTGCATCACATTGAGGAACATCTGAGATGGGCCAGAATACACCAACACTGGCGATCAGACATTATTCACAGACCAATCCATGTTTTGTGTTCAGTTTGCAGATCGTAGGTGTCATGTATGGAGGAGACGAGAGAACGATATGACGCAGAAATGTCATTCAGCATGCATTGGCAGTATTAATGAAAGGTCCAACATTCATGGTGGAGGTAAAACAGATCTCGTTTTCATTCACCGAAACATGACTGCTCAACGTTACAGCGATGAGATCATTACACAAGTGGTCATTCCATTCCTGCAGCAGCATCCTGGTTTTCTGTGTCAACAAAACAATGCTAGACCACATATCTTCTTGAGTGGAACCACATTCAAGTGTTGAACTGGCCACCAAAGTCACCTGACTTGTCCCCAGTTAAGGATGCATGGGACCTACTGAGCCACAGGGTACACAAAAACTATCCTTATATCTTTAATGTTCATGACCTACAAATTACTCGGGAATGGAACGCAATTACTGTTCCTGAGATTAATGTTCTCATTAGAAGCATAAGACGATGACGTATTGCTGTCTTCAATGATGCTGGTGCAGCACACACACACATCATTGAGCCCTCTCACCATTTTGGTAGATATACCCACTGTTTCATCAGTAACAACGTTGACATCATGACAACATGTTACTGCTGGCTACATTCAGAAATGTTGTATCAAGGAAATAATGTGTACAAATAAATTCAACATCCAATCAGGTTGTCTGTATTTCATATCTTGTACGTAATTGCTAAACTTACTTTGAACAGTATATACATCATACACATAGGCAAATCATAAATAATACCTAGAATAAGACAGTATACATCTATCTACCAATCTATCTATCTATCTATCTGTATTTCATGTATTATTACATTTCTCACTTACACTACAACAATAACCTCTCCTACTCCTCATCATAATAACAATACTAATATTAATAACAACCATGAATAGGTAAATAAATAAACAAAAAAATATATATATAAAACAAAATTAAAAATAGCATGAAGAAAAACGAGAAATAAAAGTGCAGAGAGACCTTCAGACTTTTCTCCATTTTCTTCTTTTGTGCTGATAGCTGTAAAGTTTTCTGGAAATAAATATAGATTATCAGGTAGGCAGCATGAAATAACTAAATGAACAACAAAAATATGTCTGTTCAGTTTAGAACTTTTTTTTTAATGTCCCCCTCTAAATA
>CM022677.1:23663234-23728234 GCA_012295275.1 Chrysomallon squamiferum
TCCGTGCCATTCTCCACAACGATGACAAACACATATGTCCCTTTAGCCTTTTTAAAATGAAAATGAGATACCTAGCCACTGTCAGCTATTCCTATATCAATGGCAATTAGATTAATTTAAAGGTGCTTTTCTCTGATGTTGGGTGAAAAGTGGATCAACCTAAGGACATGTACTGTGCAGTCATGTTAAATGTAAACTGTATCTCCCTTAAACAGTTGTACAGCTGCTTATGTATGACAGGAAGTCTGCAGAGTATTTGACAATCTAGTCTTGATGTTGTAATCTACTCTTGCTGACGTCATTAAATTATCCCAGTTAATTGAAAATGAGTACAAAATATCCATATAATTTAAGATGTTGTTCTCAAGCACAAATCGATAATCTAGCATCAAACATATCAGTTCTTTTGCATACTTATAACGTGGAGACTCAGTAACATTTTGTCAAATAAAGTAATATCAACCAAAAATAAAATAAAAAATAAAACAACCACAGCATCATCACAAATATTTACAAATACATTTTTTAAAAATTCCACAAAAAACCCAAATACAAAAAATAAAAAAATAAAAATAATATATAACAAAACAACAGCAACAAATAAATAACTGAATAAATAAATAATAAACAAAATTATATATATATATAACAAAATTAAAAATAACACAAAGAAAAACCTTTAGGATTTTCTTGGTTCATAGCAGTACCTTGTTCTGGAAATAAATTTAGATAGCAGGCAGGCTAAACAAACAACAAAAATAAGTCTGTTCTGTTTAGAATATATTCTTAATAATGTCTCTCTCTAAATACATAAATAAAGCTAGAATACTAATAAAAGATAAAGTATTTATTTATTTTTTATAATTTACAATAAAAAGTACCTATTATTATTATTATTATTATAGTTCTGCTGTGTTTATTATTTTTGTCAGATGTGGGACACTATATTACTCCTAAGCAAGTATATTTAGAATATAGTAACCTTTTCAAATATGAACATTAATAAATATAATTTAAAAGTAGAATTAACCTAATTTGTGAATAGAAATGCAACAAAAACGCTAATCATGTAAAGTATTTTAGTGGTAATATTAAGATGCAGACTAAATGAATTCTCTTTATGATTCCGAACTATGATATTATTTCTTTCTACATACCAGCCTTTTCTCATATAACATGCATAGTCAGTTTCTTTGTTTCTTATATCGGTCTTTCAACAAGCACACATGCTTTATACATACAACTGCACAACATACATTCAAAACACATGTACAGGGACCTCCTGTATTAAGAATAAATAGAATAGTTAATGCAATTAGTATAGTGTCGATGAAATCTGCGTGATGATTACCTGGACAAGGTATTTGCGAACAGCCAGAATTCATATTCATCACATCATTCCCTGGACATGGAAGTCCTCCAAACTGTGGTTTTGGATTTGTACATGTTCTTTTGTACTCCGTCTGTAGAGTACCTTCTCCACAGGTAACACTGCACACACTTTGACCTTCACTCCAAGATGTCCATCAACCATTGACTTATAAACAATTATACATTTCATATTTATTACTCTGAAAATAACTATTTTTTTTTTTTTCTGTTTTATTTCATTATTAATATTATTGTTTTTTTTTTTTTTTATTTATTTATTTATTTATTTATTTTAGTTTCTTTATAAACAAAATGTAAATATAATAATGTTTTGCCAACAACTGAATGCATTTTTAAACCCCGTACCAATTAGATGCATGGCTAACAAATTTAGAAATCTGAAATTTTTTTGAATGAAATCTAAAAACAGGATTAATGTAACTGATGAAAATCAATATGACTGTATATGTAACATTAAAACTAATTCTTTAATAGCAACAACAGGAATTACTCTTAATATATTGTGAATTATACAAAGAACGTTCCACCAGCCAGGGATTTGATTTATCATTTATATATACATATATATTATAATTTAATCAGATAATGATGAATACGAATTCTGGCTGTTCGGAAATACCTTGTCCAGGTAACCATCTCGCAGATTTCATTGATACTATACTAACTGCATTAACTATTCTATTTATTCTCAATAAGATAATGAAATAACTAAATATTTGGAAAAAAACAAAAACTCAAGCAAAAACAACACAGCTTTTTTCTCTATTAAGAACAACTGATTTAGTTAATGAGAATGAAATCTATGAATTTATTACCTGGACACTGTTGTTCCCAACATTCATTTATATCTCTCATCTTAGTAGATTCCCCTGCACAGTCTATTCCTCCATATTGTGGTTTTGGATTTGTACACATCCTTGTGAAATGGATCTGTAAAGTACCTGTTCCACAGGAAACACTGCATGCACTACCAGATACTGACCAAGCTGACCATCCTCCGTCAACTTATAAAGGAAATTAGACATTTTACATCTTAAAATAACTTATCACATAGCAATTTTATCTTTTTATTTTTTCTTATATTTTCTTCTTATTATTTTTATTTTATTTATTTATTTTCTTATTATTTATTTATTTATTTATTTATTTATTTATTTTTGTTTCCTGATGCATTATTTATCCGTATTTGGTATAAACAAAATATGAATAAAATAATGTTTCCAACAACTCAGTGTATTTCCAAACTCTCAGTACTTATTAGATGACTGGCTAACACATTAAGAAAATAGTAAATTAAACTGACACCTTTCTATTAATAAAATTTAAATATAATGACTAATAAAATTGATTAACATAATCAGTATAAATATAAAATAATAAGAACAGTTTATTACCTGGACAATTTCTTTCACAGCAAGTTTTTGTGTGTGTGCGTGTGCATGTGTGTGTGTGTGTGTGTGTGTGTGTGTTTGTTTGTGAGTGTGTGTGCATGATGATCATTATCAATAAGATAATGCAATCATTATATTTTTTAAAAACGATACTGCGTTTTTCTCTGTTAAGACAAATTTATTCATTTAAAGAAAAGAACAATGCAGATTTATTTACCTGGACAGTGTCCCTTCAAACAGATACTTGTATCTCCACTCCTAGTCAATTTCCCTGCACAGTATTTTCCTCCATATTGTGGTTCTGGATTTGTACACTTCCTTTTTAAAACAGACCGTTGAATACCACTTCCACAGGTAACACTGCATACAACTCGACCTTTCTCCCAAGATGTCCACCCACCATTGACTTATAAAAGTAATTAGATACTTTACATTTCATTACATTCTTAAAATAACTTATTTATTTATTTTCATACTATTATTATATTTATTTATTTATTTATTTATTTATCCTTACTTGGTATAAACAAAATGTAAATATAATAATGTTTTACATACAACTGAATGTATTTCAAAACCCCAATACTGTTTAGATGACATACTCAAACACTTAAAAATATATATATATATATATTTTTTTTGCTTATAATTTTTATTTGTTTTATTTAATTTAATTTTATTCTATTATTATTATTATTTTTTTTTTTTTTTTTTTTTTAATATTTTATTTTCTGTTATCTTCTTCTTCTAAACTGTTTTCATACTTCTGCAAGTCTCTTACTTGGACAGCTTTTATCCCTACAAGTAGTTGTATTTTTACTCCTAGTAGATTCCCCTGCACACACTTTCCCTCCATATTGTGGTTCTGGATTTGTACATTTTCTTTTGGAAACTATCTGTAGAATACCGTTTCCACAGGTAACAGTACACACCTCTTGACCTTGGTCCCAAGATGTCCACCCACCATCGACTATAAAAGTAATTAATACTCTTAATAAAACTTATGTACCAGTGTTATGTATTCCTATGATTCTTCTTCTTCTTCATCTTCTTCTTCTTCTTATTATTATTATTATATAAAAAGTGAAATAAAAAAAAAAAAAAAAAAATTATAATAAAATATCACTGACTCATAAAGGTAGACACTTTACATTAAATATTCTTGAAAAACTTATTCTGTAGCAATTTTATTATATTGTTTTTACTTATTACTATCATTAGTTTTCTTTGATTTATTTATTTATATTTTAATTTTATTTTTTATTTATTTTTGTTTCTTCGTGCATCATATCCTTATATGATACAAACAAAATATGAACTTAATAATGTTTCAACAACAACAGCAAATATTTGAAGACCCCAATATCAATTAGGTAAGTGGCTAACACACTTAGAAAATAATAAATTTATTTGATATCTTTTAGTAAGAAAAATTAAAAATAAGATTAATGTAACTGGTGAAGAGCAATATGATGCATAACTAAATATTGAACCCACAATAATAAGTAATTATTTTAATATATACTATATTATAACAAATAATGATTTTTATGTTATTTAATTGAACAGTGAATGAACTCATATATACATACATACATACATACATACATATATACATACATACATAGATAGATACATAGATAGATAGACAGACAGAAAGATAGATAGATAATCATTATGTGCAAGATAAAAAAAATCTTTAAAATATCTTTAAAAAATAAATACACCACTTTTCTTTATTAAGAACAATTTATTTATTTGTGAGTGTATTACCTGGACAGTTCATTTCCCAACATGTACTTGTATTTCTGCTCGTATGAGATTTTCCTGAACACACACTTCCCCCATGTTGTGGTTCTGGATTTGTACATTTTCTTTTGAAAACCGTCTGAAAAGTACCGTTTCCACAGGTAACACTGCATGAACTTTCACCTTTCTCCCAAGATGTCCACCCACCATTGACTTACAAAAATAAGAAAACACTTTACATTTAAATACTTAAAATAGCTTTTGGTCTAGCAATTTTATTTATTTATTTATTTATTTACTTTTGTTATATATCCTTACATGATACAAAGAAAATATGAAATTAATAATTTTAACCAACAACAGCACATATTTCAAGATCCCAATACCAATCAGGTAAATGGCTAACACATTTAGAAAATAATAAATTTATTTGATATCTTTTAGTAAATTTATTTGATATCTTTTATATCAAAGAACGATTTTTATGTTATTTAATCAACCAGTGAATGAACTCATACATACATACATAGATACATAGATAAATATATAGATATATAGATAGAGATAGATAGATAGATAGATAGATAGATAGATAGATAGATAGATAGATAATCATTATGTGCAAGATAAAAACAATCTCTGAAAAATCTTTAAAAAAAATACACCTCTTTTCTTTATTAAGAACAATTTATTTATTTGTGAGTCTATTACCTGGACAGTTTCTTTCCCAACAGCTACTTGTATTTTTACTGATAACAGATTCTCCTGAACACACAGTCCCCCCATTTTGTGGTTCTGGTTTTGTACATTCTCTTTTGTAAACCATTCGTTGATAACCATTTCCACAGGTAGCACTGCATGAACTTTGAATTAGCTCCCAAGATGTCCACCCACCATTGACTTACAAAGGTAAGAAAACACTTTACATTTAAATAATTAAAATAACTTTTGATCTACAATAATATTATATATTTTTTTAAATTTATTTATTTATTTGAAAAAATGCACACATGCAAATAAGAATTGATGATAGTCAGTTAGATTGAAGCACTGGAACCAATAAGCTGTTGTTAAAATATATTCTACATGATCCTGTTGATTATACTGTGGTGTCAGCCTAATTTCCTTTATATTTATATATTTTTTCTCTGTGTTTTTTTTCTTTTTAATCACATGCACACATATACACAGTTTTTGTTATTTATTTATTTTAAAATCTTTTTATATACAAAAATTATTTTGTCTTTTAATTTCTTATTGTTTTATTTAATTTAATTTTATTCTATTATTATTATTTTTAAATTATTTTATGTTTTATCTGCTATTATCTTCTCTTTTCTCTTTTTTCATATTTATTAAAAAAAAAAAAAAGAAAAAAAAAAGTTCAAATAAATAATAATAATAACAAAAAATCACCAATCATGTACAATGAGCCACTGGCAACTAACATACTGGTGAAATATGTTGTACAAGATGGCATTTATTCATTTATTTATTTATTATTATTATTTTTGTTATTAATTATATCTAATGTTTATTTTTATTTTTTTATCTGGTTGTCTTATTACCTATTACCTATATATATATATATAGATAGATAGATAGATAGATAGAGATAGATAGATATACAGATATAGCTAGTATATAGAAGATAATAAAATCAATAAATATTTGCAAAAACAATACAGCACGTTTCTCTGCTAAGAACAATTTATTAACTTAAGGATGTCTGCGAGTTTATTACCTGGACAGTGTTTACCCCTACAAGTAGATGTATTTTTGTTTGTAGTAGATTCCCCTGCACACTCTGCTCCTCCAAATTTTGGTTCTGGATTTGAACACTTCCTTTTGAAAACTGTCACCAGAGTACCGTTTCCACAGGTAACACTGCATGAAGTTTCACCTTCCTCCCAAGATGCCCACCCACCATTGACTTACAAAGGTAATGAAATAATTTACATTAATAATCTTAAAATAATGTATGACGCAGAACATTTATTTCCAATGTTATTTACTATTATTATGATTATTATTATTATTATTATTTTTATATATATATTAAAAAAATATAAATATAAATAAATAATAATAAAATACCGCCAACAATGTTCTTGAGATTGATAATTGTAAGATTTTTCAAAATATAATCTACAAGACTGCATTTATTTTTCTCATGTGTCAGCATTTTTCTTTATATTTCATTTTCAATGTTTTTCTTGATCTCCTGTTAATACATACATGTATATGAAAATTCTGCAATTTATTACCTGGACAGTATTTTTCCAAACAGGTAATTGTATTTCTGTTCACAGTAAATTCACCTACACAATGTTTTCCTCCATATTGTGGTTCTGGATTTGTACACGACCTTTTGAAAACAGTCTGTAAAGTACCATTTCCACAGGTAGCACTGCATGAACTTCCACCTTTCTCCCAAGATGTCCACCGACCATTGACTTACAAAGGTAAGAAAACACTTTACATTTAATACTTTTAATACAACTTATGATGTACCAATTTTATTTTCAGTGTTATTTATTTAATAATTATTATAATTATTATTATATAAAAAAGTTAAATAAATAAAAGAAATAATAATAAAATATCATCAACTTATAAAGGTGATCAGACACATTATATTACAAATTCTTGAAAAATTTATGATGTAGCAATTTTATTATAATGTTTTTACTTTTCATTATCATTATTTTCCTTTTATTTATTTGTTTGTTTGTTTGTTTATTTATTTACTATGTTTTCTTCATGTTTATAATATCCTACTATATGATACATACAAAATTTGAAATTAATAATGTTTTACCAACAACAGCACATATTTTAAGATCCAAATACCAATTAGGTAAGTGGCTAAAACGCTTAGAAAATAATAAATTTATTTTATATCTTTTAGTAAGAAAAATTAAAACTAGATTAATGTAACTGGTGAAGAGCAATATGACTGCATACATAATAGTAAAACTAAATACTGAACAGCAATAATAAGAAATTATTTTAATATATATTATAACAAATAAAGATTTTTATGTTATTTAATCAAACAGTGTCTGATTTCATGTACACACACACACATAAATAAATAAATAAAATGATAATGATAAGTAAAAGCATTATACTAAAATTGCTACATCATAAATTTTTGTAATGTAATGTGTCTGATTAGCTTTATAAGTTGATGATATTTTATTATTATTTTTTATTTATTTAACTTTTTTATTTAAATATATTATTATACATGTGTGTGTGTGTGTGTGTGTGTGTGTTGATAGACAGATAGATAGATAGATAGATAGATAGATAGATTGATTGATTGATTGATTTATAATCATTATATATAAGAAAAAACTGAGAAATCACTAAATATTTGAGAAAAAAAAAAAAAACCACTTTCCTTTATTAAGAACAATTTATTTATTTGTTGGTGAACACTTTGTGAGTTTATTACCTGGACAGTTTCTTTCCCAACAGATACCTGTATTTTTAATGATAACAGGTTCTCCTGGACACAAAAGTCCTCCATTTAGTGGTTCTGGATTTGTACATTGTCTTTCAAAAAGTGTCAGTTTAGTACCGTTTCCACAGGTAGCAGTGCATGAATTTAAAGCTTTCTCCCAAGATGCCCACCCACCATCGACTTATAAAGGTAAGCAAAACATTTACGTTTAATATTCTTAAAATAACTTATAATCTAACAATTTCATTATCAATTTCTTATTATTATTAATATCTTTGATATTTTCCTTTTATTATTTATTTTGTTATTATTATATTGAGTTTATTTTTTCTTATGTAATCATATTATTATTATTATTATTATTATTATTATTATTATTATTATTATTTTGTATTTGTATAAAAAGTTAAATAAATAAAAAAATATATTTTAAGATCCTAATACCAATTAGGTAAGTGTCTAACACATTTAGAAAATAATAAATTTATTTGATATCTTTTAGTAAGAAAATTTAAAAATAGGATTAACGTAAGTGGTGAACAGCAATATGATGCATATTTAATATTAAAACTAAATACTGATCCATGATAATATGAAATCATCTTAATATATACTATATTATATCAAAGAACAATTTTTTTGTTATTTTATTGACCAGCATCTGATTTCATACATACATAGATACATAGATACAGAAATATAGATAGGTATATAGATAGATAGATAGATAGATAGATAGATAGTCATTATGTATAAGATAAAAAAAAAATCTAAATATTTGAAGAAAAAAAAAGAATACACCCCTTTTCTTTATTAAGAACAATTTATTTATTTGCTGATGAAAACTCTGCGAGTTACCTGAACACTGACTTTTCCAACAGTATACTTGTATTTCTCATTATAACAGATTATAATTGGTTACTGTCTTAAGATTTCAACTTTATACTGCGAGGGCTAATAACACGAAATGCATATATTAGAATGACAGAAACCAGTTGTTTCTTTAATCTATACCACCTCAATATATATATATATATATAAATATATATATTTTCTCAAAAAATCTTATCAATATGTTTGTTTTAGTATGAAAGTCTATTTTATCATGTCTTATCACTTGTTTCTTAACATACAGAAGTACAAATTATTTAGTATTCTTTCGAACCAGAATAACACTTCTTGGTTTATTACCAATTTTACATGGCTCCATACGAATTTTAGAACGGTGGCCTGTACAGTTTTTGCCACCAAATTGTGGTGTCGGTCTGTTACACTCTCTGATTTGTAGCACCTCAACTGCAGATGTTCCACAAGTAGCACTGCATGGTCCTTTGATGTCATAAGACCAAGTACCCCAGCCTCCGTCAACTAAAAAAAAGCAACAACAAACAACCTATTTATTTAACTGACAAACTTAACTAATATATGCAAATAAAGAAACAAATCTTCACAAAGTTTCTTTAACACTATTTGAGATTAAGTGACCTACATTGTGACGTGTTGTTATATTATTTTGTCGCATGTACGATCCAACTATTACTGATAACGAATAAAGGGGTCATTACAGTTCAAATCACCAGTGGGTTTAACAGATTGGATTTTGCTTTAATTTGGTTTCTTGTTAGATCTTGAAATGACTAGCCCAAATCTGAAATATTAGTTCAATCGGTGCAGTTTTGGTGATATGAGACCCTAAAAATTCAGCTTTTTGCTAAAAAACTAAAAAATATATATGATTGTCACCACCCTTTTGAGACCCTGATATCATGGTAATATGGATCGGTTCTGATGAAACTGCTGTCATTGGAAAGCTAACTTAATATATTATGGTCACCTGTTGTTTGACCTTGAATTCAACCTTGTCCTTCATTTGACCTTTAAATGACATCAAGTCAAAATTAAATTTAAAATATTACCTATACCATAAAATAATTTTTCCCAGATACACTATTCTTTAGATTTGTAATAAAACAGATCATACTTGACAATAAAATGCACATTTCACCACTTCTAAGGCATCTGTTTATACAAATACGAGGCTGTACAAACTTTGTCTAATTTTGGTGCTTTGTTGTATCATGACAACACCCTTGAAAGCATTTTATAAGAAATATGTAAAATAATTTTGGGCATTTAGAAGCTTTTGTTGTTATCAAGGCAATGATTCAGAAGTCTAAATTTAATCACTAAAAGTGTTACTGTTTCCCCTGACCCAGTTATTTTACGAATGTAATAATTGATCCATTTGGGTTGAAATTGTAAGATCTGGTGCTTTGTTGTATCATGACAACACCCTTGATCCTCATCTTCTCAATCCAACATCTGTCCTCAGCTCCAAAACAGATAAATAGATGGTCCATGGAGACACATAATATTGATGTGATAGTCTCCATGCTCATCTGAATCAGGCCGGTATATGGTGTTCATTTAAAAAAAAAAAAATTGTCATTTCAGGTTTAGCTGTTATGTCAAATGTTTTTTCTTATTACTGAATACATAAACAGCTGGAAAGAAAATTGTCTATGAGTTACTTTTTGATTCTGTTATGGCAGGTAGTTTTGTTCTGTTGGTACCAATCCATTGCTGGTATATTCTGTTTATACAAAACATTCCTTAATTGCCCCATAATATACTTTTTATCCTACATAGAATACAGATTTCTAATGGAAACTTTCAAACATGATTTAGCTTTAGATTAGGGTTGTTTTTACAGACTTGGACAAACATGAGTTCCTGATAATCTAACAAGAACAAACCATTTTGGAGCAATGCTGCTAGTGAAAAAATCCAATCTGGTTAGGATTCTTTCCAGAAAAAAATAAGGCTCCTAGATATTCAATAAAAAAAATAGCTGCTTTTGAATATTATACCTTCTTAAAAACTAGGAGAATATTTAACTGCAGGACATATCTGATTACTTTCATGAAAACTAATAATCTCATTTTCAGTTCATCTGACAAAACTTTACCCTTATTCTTATCTCATTATCCTAATACAGCTTTTAAAACTATTTTGTTTGTGGCTGCAAACTGCCTCATAATCCTGCCTGTATTCCTAAATCATAATCATCCAAGAAATGGATTGAAGATCAAAAGGTAAAAAGGTTATGTCAATTTAGATTCGGGATTCTTATCAAATTAGCTTTCCAGTTTCATCATAATTGACCAACTGGCTAGCAAGATATATCTGTCTACAAAAGGGGTGGTCAAAATTTGAGGGCCAAAGCTACTGCTCTGATTGAATTAATTTTTGAGAATTCGACTAGAATTTTGTTTATAACTGGTAAAGGACATGTTTATACTGATGAAAGGTTTTATTCTAAAAAGTTCTAAGAGAATTGAGCATCTTGTTTCTGATAAAACAGTAATAAATGAAGTAAATATGTTTATTACTTTAATACATTGCTTATTAATTTATTTAGATATTCATTCATATAATTAATAATAAACATCAGCAGTGGTAACAATGATAGATAGCAATTATGTCTGAGTTTGTTCACAAAAACTGCAACTTACCCAAGTTGCTGTTACTGTTAATTTATTTGACTATTTTTGTATATTTATCTGCAAACAAATTGTTTCATATTTTCTTAATGGTAATATTGTTATATATTTTATCTGCATAACTGTTATTGATTTTGTTGAAAGTATTTTCGAAGCTGTGGACAAGAAACTAAAATTTTACCAGCATCAAAACTATCAACATTTAACTCATTTAATAAATGAAAAGACTAAATAAAGGATTTCCTAAGACAAATATAAAAATAAAGACAGCAAATAAATGCACAATAAACAAAATATTTATTAAAGAGAATAATTTCAGAATTACTACTAGATAGTTAAATAGATATATACATATACTTATAATATGTGAATTTATATATACAGTAGTTGTGAGCCAAAATCCAAGTTATGAGCAAGCTTCAGATATGCTGCCGCTAGATGGCACAACAAACAACCTAACATCCAGCCAGCATCCTGCATCTCACTCGTTTACTTCACATGGTTAACTCACCATGGAAGAATCTCTGTTGTGTTGTGCTTTTTTCTGACCAAGGATCCTAAGGAAGTGAGTGCAAAGAACGGTGCTGAGAAGAAGAAGTGGATGATGTCCATTGAATTAAAGCTTGAATTCATAGAAAAACATGAGCGAGGTGTGCATGTAGTCAACTTGGTTAGGCAGTACAAGCATAGTATTTCTACGATATGTACCATGCCGAAGCTGAAGGAGTCAATAAAGACTGCAACTCCAGCCAAAGGCATTAAAATAATGTGTTTTATCTCCAAGAAAATACATGTCACAAAACCAAGTTATTTCTTTATTTTCTCTTTTATTATTTTTTTGTTGTTGTCAATATTTGACATTTAAAAGTACATTTTTCTTATTTAAAATCATGTTACAAAAAACAAAACAAAATAGTGTGGTTTTTGGGTGGCTGGAATGGATTAATGGTATTTCAATTAGGTTCATTTGGGAAAATTGATTTGATATACGAACAAATTGAGATACGAGCTTGGTCAGAGAACAAATTAAACTCGTAAGTCAAGGTACCACTGTTTATATATATATATATATATTTGTATGTATGTGTGTACATACAAACACACAACATCATATGAATAAAGTTAATTTCCTAACAAATTATATCAAAAACACTTTGCTAAAATATAATAAAAAGTATAAAACAAATTTTTTCTTTCCTTTTGTACAATATATAAAATAATTTTATAAAATAAGTTCAACATAATTAAGCAATCCAGCTGAATAGTTAGATATTTACAACAAACTTAGAAGAAACAACATAAAATAATAATAATAATAATAATAATAATAATAATAATAATAATAACAAAAACTACATAAAAACCAAAATCTTATAATACCGTTTGATCACTTTGTTAGACAATGACACTCTACATACCTTTCTCACAACATGTCCTTGTCGCAAGACGCCGACTCTTCCCAGGGCAAGGTGCACCATGTTGACTGGGTGCAGGATTAGCACATAATCTCATCATTATAATTATCTGTCCACATGAGGTCGAATTACATTTTGAAATTCCCTGAGTAAACCACACGCTCCATCCACCATTCACTAAAATAAAAATTACAACTACTGAGCTCTTGAAAGTATTTATACCTTGTAAGTAAATTGAAATTTATAATGATTTCAGAAGAATCCTAAGAAAAACAAATTTTAGCAAGCTCTCTGAGCATATGAATTGCCTGTATCACGTTTTTCTCCAAAATATTTTGAAAACAAAATTACACTGACACTGATTTAAATTTGTTTTTAAAAGAAACAACAATAGTTCTAAAATACTGATAATTCACAGGTTGTGTTACCATATGTTTATTTAGTTGTGCTATACTACCTAGATTCAATAAAACCAACCAGCATTATCTTATCCTATCCGCTACTAGATTCTTTTTCTATGTTAAACATGTTTTATCAGACAGCTTACACATATGAAATTATTTTTATTTTAATAATGAATTTGCATTCTCATCAAAACACTCTATAAAATCATGAGTAAAGGAAAAAATAAGCATTATATGTATCATTAATTTACTGATGTCTCGTTACACAGATCTAGTTTAATTTTATACATTTTAATTTGAAAATATTTTATTCCATTCACACCTAAAATGTCTGTATTTGATCTAGAGATATGAAATTTGGTAGAAAAACATACTCATATATGTTTTCCTTTTTTATTTTTATTTTTTTTTTTTTTTTTTTTTTGTTGTTGTTATTTTGTTTCTTGTTTTGCTGTTATTTTGTTTCTTTGTGTAGTGTTTTTTCTTTGCATATTCTTTCTGTGTTGCATTTTTGTTCTTTCATTTTTCGTTTTTTTTTCATATGGGAAAAGAAATATTTAATTTTTAAATTTACTTTCTTACTGTACTAACTGACCTATCAGAAGAAAAAAAAAATAGATATACGCTAACTATACCAATACATTCTGCTGTACGAAAACACTTCCGTATCTCAGTTTTCTGATTTGGCCCTACACACTTCTTTCCATTTCTCGAAGGTCGAGGGTTCATACACAGTCTGAAGAAAGGAAGTATATAACTCCCAATGCCACAAGTTGCATCACAAGGTTTCAGTGCTCTTTGTCTCCAAGAAGTCCATCCACCATCCAATGCCCCAAACCCATTTTCTGAAAATTAAATGTTTTTTACAACTGTAACTATCACTTATTCTTAACTTACAATAATGTCTTATAAGCCGCAGGATACTGAAGTACATAAAGAAATATTTACATTAGTGTTATTATTCTAACATTTATGAAATTACAATATAATAATAATAATAATAATAATAATAATAATAAAAATAGTGCTACTAGTACTACTAATATCAATACTGTTATTATTATTATTATTATTATTATTATTATTATTTTGTACACATTTATTTATTTATTTTCTGTGTGTGTGTGTATGTGTGTGTGTAAAACCTCTAAGTATAATTCAAATTCAAAGTATTTATGACATCAGCATTTCATTTGTCCTGAAATTAATTTAGCTAAACGTTCTTTTTAAACTATTTTTGGAACTGAGCTTTACTATACTTCAGCTTGAAAAAAATAAGTTATACATATATAAATAATTTATTATAATTTGCTTATCTCAGTTCTTTAACAATAACAATAATAATAATAATAATAATAATAATAATAATAATAATAATAATAATAATAAAGAAAACAATGAAGAAGAAGAATACTCTTACTACATTGTGGTCGCCTACATAATCGATTCAATACTTTTTCTGCAGGCCCTTGACATTTCAATCCTAGACCCTGTGGTTTAGGATTATTGCATTCTCTTTGAGTATAAATAGCGGTGTATCCATATCCACAAGTGACACTACAAGGTTTTTGACTTTTAATTTCCCATCTACTCCAAAAACCATGAACTTTGAAAAATCAGTTTAAAACAGGTTAAAATCAAAAACTAGAAAGACAGAAATCACAACAACAGCTCATTATTAAATAAATAAATAATAATTTATACAGTAGTGAGAACAAGACAACTTGGAAAGTTTCAAAAGCAAGCATCAATATTGTTAACGGACCTACTCATATTTTGATGTAACCTGGAGCATAATTCATTGGATGTGAAAAGCCTAATACATCTGGCGTAATATCAATAGCTTTTAAAAAATATATAAGGTTTTAATTATTCTCAGCAATCTTTGGATAAAACATAATACATTTTGTATGATTGGAAAAGCCATTTTCAACTCAAATTTATTATACTCAGCAGTCAGAAAGATTTGTTATAAATACATATTAAAGAAAAAAGCTTTTATATTTCAGTTATTGTGTTTCATACCTGAAATTTTGGGGGATATGAAAATATGGGACTCCATAAAAAGCCTTTAATACAGTGTTCAGGAATGCATTATGAGCACAGGATGTTTTGTACATTAATGTTTATTATTTTTTAAATGAACTAAATCATAATTGCCAAATCTATTCTGTAATTTTTACATTTATTTTTATTGATTTTTAGTTATTTATTTGTTTGTTTGTTTGTTTATATTGTTTATTTAGTTATTTATTTATTTTTTTATTTATTTATTAATTTATTTTTTATTATTATTATTATTTTTTTTTTTTTTTCAAGTTTTTTTTTTTTTTTTTTTTTTCGGGAGGTTACAATTTTTTTATGCATTGTTTTTTTTTCAGTCTTCTTACCTGATTTGCATGCACCTCGTTTGCATTTTGTGACGAAAGGATAACTAAACATCCCGTAACAAAAGACATTCTCCCCGTCACAGTTATTAATGTTATAGACATATCTTTCACAGTCACGATTGCATGGCCCACTCATGTTTTTCCAAGATGACCACTGAGCTCCATTCTTAGGATCTGTGTGTGTATGTATGTCTCTGTGTGAATGTGTGCATGTGTGTGTGTTTACAAAACACACACACACACACACACACACACACAAACACTGACTTATACAGAAACAAAAAGAGAAAAATGTCATATTGGTATTTTTGTTCAACATTCTAATTATTTACTTATTCAGAATATTCACAAAAAGTACTGTTATATGAATTATGAACACAATACCAATCAGACAAGTGATGAGAAAGAAATTAAAAATTTTATCTAAATCTTTTAGCAGCACCAGTAGTTGCAAAACTGAAATAACCTCACAAGTAGCACCTTTTTCTAAATATTTACAGCATATGCGACAAACAACATTATTATTATTATTAGTAGTAGTAGTAGTACTTAACTATATGGAGAAACCGCTTTTCTTGAAAATATTCTAGCATCATGTCAATATGAACAATCTATAACCTGTGTGTGTGTGTGTGTGTCTGTAGGTGTGTGTGTCTTTTTACTTAAAAACATTAAATATATTTCATGTTTTGAAGTTGAAAGAAAGACTGCTTTGACACTATATTACTTTAATCGGTCAAAAAAAAGACACTGTACATACGTTTCTCACAGCAGTCCCTGTCAGAATAACTTTCAAAGGCCCCAGTACATGCTGAGCCAGTCACACTAGGTGCAGGGTTTGTACATAACCTTCGGTAAGTAACTTCCTGGTGACAGTTCGAATTACATTTTGTAACGGTATGAATAAACCAATTATTCCATCCACCATTCACTGAAAACAAATTACCATTACTGAACTCTATATCTTCTAAGTAAACTATAAATGTATTATCACTTCAAAAGAATCTTACAGAAATAATTACATCAAGTTTTGTTAGCAGACAATTTAGCATTTATCTAACAGGTTTCTCAAAAATATGTCAAGAAGAAAATATACTTTTGTTATTCTGTATTTAATTAATTAATTTATTGTTATGAAACTGTTTCTAAATTATCGTTAAAATCCTTAAGATAATCATCGAAACTAATTATAGTCTAGTTTTGTACAGAAAATATTACTCAAATTATAATAAAGATGAAATTATTTTTGATAGCTGAATATGTACATGTGTGTGTGTGTATATGTAGATAGATAGATATATAGATATATAGATAGACAGATAGATAGATAGATAGATAGATTTTTCTTCTTGTTCTTTTCTTTTTTCTATTTTTCCTAACTATTTACATTACATCCAAACCAAACTGAAGTAACATCTAAAATACCGTATATACTTGTGTATAAGTCGAATTTTGGGGAGACTATATTAAGGTAATATTTTGGGGGTCGACTTATACATAGGTAATGCTTTTGTAGCTGTTGCTGAAGAGTCGCCATTTTGACTATTTTTTGCTACAGGATGCATCTAAAATAATCGCAGTCTTTCAGCTTTTCAAAAATATAATTTTATCGTATAAAAAATTTTGAAAAATTAATTAACAAAACCAAATATGAATGTAAAACATGATATTCTTCCGTTTAATGACATAAAAATACATTTTAAAGCGAGAAAACCATCAGTACGGCGTTATGCCGTACGGCGTCTTGCAATGATCTAGGAATGCAGACTTCTCTGCCAAATTGCACTAAATATCGGTCCTAATTTCATAAACAAAACTCACTTGTTTAATTGTAAAGAATTTGGTGAAATAATATTGCAATCGTCATTAATATCCACTACCGACAAATTTTGTAAATCATAGAATGGCTAAATATAAGTTAGGTCTCCATGTTAGACCTATTACATTAAAGAGATACTATTTATGATACATTTAGGCTACAGTTCGTGTAATACATGCATTTACGTTATTATGGTGTGTTCGTGCAAGTTACAGCTCATGCAAGTTATGTTACAGTAGGTGTACAATGTAGGCCTTCATGGCACTGTCACACTGGTCTAAAAATAGTGACGTGCCTGGAATCTACAGTCGACTTATACACAAGTAATACCTAAAATGACGCAATTTTTGGTCTTAAAATACACATCGACTTATACATAAGGTCGCCTTGTACACAAGTATATATGGTAAGACATTGATTATTAAATAGTTATCAATAAAACTGAAGAATAATATGGTGCCTTGGTCTAGAATATCACATCATCTGGTTGTGTAACTGGCCAAAATGATACTGGGGCGTTAGACAGCCACATCGACATACACACAATTAACTAGCCATTTATAAATCATTGGTCCTTTGTGGACAAATCCCAGTGACTCCTCAAAATGTCTGAAATTTTAAATTACCTCTGAATTCATCCTTTCATTAACACTGCAATCATTGTTAAGTCTTGTCATCTGGCACTCTCATGCATCATAATTGAACATAAACTGGTCTGATAAGATGCACAGTGTAAGCTACTTTTAACTGTAAACAGTTTCATAGGCAAAAATCTTATTTCATTCACATCTAAAACGCCTGTATGTTTTTATTAGAGATATGGATAAACTGTCACAAGATATGCAATGATTTAGAAGACTTAAATATAGTGCTCAGTTGTGAACACATACTGTGTCCAGTTTCGTATAACTTTTCTTTATTATTATTAACACTAGTAATCAGATATTGTAATTTGCTAAACATTTGCTAAAAAAAAAACATGATTAAACTTGGCTGGAGGTGATTTAGAAGACTTAAAAATTTGAACTAAAAAAATTATTAAAACCATGATTAAACTTGGCTGGAGGTGAGAATCTCCATTCAGTATTTACTTTTTCTTTTGTACTTTTTTCTTTATTTTTTTATTTCTTTTTTCTTTTGATTTTTTTTTCTTTTAGTTTATTTTTACTTTTTTTTTTTAACTTAAAAAATTGGTAAACTTACTCAGATTGAATTATTTAAGTTACAATTGTCAAAAAAGTACATACAACAATTATAGTATACCTGTACATTCTTTTACTTGAAAACACTTCTCGTTCTCAATTTTGCTACTTGCCCCTACACAATTCTTTCCTTTATTCAAACGTGGAGGGTTGTTACATAATCTGATGTAATGAACTATATGATATCCAATTCCACAAGTTACATTACAAGGTGGCACTACTGTTTGTATCCAAGGAGACCATTCACCATCCAGTGACCCAAACCCATTTTCTGAAAGACAAATGTTTGTATGTATAACGACTTTCTCTGAAAGTAAAATAAAATGTTAACATTTTAATTATTTTCTCCTTAATATTCAATTCTAAAGATGACCATTAGTAAGGTGATTCATTTTAAATTTTTAAAAAGTATAATGGTAAAACATCAGCAGATTCAAGTATGTAGAGTAATATATTTATTAGTTTTAATATTAACTGTTTGTTATTTATCTTTATCTATATTTAAATATCATCAAAGTGCACCAATGATACAGATAAAAATATATGAAGGAAAAGCAGAAATAGATTTATGAGAGATGTATTATTTATTTTTTATTTCTAACTTAGGTTTTGTTAATCAGTTTAAAAGGAAATGCACTTCTGAATTCAGCTTCAGGATAATTCAATTTGTAAAACTTCTATTTATATAAAACACATAATTTTAAATCGTTAAGACATATTTCTTATTTGATTATATAATATTACTTTATTAGATATATTCTCTTATTGATCTTCCTCTTCTAATTAATGTCTCACATTTCTTCACCGAAACAAAATGTAATAATTGTGTAACTGCATTGCATCCACATAATAAAACAATAACAACTACTGCTTCATCTACTACTACTACTACTACTAATAATAATAGTAAAAGGAGAAGAAGAAAAAATACTCTTACTGTATCAAAATTTCTTGAAAAATATGATTTTAAATAATTTCAGACACATATCATCTGATTGTAATAAGATATGCTATTAAATTTCATCTGTTACTTTCCTCTTTATTTATTATAATTTGCTTTTATCAGTTCTTTACCAAAGATATAATAATAATAATAATAATAATAATAATAATAAATAAAATGAAGAAGAAGAAGAATACTCTTACTACATTCTGCAGGCTTGCATGCTCGTTTTATTGATTTTGAATTTGGCCCTTGACAAGTCAGTCCTTGACTGAATGGTTTAGGATTATTGCATTCTCGTTCAGCATAAGTAGTGCTGTATCCATATCCACAAGTGACACTACAAGGTGTTTTACTTTTAACTTCCCATGCACTCCAACCACCTTGAACTTTGAAAAATTAATTTAAAACAGGGTAAAATCAGAAACTAAAAAGAAAGAAATCACAACGACAGCTCATTATTAAATTAAAAAAATAAAAAAATAATGTATACTGTAGTGAGAATGAATAACGAAAAACAAGAAAAAGAAAGTTTCAAAAGCAAACATCAATATTGTTAAAGGTCCTACTCATATTTTGATGTAACTTGGAGTATAATTCATTGTCTATGATTAATCTGAAAAGCCAGATGCATCTGGCATAACATCAATAGTTTTTAAAATAAAATATAAGATTCTCAGTCAAACTCAGGATAAAAACTAATTATATTTTCTATCACTGGAAAAGCATTCTCAACTTACATTTATCATAACAGTTGGGAAGATTTGTTGGAAATATGTATTAAAGAAAAACTGCTGTATTTCAAATATTAAGTTTCAAAATTCCACAGAATTTACCCTGATTACTTATATTTCAATCTTAGTAGACAGGACTGTCACATAGAAAAGAAGCAATTTATGATGTAATCCATGCTTTATTATCCCCTAAATAAAGTTTAACACTAGATTTGACATCCAGAGTCACATCCAGGTATTAGTTTTATTTATTAATTTTAAACACAGTTGTATCTTGTTCTTGTTGCCATTAATAGGTCAGTCGTTGCCATTATGCTTTTGATGATTGCATTCTCTTCAAATATGTTTTTATACAACCATATCCATAAAGATCTCAGCTTATGCTTTCCCAAATACTCCAAGGCCACTGACCTTCAAAATGTTTTATTAATATTATTATTTTTTTTTTCCTCATCTTATTCTTTCACAGATGATGTTTATGTAATTACATAGTAACCGTTATTGATATTTTTCATTATTATTATCAGCTCTTTTGCATATCAACAGACAAAATCTATGGTTCCAAAGGATTCTGGTTTTAAATATTTTATAATTTTATAGTTTACATTTACTCGAAATAATAATGACTTAATCAGCATTTCAGTGTTGTATTAAATTAAAGCTGCCACTGAACAGAAAAAAAAAAAAAAAAAAAAAGAAAAAGAAAAGTATGAACAGAAGAAGATGATGATGAAATTAATTAGTATTAAAGGTAAAAAAAAAAATAAAAAAAAAAAAGCCTGAATTTAGACAGCCATATAATTAATTTTGATGTCCTGAAAAAGCACATCTTAGATAATAATAATAATAATAATAATAATAAAATAATTATTATATAGATACCAATAGCACTTTTCTTGTTAATAAATAATTAATAAGTGACAATATATATAAAATATTTTTCAGTATTACTTGCCAGCCTAATCAGTATATTTATTAGTTATCAAACAATTTTGAAGATCAGAATCATTCTGCCTGTTCATTCTGCCAGATCTTTCACTTACACATATCTTTTAAATTAATAAATAATTTATTCAGACTAATATAAAACTACCCAGTGAAAGTATGTATTAAAAAACTGTTAATATATATATTGTATATATTTTTTTTGAAAACACATATAAGTTTCCCAAATTTGAACAGAATTTCCCATTTATATCTATATTTAACAAAATTTATTAAAAAAGTAATAATAATAACAATAATAATAATACTAATACTAATACTAATAATACTACTAATAATAATAAGAATAAAAGAATAAGAAGCTTATAAGAATAATTGAGTAATTCAATATCCACAAAGTGCTTATCCATCCCTGATTTTATATGCAGCTTAATATATTTTTTATTTTATTTTATTTTTTTTTTCTTTATCAACTTACCACTTTTACAAGAATCTCCTCTGCACCGCTCTAAACGAACCTTATAAAAAACGCCGAAACAATAGCGATTTTTCCCAACACACTCCCTCACTTGGTAGACATGTCTCTCACATGAGCTTTCACACAGATCATTGACTGTTGTCCACGACGTCCACCGAGGTCCATTGAACTTATGGTCTGAAGATATTAAAAAAGATAATAACAAAACAAATAATAAATAAAAATCAGAAGATAAACATAACAAATCTACCACCAGCATATTGTTTCCTTCTTCCTATTTACATTCGAAATGAAATTCGCGTTTGAGGAGATAAAATAAGAAAACAGAAGTAATAATAACTAAAACTCAAAGGATAATTGTACATATTAAATCTACCAAAACTTTATTTCATTCTTTCTTTCTACCTAGAAATATACAGTAGAAATAGTTGTGGGGAAAACAAAAACTGATGTACATACGTCTGACACAGCAATCCCGGTAAGTAATAGACTGATCAGGCCCAGGACAATATGAACCACTTGGACTGGGTGCAGGTTTTGTACATAACCTTTGATGAATAACTTCCTGTTGACAGTTCAATTTACACTTTGTAATCGAATGAACAAACCAGTCATTCCATCCACCATTGACTGAAATACAACGTTGCTATTATCGAGCTGAGAGAAAATCATTACATTTTCAAAGTACATTATATTTCTTATAATTTAAAAAATAATCTTACGACACCAACGATGGCAATTATTTTGTCTTTATCAAATATATATTCTCCAAAATATACTGAAAAAGAAATTATACTGCATGAATTTTGATCAGTTGTTAAAATGGGAAAGGACATTTTATAAACATGCTTAATGTTATTCAGGATTGTTTTCTATAAAACAGTTTGTCATTAATGTATTTACTTAATCTGGAGTTAATGGGTAATTTTTTTTCATTAGGAAATTATTTCTAAATTATCCGAAAAAGTCTCAAAATAGGAAATTGTAAATTTTACTATAATCTGTATTTCAACATATGGATATTTCTGCACAGTAAACATATAGTATTCAAACTATGAAGAAGAAATTAGTTTTCATAATCAAAATGTGGTTTCTTGCGTAATGTGGATGTTGACAACAAAAAAACCCTGCTAATTTGGTATTATTATATTTTGTAATAAGGGTTAAACTTAAAAATTATTTTAGTTTCCTTCCTGTATTTTACTTTTCTTTATCAGTAGTAGTAGCATTCCCTTGTAGACTGTGGTTGTATTATCTTAGAATCGTATATCATTCAACATAAAATTCAAAAGAACCCTCTTAAATGCAGCCAGAGGGCGAGAAAAACCAGTAAGCTGGATTTCTCTCTTATTTTCTTTTTGTTATTTTATTTTTATTTTTTCCCTCCTTGTTGTTTTTGTTTGTTTGTTTTCTTTTTGTTGTTTTATTTCTTTTTTTACATTACAAAACTGATCAGCTTTCTCATATTGGATAAGGAATATTTTTTTTTTGATGTTTACATGGTACAAATTGTTCAAGCATTATATACAAACATTATAAATATGCTGATTATACCAATACATTCTTTTAGAACAAAACACTTCTGTTTCTCAGTTTTCGCATTTTGACCTGTACAATTCTTTCCTCCATACATAGGTTGAGGGTTGTCACATTCTCTAATGGAAGAAATTACTTGGTATCCAATTCCACAAGTTACAGGACACTGTAAAAATGTTTTTTGTATCCAAGGAGACCATTCTCCATCTACTGATGCCAGTGCTTTCTCTGAAAGTAAACTGTTCTAATGTTTTCCATTTCATATATACTTTTAAAATGCATACTGCTAAGGTGGTTTTATACCAATATATCAGTAAGTAATAATAACAATGTTTTCCAGATGTTGCAGAAATAGGTTTGTGATGGTACCACCACTGTTTTGTTTTTTGGCTTTTTTTTAGTTTTGCAAAAGGTTTAACACCATATCTGATAGGACAACTAATTTAATAAAATATGTAATAAACCACAAAACATAAATTTTATTAAGAAAAAAAAATAATAATTAAAGTATCTGTTAAATACTTTAA
Organism: Chrysomallon squamiferum; assembly: GCA_012295275.1. NCBI lineage: Eukaryota > Metazoa > Mollusca > Gastropoda > Neomphalida > Peltospiridae > Chrysomallon > Chrysomallon squamiferum. The sequence continues at coordinate 23,687,135 of CM022677.1, forward strand.
GACCTATTTCTTACAATTATTATAAAAAATTAATTTATTGATTGTCCTGATTTTCCTTCCTCTTTTATTCGATTAATTTCCTACAATTTTCACTTTAAAACTGCAGTACACACAACTATTACTACTACTAGTAAAACAACAACAATAATTGTAAGAAGAAGAAGAAAAAGAAGAATACTGTTACCACATTTTGTTTTCACGGTACACATTCGTCTAAAACGTTTTTCTTTTGGCCCTTGACAATCCAATCCTTGTCCCTGTTGTGTAGGATTATTGCATTCTCTTCTAAGATAGATATTTGTAAATCCAAATCCACAAGTGATACTACAATGTTCACTGTTGTCAATTTCCCAACGACTCCAACCACCATGAACTTACATAAAATTGAATAATGAGAGACATCAAAACAACAGCTCATTATTTTGAACAGAGAGAGAGAGAGAGAGAGAGAGAGAGAGAGAGAGAGAGAGAGAGAGAGAGAGAGAAAATTTTCTGTAATTGTGCAACATGTATCTAACAGACCAGAGAGAGAGAGAGAGAGAGAGAGAGAGAGAGAGAGAGAGAGAGAGAGAGAGAGAGAGTTTTCTGTAATTGTGCAACATGTATCTAACAGACCAGATTATATCATTACCTAAGGTTATAAAGGGACTCGTTTTTTGACCCATAATTCCGAACACCATATGGACTAAACTGACTAAACATGAGAACTAATATAGAATTTCAAAGATGTCATTATTTTTGAATCTGTGTAATGACTTTTAGAAGCATTTAATTTTACCATCTAGTTCTGGGGATTGTCCAATTATTATTATTAATATTATTGCTGTTATTATTACTATTATGATTATTCAAATTCCTTTGTCAGAAAATTTGATTTTATTGGTAGAAATTAAATTGTATAATAAGAACAAAAATTGAAAAAAACTATTCCTTAAGAAACAGAATATCGCAGCCTGTCAGTTATTTTTTTTCTTGCTGTTTATTTATTTATTATTTCTGACATGTTTTTTCGTTTCTTTGCGCTGCTTTGAAAATAATCATCTAAAACATTTGACACTGTTAATATCTTCTTTCCGGGCTAAGGAAAAAAGAGCCTGCAGTTTTTAATTTTTTCATTATATTGTTTTATTCAAATTTTTTTACAGCAGGAAAGAAAAAGAAAAAAAAAAGAAGAAAAGAATAAGATATTATTTACTATTTTAAGATTATAACATTTTACCCCGATATTATTAGAAAATGAAATCAAACATTTCATTCATACAGCCAGTTGCCATTCCCATGGAAAGACAAAACTTTGGTTAGAGAAAAAGAAAAAAAAGAGAAGAAAAACAGAAGAAGAAGAAGAAGACAGAAAACATATATAGAGTTGAAGCTATTTCATTTTTTTCTAATGTCTGTTAATAATGAACATAATAACTGGTCAGGATGAACACATAATATAAAACTTTTTTGAACCCATTAATTAATCAGCTTTAGAAAACTTGTTAACAGGTTGAAGACCAACTGAGCCCACCAACAAGGTGTGGTTATTTGGTATAATGTGTATCAGCTGTGAATGTTGTTACTAGTTTTGAAACAGACTGCATGATCACTAGCAGACAACAGCCGCCAGAAAAATCATGTAGAAAATAACACAAATAACAAATCGCTTTGATACACTAATACACTGTCAAACAACAAACGAAATCAAATATCATTTTGTTTAAACATATGGTGACATATGACTTAAATCTAATATCCAAATATGTACTAATTTTAATTTTAACGGAAGTGCCAAGAACACATCACAAATTAAGTACACATGAATAGAATAATAATAATAATAATAATAATAATAAAAATGAAAATGATGATGATAAATAAATAAATAAATAAAAAGCAAGAAAGAAAGAGATAAAAGGAAGAAACGTATTGACACAACTTAACATAGCCCAAGAGAACCAAAATATATTATATTAATTTGATATATATAGCTTCAAATATAACATTAATAACATTGGTTTTGTGAAATTTCATTTACTTATTTATTAATTAATTTATTTTTGTTATTCTTTTTTCTTTGTTTGATTTTGATTTTTTGTGTTCTTATTTTTTATTATTATTTATTTATTTATTTATTTTTATTATTATTATTATTATTATTATTATTATTATTATTATTATTATTATTATTATTATTATTATTATTATTATTCATTCAGCTTACCTATTTTACAGGAATCTTCTGCACATCTTTCGAATCGAAATTTAAAAAATTGACCATAACAATATCGATTTTCACTACTACATTCCCTGCGGTTATAGATATACCTTTTGCAGAAAGGTAAGCATATACCATTGTAATCTTTACCCCATTCTTTCCATAGCGCTCTGTTGCAAGGGTCTAAAAAAACATTTAAAATAAATAAATAAATATAAAAACGTGTGTGTGTGTGTGTGTGTATAAAAAAAAATGTGTGTGTATATATATATATATATATAAAACAGGTAATTTATCGAAGTTAATATAATTCAGTCCCAAACAGCTATTTGTACAGTGCCTGATAATAAAAATATAAAATATATATATCTAATCATGGTATTTTGCAAATACATAAATGAACATAATATACATATTTCACAGATAAATTCCACTGTAGTATTCACCTTTTCCTTAAACATTATATATATATATATATATATATCTTTATTTATTTATTTATTTATTTATTTATTTAAGGATTGCCATGGAAATGAATAAGTATTTTGTTTCTTTACATATATTTGATATGGTAGAGGGTTCCTTATTTTGTTTCCCATCATTTCAGCACAAATAAAAAGAAGTAACCGAGTACAGGTGAAAAATAATAATTCATGTATGAAGTTCATAACTCATCCTGGAATCGATTCATGACAGAGATGTTAACAAATGATATATGGTTATAAAAACCATGTGTACTAAAACTGTATGTCACTGATTTTTTTTCTAAAAATTGAAAAGTGACACTTCATGTTCACTTGATAAGGTTATCTATCAACATTGAAAATAATTTAAAAATCATTTAAAAAAAAAAAAAAAAAAAAAAAAATAGAAAATAGAAAAATAATTCAAAAATAAATTAATAAGTAGACAGATTTTGTTAAAAAAAAGGTGTGGTTTTAGTTAGATATCTGTCGCAAGTTACCTTAATAACATTCGAAAAAAAAAAATCTATATATATATATACATATATTATTACAATTTTAATCACTATTATATAACTAGGTTCGACATACCTTTCTCACAGCAATCCTTGTAACTAACATACTGACTTTTTCCAACACAAGGTCTAACGTTGTCATATTTTAGACATTTCCTTTGATGTATAATCTCCTGTTGACAGTTATTTTTATCACATGGTTTAACTGTTTGAACAACCCATGCCTTCCATCCGCAATTCACTGAAATAAAAAGCTTCAGTTACTCAGCTGGAATAAAATTTGTGTATCTTCTAAGTACATTCTAAATTTAAAATAATTTTACAAATCCTTTTATAGCGATGATTTTGCCTCTATCCAATAAATGCTCCAAAAAAGGTGGAAAAAAAAAAAAAAAATTGAATAAAAATAATAATCATGTTCTTTTGAATTTTAATTTTTGATACAAGCAAGACTTACTATAGATATTTCTTGTTTATAAACCTGATAACATTTATTTAGCTATGAGTTCATTTCGGGTGTAGCTGAAAACACAGTTCTGTGACGTAAAATGAGTACATACTAATTAAATTTTTAATTTTATGTTTCCAAATATAAAACATTGACACTGATTTATATATTTTGAGCCTGGATAAACCGTTGTAGATTGCTTGAAACATGTCTAACTAATTCTGTGACTTTAAAACCTCAATGATACTACCTAGTATTATTATGTTTCATCCTTTGATTAATATAACTAGTTAGTCAAACTGTAATCAACAGAAATGATTAAAATTAGGTTAGATCACTGCTTATTTATCCAAGATTATGGAAATGCTGACATGATTGCATTTATAGATAACTTAGTATAATTATGTAATCGACACAGTCAATTTGGTTGAATTTATTGCTGAAATTTCTTTCTCTTGTGCCACATGTGTTGTTCACAGGGATCTCTAAAGTCTGCCCCCTTTTTTCACAGAGATTCCAGTTAAAAAATATGCGGATTTCTTTCTTATGTCATTAGGCTAATGTCACACATTGCTGAAATTATCTACACAGGAAAAACAATTTAAGAAATTTGCAATAACCTTTCAACCGTTAATTTTATTTTTGTCCTATATTTCTCATAGACATCTTTGTCCGTCTTCTTCTATGCTGTTTAATTCTTTCAATTTCTGGACAATATATCTTTTTCAAATGAAAAATTGTAGAAAAGCAGAAACTGATATCTGATTTGTTACTTCTGTTTTGGATATCATATGGCGTCAAATAATTTGCTTTATAGTGTATGTAAGCTACTGTTCCATGCTAAATGTATGTATTTTTGTTGTTGTTGTTGTTTTTCAGCTGCTTTATTAAGTATTTCTCTTTTGTCATATGAGTGTATGGACATACAGACGAATTACAACCAGGGCCACATTAATCTAGTAACCCAAATTACATGAACTGCAGACCCTGCATTGAATGGTTGCAAGCCGTCTTTTCTCTACATGTCTGAGGCAGTGCATGATACGAACTCATTACTGATATTAATAATAAAAAATAATAAATAAATAAATAAATAAATGCGTTATTTTTCTATGCTAGTAATTAATTTAGGTTTTACATTTATCTTAGGTCCCTTTATAACATATGCTACAAGTTTCACACTAATTTAATTCAACCCTGGCTAATCAGTTAACTGAACTGCTTGTACAAGCAGGATTGTTATCTTTTAATGTTGATCAAATAATACAAACCATATAAAATCATAAATTCCTGGATTACAATTAACACAGTAACTGACTTCATATCGATTTTCTATATCTGTGGAAAAAAACAAAATATAATAATAAAAATATAAAATAAAGAAATCATTTAGAAATAATATTAATGTATTTATTTATTTATTTATTTATTTATTTATTTATTTATTATATATCATCATCATAATCATTATTGTCATTATTATTCTTACAAAAATGTTGTCATTAATGAATAGATTATTAGATTATTTAAAAATTATTATTATTATTATTATTATTATTATTATTATTATTATTATTATTATAAATTAAAATTTATTTCCGTGGTGGTTCCGCCGGACAGCACGGTGAACATCCTAATAAACAAATTAATGTTTTAATCGTTTAAAGCAACCAACTTATTTACTTGATAGCAATTAGTTCGTAGCGGTCAGATCATTGGTCTGTAGACTTGTACTTATTCGATTCAAATAAACTCATTTATTCATTTTGTATGATGCTGGCTCCGGCGTTTTACAAAAAACACAATTTCAAGTGTCGTCTGCAGTCAGTGGAAGAATGATAAGGCTTAAAATGCGGTCCATTTTTTCAACGTTGGATAATAATTCAAAAATTCCTAGTTACCAAATAATAATAATAATAATAATAATAATAATAATAATAATAATAATAATAATAAATAAAAATAATAAATAAATAAATAAAATTATATAATAACAATAACAAAACAAAAGATAATAATAACAGTAATATAATGCTTATGAGTGAATATATAGTTTTTTAATCATTAATGTTTCATGTTTTACCAAAACTTATAATTTCATTTAATAGTCCCATTTTAGATAATACCACTAAAGCGCAGCTAACTCCACTTCTGAACCAATTGTAAACAAATAAAATAATAATGAATAAGCGGGAAAATAATAAATAAACAAACTAGTAAATATGTCAATCATTTAATTAAAAAAACAACCAAATATATATTAAAAACAAAACAAAAACACAATAAAAATAGAAACAGGTATTCGTAGATTAAAATGATTAAGAATAAGAGTGCGGTCACATCGCTGCTAGCATACATTAATCTACTAATTTGTTTACAATAATTACTTTTCTGCTGGATAAACGTTGTAAGCCATTTCTCAGTTTGCAGCGTAATTATGTATAATTAGTAAATATCATTTCTTTTTTTCATTATTATTATTTTATTTTATTCTTTAATTATTAACTTCATTTTTTTTCTTTTTTTTTTTTTAATTTTTTTATTTAGTTAGTTTATTTTTCAAAATAAAAAGGTAAACAGGCCATTTCAAAATAAAAAGGCCTGTCACAGAATTACAATTCTATAATCGTTACATTTGTTTTATTTATTTATTTATTATTATTATTATTATTATTATTATTATTATTATTATTATTAATGAAAGAATGAAAGAAACATTTTTCTCCAAATGACATAATAGTAAAAGTGGTTTGTCTCTTTCTGTTTTTGTTTGCCTTCATTTCAGTTTCGCGAGTTACTTGATAACATGCACTGCCAAGTAATTTTCTGCTTGGGAAATACAAGGTTCAGTCTTAACTATTATTTAAATCTTTTTATCCACATTTCAGTGATAGAAAATTTGAAGTTTTCAGTCAGATATTTTCACAGTTATAACTCGAGTTGAATTGTGCTGTTTGCTTATAATTAAAGGATTTCTAAGCAAGACTGTCTCTGGCAAAGCTTATTTCATATGTGTATTGCAAATATGTATTCTGAATTTTCTCCCTTTTTTCTTTCTTTTGGCTCTGCAAAAAAAACATTTATAATGTGTGGGACCAAAGATGGTAGGTCATTAACATGGAAAAAACATTAAAGCTTTGAAAATTTGTAAATCTCTCTTCACTTATATCTAGAAAAAATCTAGATGATGAAATACATTTAGAAGGTTAGAAATATTAATTTTAGACTTTTTCTTTTAACAAGTTGAAGATTTCTTAAGCATCAAGATACAATCATAGTTCTAATAAAGGTTACAAAATAACAAATGTGAGCTGCTGGTGCCCTTTACTCCTGAGAGCATGGCTGAAACACATTAAGGAATAAGGAAATTTGTATTTAGTGAACTATGTTATTACATTTTGAGAAACAAGCTTAAATTTTCTCACTGAAAGTTTCAAGTTAGACAATCATGTATGTTATTAGTTTATCACACAGATACCAGCCTGCAAATACATGGATAATATTCAGTTTAACTTGCACATAACTGAAGTTTGATGTCAAGTGAGATCTATGTGGAATTTGCTATCATGCCATGTGTTGGTTTCAGATAGAGGATGAACCTCAGCAGTCCTGTTTCTGCTAGTCCGGCAGCTTTGATAGCTGAGGATGATGATTCGAATCAAGCAACACAAGAAGTCAATTAAAACTGAAAAACACTTTGGTGATGACATGCTAAAATATTTCATGACAATTAAACAGTAGGAGGAACACACTGATAATTCCAATGCCTGGATTCAAAGGTGTCAGTCCATATTGTGTGTGTGGTAAAAATAAATTTTAGCTTATGTGGACGTATTAGCATATTTAGTGGCCAGTGAAAATTTATCCCCACAGCAAATATATAATGCAAGTGAAACTGCAGTTTTTGGGGGGTTTTTTAATTTTGTTTTGCTGCTGTTGTTTTTTGAGAGCATGCCTTGTAAGTTCCTAACCATAGATTCTGAGCCACTGGTTTGGTACCTGTCGGGTCCCAAGTTTGCCAAATTAGTGAGTTCAATCTGTACCTTAAACAAAACTAATATTACTAATGTTGTTTTCACTTTTCATACCCATAAGCATGCATGCATACTTTCACAAATTACCCCCACACTCCCATGCCAGGTGTGCACACACAATCACTAAATACGTGTTGACTCACTAACCCACCCAAATGAATAACTGGATGGGGCCCTACCTTCAAATCTGTATCACATTAGCAAGATATTTCCTTCTCTTCTGCGAAATACACTGTATGATGCCTCCATAACTTCTGTTCCATGTATCAGATATTTTATCATTATTTCTCTTGTATTCTCACAATGAACCAATAAATGAATAGAACATATTGATCAAGTTATGTTAAAGTACAAAAGATCAGTTGATTCAGACATTATCTGACCAGTGATGCTACAAAAGAATGGATTTGTAACATCAAGACTAGACTATTGCAATGGATTACAATGTGATTTTAGTGACCACAGATGGGCCGCAATAACTGGTGTGATTCATGTAACTGGGAGTGAGTCCATGCATCACACTCAACAGTACAGCATATCTGCCACATTTTGAAAACACATAAACATTTTCTATTTAATGGACTTTTATTGACTTTGTAATATTTTTCTGAAATTGATAGAATAGTTAATCACTTACATTTGACATGTTGGGTTTTTACTGACATCTTTGAAATATTTGAAAGACAAATGAGAACCGTATCTCCTGTGTGTCAAATGAATGGCAAACTCCTTTCCATACCTACAACATCTTGAACAGTCACTCTGTGGTGCATTTCAAAGACATGGAAGAAAAGAAGCCAAATAGGACATTCCAGAAACATTTAAATATGGCTATTGAAGATTACCCTTTTAAATACAACTCAAAGTATTGTTGTTGATGATGATGATAAATACATAAACAAACAAACATATAAATAAATAAATAAATAAATAAATAAAGAATAAAACAGAATTCAATCGTCCCTCAATTAATTTGCTTATCTCCTTTTTCTTTCTCTCTGTCTTGTTTTACTTTTTATTTTTATAGTAAATATTCAGTTAATATAACAATAATAATAATCATAATAATAAATAACTAAATAAATAAATATATCAAAAATCAATTCAATTAAAATTTAAAATATAGAATGTAAATTGAGAAGAATATATTTAATACAAAGATCACTAGTAATTCTAATTAGGAATGCAGAATTCTTACTCTGATGGATATAACAGGTACATGTATAAAATCTTTTTTATTGTTTACAAAACTGTTTAATGATGTTACTCCATAAGAAAACTAAATAAACTGATAAACTAGAAACATATTGATGTTTCCTCAAATGTCTTCTGTTTCAAAGACAAAATTGTCATAAGCCAGATATTCTTTATCTTTCTTCTCTGCATCTTTATGTGATAGAATTTTCGTTCCTGTTTCTTCACTTTCTGAGTTCATCTGTCTGAAATTAATTATATTTATTATTATTATTATTATTATTATTATTATTATTATTATAATCACATCTTAATAGGAACAATCTCTCCTTTTTATAACTCCAACATTGGTGTTTGAATTGTTTTTGGCATGTTAATATGTTGACTTTTCTGAGATTGCTTGCACTATACCCCCAGTAGTGGTTTAATAATAAAATGATGAAATAAATAAATAAATAAATAAAATTAAAACCTAATTGCTGGTCGATTGAGATCACTTGTATTCCAGCCATTCACTATTTCTGCGTGACAAATATCTGTTTTCAACATATTCATATTAGGGTATGAAAACATTAATCAATTTAGAAATAAATAAATAAATAAATAAATAAATAATAATAATAATAATAATAATAATAATAATAATAATAATAATAATAATAATAATAATAATAATAATAATAATAATAATAATAATAATAATAAAAATAATAATAATAATAATAATTTTATAAAAATGCTTTAATCAACAATTAATGAACCGCTGAAAATAAACATTACCTGTTCTTAAAGCCATACAAAGCAAATACAATTATAGCTATTGCAATTAGTATACTGGAAACCACATATATGTATACAGAGTCATCACCTGAGGAAAAACAAGTGAATAAAAGTAATACATAATCCTCTATTAAATGGTTTCTGTAATTATAATAGCAATATATGAGAGAGAGAGAGAGAGAGAGAGAGAGAGAGAGAGAGAGAGAGAGAGAGAGAGAGAGAGAGAGAGAGAGAGAGAGAGAGAGAGAGAGAGAGAGAGAGAGTGTGTGTGTGTCTCTTTTCCATGAAGTAGTGCAACATGTAACTTCTTCAGTGTTTCCCTTTTTTTCTTTCTCATTCAAGTCTTGACATGTGAGTTGTGGTGAACAGTAAACAGAAGTGGTTTACAATTAAACTGCTACTGTTTTAAGTAATACAAATCAAGTTCAAACAGTGTGTTTTATTAATTTCTGGAAAGTAAATAAAATATATTGTTTACATTGTTTGTTAAAAATGATCTACTCACCATCTTGTAATAATGGTGATGCATGGGGCAGACCTGGACCTGAAAAAAACTATTTTATTTTATTCAATAAAAAGAAAACACATATAAAAAAATGTTTAAAATAGTAATATTTTTATTAAAAAACAATATTGATAGAAATATATATATATATATAGCATATTCAAGTAAAAATAAACAGGTTATATGTTTAGTACATATATTTATTTATTTATCTAGTTATTTTGGGTTTTATAATAAAGATTTCTTTTAAAAAATCCAGTCATCATGCAAACCAGTTTAAACTTTTATGAACAAAAGGGTATGTGTTATAATCCATTAAACTGATTAATTTATACTCACTAGAAATAAACTAACACAAAAATATATGTGTGTGTGTGTGTGTGTGTCATAATTAGTCAAAGCATTAGGGTCACCATGACAACAGACAGCAGTGATGTGTGGCCACACGTTTCCTGTCTGTCTTTCAGTAGAATGTATCTACAATCAAGTCAGTTTCTTCCTAGATTTTGTCCAAGTGAAGTGTGTTGAATGAAATGCGGATGCAGTATAACATTAAATGTAAAATTAAATACTACATACGTTTGGTAGTAGCTAGAGAAAATGGAACCGGTACTTTTGTCGGTAGTTTTACATAGTCTCCATCACCTTTTCAAAAAAAAAAAGAAAAAAAAGAAAAGTGATGCTTTGCTATCAATAATTATACCAAAAAATAGAAATTGTATATATATAAAAAAGAATATATATAAATAAATGAAATAAAAAAATCTAAATAATAATAATAAAAATAATAACAAATAAAAATTGAAAAAAGAAGAGTGAAATAATGTGGAAAAACAAACTGTTTTTTTTTTTTTTTTTTTTTTTAGGTATTTCTTTTATTTATGTGAAGTGTTGAATAATTTCATTTCTCCTGTTAGCATAGCAATACTAACATTAATGATGATAATGATGATGATGATGATGATGATGATGATGATTTTTTTTTTTTTAAATGTTGGTTTGTCAGCTAGTCAGTTTCTAGGATGTCAAAATAAGATATTTGTGTAGCCTTTTCCAGCAAATTCTAAAAATATTTATGTTCTTAAGTGTTAGCTCAAAAGTTGACATCATGATGTGATATCATAGTTCAATATGTCAGATCACATTTAATAAAATATTACTATAGACTCTTAAAATAAATATGTAACATACAAAAATGAAAAAGGAAAACAAGAAATAACTTTTTTGTTGAAATTATACCTAACACAATTTCAAGTTATTATTTTAATTATACCTATGTTATATACATATGTATATATATATATATATACACAACAATAAATAAAAATAAATAAATAAAGACAGATAGATAGACAGATAAATGAATAGAAAGATAGTTTGTGCATGACAGAACTTTTCCACTTTCTTCCTCTCTCAATGGCAAATGACTTGTGCAGGTACAGTTTAAATGAAATGTTTTAATTACTACGTACTTGATTTGGTGGTGTGTTGAATTGGAACCAATGGTTTTACAGGTATTGTTATAAAATGGCTTTGATCTGGAACTTGAAAAAAAAAAAAAATTGAAAATAAATATATGAATAAAATATAATAAAATTATAATCCATTAATTAAAAACAATTATTATGCAGTGCTGTATATATGATATACATCTATATATGTATATATTTAGGTATATATGATATATATATATGTCTATATGTCTATATTATATGTTGAGTGTGTGTATGTTTTAGTATTAATAATGATAATAATAACTAATCACATATATCATTTGTTCCTATATTATACTATTGTTTTACATCACTGAAAACATTATTAATATTTTAGAAGAAAAAAAATGTCTGTCATAAACCTTGGATTGTATGAGAATTTAATTACCTTATGTGTCTCAAATACAAAAATCAAATAAATCTTTCATAATCTTCAAAACAATTACATTTTATTTATTTATTTATTTACTAGTTAATAATTATATGGGAACAAATAACCCAAAGAGATTGTGTAAGCATATAAAATATTATATGTAGCATCTTGCTTGTGTTGGACATGATCCACACAACATTCTCAGTATCAGTAAAATATATTTCTGCTTCTCTTACTTATTTTTCCATGTAAAATCTGATTTTAGAGTCTGCTACATTAGCTACTAATGCCAATATGTTTCTATCATTTTAGCCTGTATTTGAGTTATTTATTAGAAAGACATCATAACAATGTTCAGCACACACAAACATATATCTGTGTACATATATTCTTTAGAACATCAATGGATTTATCATGTCTCGCCTATATTTTTAACAGGCTAAAAAATAACAACAGGAAAATGTGACAATGTACATGTCTCTGTAATAGAGGTAATCATACTGGTGTTGGTCAACACAATTGTTAAAATCATTTGTGCACAACACTGTCATACAAAAAACTGTTTTGTTCATTACCAAAGCAATGCTCCACGTGAAATCTAGAATCCTTGCCTGTACAGTTGTTTCCACCATACAGTGGTACAGGCCTGTTACACACCCTGACTTCTGTCACCTGAATGACACTCGGTCCACATGTACCACTGCATTCTGCTAGCTTTTCAAGAGCCCAGAACTCCATCCTCCATCAACTACAAAACAGTATAATTAGACAAGGCGTGAAAATAAATGACACACATTAGTAATAATACAATCAATAAGGGAAGCAATGTGATGCTCTTCTTTTCAAATATATATATATAAATACATGCACTACATTTATTTCTTACTTTTTGTTATAATTGACTTTGACATTTGTTAATTCTTAATTTTTTGATAACATGTTTACTAAATCACTCACTGCAGTAATTGTAATTAAAAACAAATTATAAGAAGAAAAAATAAAAATAAAACCAATAATAAATAAATGAATGAATAAATAAATAAATATGGATAAATATAAGTATACTACATACTTTTCTCACAGCAGTCTCTGTAACTAAGACTCTGACTTTCTCCAGGACAAGATGAGCCACTTGGACTGGGTGCAGGATTTGTACACAATCTCTTGTATGTAACTGTCTGTTTACAGGTTTTCAAATCACATTGTTCAACTCTCTCAACAAACCACGGATTCCATCCACCATTCACTGAAATACAAATTCATAATTACTGAGATGTGTTTAAAATCTTTATAATCTTGTAAACAAATTATAATCATTTCAAAAGGATCCTACGGAAAACTATCACTTCAAAAACGAAATTACAACTACAGAAATTTTAAATTCTTTATAAAACCAAACAGAACATTTTTAAAACCAGGTTCACACTTTCTTCTACAAAGGTGTATCACCTTTTTTTTTTTTTTTTTTATCTAAGTATTTATTAATATAGTGTTTTAATTTAAAAACAACCTGTCAATTCAATGTCTATGAACTCACTGATGCCATGCAGTGTTATCAGTTGTGTTTCACTTCACACCTGATTGGGTACCTGACTGTGAACCTGCAGAATGTGCAATAGTTTACAGATCTATTCACCATGAACAAAAAAACACAAAAAAAACACCAAAGGTTGTTTGGAGGTGAGAAAATACACAATGTCCATTTTCTTATTTTATTCTTTTTTTGTTTTTGTTTTTTTGATAAACAACAAACAACATTTGGTGGAACATGAAGATTTTGGCACAAGAAGGTTTAATACGTGAAACCAGTAAAAAAAAAAAAAAAAAAAAAGAAAAATAAAAGTAAGAATTAAAATGAGCACATTTTACCGATACATTCTCGATATGAACACTTCTGTTTCTCAGTTTTTTTATCTGGTCCTTCACAACTGTTTCCACCAGACCTAGGTCGGGGATTTTCACAAGTTCTCACGTAAGGAACGACTGCATTTCCAATTCCACAAGTCACATCACACTGTGGTAAATCTGACTGTACCCAAACAGACCAGCCACCATTTAATGACCCATACCCATTCTCTGTAAGTTGAAAGTTTATCACAATCTTTCTACTCCCTACTCACTTGTACATTTTTATAATAATTTATAATATGAAGTATAATGCATATTCTCTAAAGGTGATTTCATTTCATGATGTTTTAATGGACAACACTTAAATTACACACTTGTGGTTATTCAAGTTCATAAACAAATATTCATATCATTTTTTATTCTGTATGAGTGTGTATGTATGTGTATAGATATATATATATTGATATAGATATAAATAATAATTATTATTATTATTAGTTGTAGTAGTAGTAGTAGTAGTAGTAGAAGTAGTAGTAGTATTTATAATCATAATATAAATAATTTTGATATTATTACCACATTTAACAAACTTGAAACAAATATCAATCATGCTTTTTTCCCGTGGTCCTTCACAGGTAAGTCCTCGTCCTGAAGGTTTAGGACTATCACATAGTCTTCTAAGACGAGTAACTCTAGAACCATATCCACAAGTAACAATACAAGATCCTTGGCTGATAATTTCCCATAAACCCCAGCCTCCATGAACTTTAAAAAAATAATTTATTCCATAAAAATAAAAATAATAATAATAATGAAATAAGTAAAACAAAATAAAAGTTAGAAAAGTGAAACAAATTATTAAAAGGGAAAGAAGGTAGACATCAATGAAAATAGCGGAGGATTACTTTAGATCCAGAAAGAAGAATTAAACAAACACGTGCATCCAAACACCTACACACACACACACACACACACACACACACACACACACAGAGAGAGAGAGAGAGGAGAAATTGATTTAATATCTTTAACCCACTTCTTCAGATTTTGTTTTGTCACTGCAATATTGTAAGATATCTGAAATATGAAATTCAAAATGTTTCTGGCCATCAAATTGGTAGTTTAGGAACTATAATCCAAGTTTAGGAACTATAATCACAATTAGAATAAAATTCAACTGAGCTAAGTAATATATCTTTAGTTTATTTTTTCAATCTCTCTATCTTTCTCTCTCTGTTAATTTTATTTGCAAATAGTCAAAACAAGTTAGGCCTATGGTTTACTCTTCATTTCTTAGATATTATACTATTGTTTTGTTTTTTTCCTGATCCAACTTACCTGTTTCACAGGCCTCTTCTTTGCATTGTTCCAAACGAGACTTGACAAAGAGTCCATAACACAAACTGTTTCTCCCATTACACTGCCTAGAGTTATAGACATACCTCATACACGCATGTTCACACTGATCATTGATTTCTGCACTCCATGTTGTCCACTGAACTATATTAGGATCTATAAATATTTATTTATTTATTTATTTATTTATTTATTTATTTTTTATTTATTTATTATTATTTTTTTTTATATATATATATATATATTTTATTTGGAGTATTTGTGAAAAGTAATTATCCCAATATGAATTCTTTGTATATTTCATATCACAATGAATTTATTACTATATTTATATAGAGGTTTCATAATAAAAACAAAATAAAAATAAAATATGTGAATATCTTTAAGAAAAAAAGAATCAGAACAGTTAAATTTATGACAAATCTTGAAATTAAAAAGCAATAAGACATATATTAAACATACCCCTGTCACAGCAGTCTTGATAATTAGCATACTGACTGTTCCCACGACAAGGTGAACCACTTGGACTGGGTGCAGGATTCGTACACAGTCGTTTGTGAATAATTTCCTGTTGACAGTTATTTAAATCACATTTTTTAATTGTGTAAACAAACCAACTATTCCATCCACCATTGACTGAAATAGAAGATACAATTACTCACCTCTGTTAAAATCTTTATTTCTTTTAACCACATTATCAGTTTATAATCATTTCAGTAGAAACCTATGAAAGCAGTAACAACTTGATGAATTTTGAAAAACAAAATAAAAAAAAGGTTTTACATATGAATAAAATAACTTTCAAACAGAACAAAAAAAAAAAAAAAAAAAAAGAAAGAAAGAAAAACATATAATGAATGAAATTTTGTTTAGTTTTTGAAACAAGCAAAAACATGAGAAAAATATTTGTTTTATAAGTGTATTAGTACATATTTTACTTCTAATAAAGTGTGTTTACATATATTATTTTACTGCTAATTGAATACTTATCAGCTAATGATTCTTCAGCTACCTAAAACTTGGAACTAGTGTATGGTAAATTTGACTTAACACAGGCCTTGACCATACAGAAATTTCTAGACCTTTACATACATTTCAGAACAGTAACATTTTTTCAGAAATCAAGATTGAAGAAAAATAATTCTTAAGAACTGAAAAAAAACAGTCCTTCACATAAACCAAAATAATTAAGGCAATATTACCCAAAATAAGATATATATTTCTAGCTTCTTTGTGTTTGTTGGTTTTCCAGTGTAAAAGAGGAACTGATATCAACATCTCAAATCTCATTTCTGTAGATTCTCTACCTTTTCTATTTTCTTTAGTTTTCTTTACTATTAGTATTTAATTTTCTTTTGGCAATTTAGTTGTAACTTCTTGAACCTCTACATCATTAGAATCAGTATTAAAATGTGTTACAACATCCTGACATGGGGTCAAGAATATTTTATTTATATATTTACTGGATTAAGATACAGAAAAATCTAAACAAAGCAAACATTCAAAATAGCTAATAATACCAATACATTCTTTTGCAAAGCATGGCACTATGTCAGATTTTCCACTTTGCCCGTAACATCTCTTTCCTCCATTTGTAGGTCTGGGACTGCCACAGTCTCGTACGTAAGAAACTTCATGCATTCCTATTCCACAAGTTACATTACAAAGATTTTCTCCTGTTCGTTCCCATGGAGACCAGCCACCATCCACTGACCCATATCCGGTCACTAAAAGTAACGTTTTCATATCTTTATAAACTTCACTGAAAAATTGTTTGTATTGTCTGACAACACTAAAATTACAAGCCAAAGAAGACTGAAAAAATATTTATTGCAATTACTAATTTTAATTTTATTTATTTATATAACTTTAACTGTTACAGAGAAGGCAAAAAAAAAAAAATACTTTTACAAAAGTGAACATTAGGATATGTTTCAAATATGTTTCAGAATGTACCATTCGTTTTCAATATTATTATAATTATTATTATTATTATTTTAATGTTAAGATAATTTATAGTCAGCAGTAACAGAAAAAAGACTTTCTTATCTAAACCATAGAAAATATAAAGAAAATGTTTTAAATAACAGCAACTATTATTATTTATCTTTTCACTTTTATTTTATTATATATATATGTAAAATCATTTTTTCAACTTATTAAACAGTAACAGGAAAAAGTTTTCACCTTATATGTCAACAAATATTTAAAATTCCTCTTTCACCACTTCTAATGATGTACTAAAATCTTTTATTTCTCTCTTTTTTTAATCTGTGGTTTAATAAGGAAGTGATTTGTGAAATATTTGTTAAAGGAAACATTTCAGATTTTTTTTATTAAATATCAATTTCTAGTTGCTTTTTTCAAAACTTTTTTAATTTTGCTCCTTCTATAATTAGATTTTATAACATTTGTAAAGTGTTTAAACAAAGACACATTTAAATTAACAATGCATTGAGTACATATTTGTCAGTCATTTTCTCAAATATATGTTAGACCTACAAATTTCAAATTTACATCGTTGATTATTAATTTCATCAAATTTAATTTAATTTATTATATTGAAATAAAACACATCAGATATTTGTTCTTCTTTTCTTATTCATCTCTTAAATTAATCTTCTTCTGTTTGTTTTCCTTTTACAAATTCTATATGAAAATTCCATAATAATAATAATAATCATGTTACCACAGTGAGTTTCTATATAACAAAGGTCTTGGTATCTTCTGTCATTTGGTCCTTCACAGGTCAATCCTCGTCCTATGGGTTTAGGATTATTGCATTCTCTTTGAATGTGCATGTTTACAAATCCATATCCACATGTGACACTGCAGCGTCCATGGGTTACAATTTCCCAAAGACTCCAACCACCATGAACTGAAAAGATTAATTAACATAAATATATATATATATATATATATTTAAAACACCACCTGTTTTAACAGTCCATTTTAATACATACATAAGGTTCTGTCAATTAAATATTTATAATGAAGACAGATGTAAAATCTTTTTTCTCTGGAAAGTTGTTAAAACCTTCAGTGCTGGGTGTTTTGGGGATATTCCCAAATTGAAACAAGTTTCTGCTTGTACTTGCCCTGATTTTCTGAATGCCAGGGAAGCCTGTAGTAGATCAATACTTGCCTACATCAGCACTGGAAGTCACATCACTAATGTGCGGCAATTTTAAAAGTATGAACAAGATCATCATCATTCAGCATATGTACTGCATTGCAGAGATTTTGGTCATTCAGCACCAAAGATGTTAATAGAGACTTTGTGACCAGCTAGGACTTATAACAAAAAGCTGCTGTTTATAAGATTGTATATTGTGATGAATCAATAATATTCTGCCAGGCCAGGATGAGAATAGATGCCAGCATCAATGTAGGCACAAACATAAGTTTACACATGCTACAGCTAAGCAAAAAAAACTGCACTGCTTTTTCTGAATATGTATACAATATTCTGTGGTATATATATAATCCTATGATTGTTTCAAAATCAAAGACAGAAGAAGCTACCCAGAAGTTGGTGTGTCGTATCCTACAAGCGTTAAGATAGTTTTATTTGTTTCTTTTTATTTTCATACAGCTCACCTATTTTACATGCATCTTCTTCACAGGCTTCCAAATGAGACTTAACAAAACCCCCAAAACAATGATGCTTTTTCCCTTTGCACTGCCTGCTATAATAGACATATCTTTTGCAAGAATGAAAGCACTGACCTTTGAATGGTGTACCCCATGACCCCCATATTGCATTGTTGCGAATATCTGAAAAGAACACGCACACACAAGTACATATTTATATGTGTGTGTGTGTAGTTTGATATACATACACATTTATATATACATATAATTTACACACACACATATATGCACAGAGAGTGAGAGAGAACAAGAGAGAGAGTTGCAAGGATTTTTCCCGATCTTCTCGGTTTTTAAGAAATATCTCATACATGTGAAAGCAGTTTGGAAATCAAAAGTAAAAAAGAAATGTGTTTTTTCCTATAATTTGACAACCTTATTAATAAAAGACACCTCATACATACCTTTCTTACAGCAGTCCCTGAAACTAACCCACTGACTGTCCCCTTGGCAAGGTAAGCCACTTGGACTGGGTGCAGGTTTGGTACACAGTCTTTGATAAATAACATCCTGTTGACAGTTACTTAAATCACATTTTTAATTGTATGAAGAAACCAGCTATTCCATCCACCATTTACTGAAATAAAAAAGATCCAAAATAACATAATTTTTATTTAGAGTTAATCTGAATGGTGTCTATATTCAAACTTTTATTATGACCTTGAATTTCACCTGGTGGATCACATGATCTGAAAATCCTGGCATTAAACATTTAGCCTGATACATTTTCTACACAATATAAAAGTAACTGTATTATTTTTCCTTGTTAGACTGTAAAATAAAAGAAACACTGATTATGTAACAACCCTACACAGCCTAATCCCAGGATCAATATGTGAAATGGAACAGATAACAGTTCAGGATAAAATCCAGCTGAAATTGAGGTTTGAGTAGGCAAGGATTGTAAAAAGGTTCATCACCAAATCTAGACAGGTCTTTAGGTTGATTGAGCAGGTTGATAACCATTATCAGGAGCCTAATATTATCAATGACATGGATCCTGAAGATGAATCTTTGACTATTCCCTTTCTGAAACTTCACATGGGGCTAAATGATTAACTTCACACATTCATATGGACCAGTCAGACAGTTTCACTGGCCTCTGAAAAACGAATGCATGTCGGAATTCGAAAGATGATATTCTGTGCAGTTTCATTTATTTACATTATGCTCATCAAGAAATTACTGAAACATCACCCGAAATTTCATGGTCTGCCAAAACACTGGCAATGAGATGTTTTAAAACCATTTGACAATGCACTGATCTAACTGAGGAATGATTTCGTTTACCACAAATTCCAATTTTCAGAAACATTAGAGGTCATGAGATTTCACTTTTACCATTATTTTGGCTTATTTGACACAGAATGACCTTTCTTTAAAGTAACTGTTACAAAATACACCAGTCATCCCATAACAGTTCTCACAGTAAATATTAATTTTATAAATTTTGATAAGCAAACATTATTACTATTTTCAAGTGTTCAAGTGGACAAACATTTAGTAATTAAAAACATAATAAAAACAACACTGATCATACCAATACATTCTGTTATAAAGCACTTCTGTATATCAGTTTTCTTGTCTGGCCCTGTGCAGTTCCTTCCTCCATTTGTAGGTGGGGGTCTACTACATGTTCTTTCATAGGGAATTGCACGAGTTCCAATTCCACACGTCACACTACAAGGTACTAAATCTGTTTGAATCCATGGAGACCATTCACCATTCAGTGATCCATATCCATAGTCTGAAGGAAAAGTTATCATAATTTGATTTATTTTGAACTTGATGTACAGCTGTATTATCCTAAAAACATTTTGGGTTAATGATGCAGTTATGTCTACAGTTTAATAAGAAAGATTTAATTTTCCTAAAATATTTTTACTGCAAAAATTTCAGTCTATTCTTTTTCTTTTCCTTTTTATTTTTTTATTTTTTTTTTTTATTTTTTTTTTTATTTATCAAAACAGCAATTTTTTACATTTTTAACACTTTATTATTTCAGATTATGAGTGTTATAGGAGTGTTGTTTTTAGATCAATTTCTATGTGTATTATAAATTAAATTTTCTATAACAATACAGTAGTATTAACGTCGTCACCACATTTAGTTTTCCTGAAACAAGATTCTCTGTATCTCTGTTCCTGAGGTCCTTGACATGGCAGACCTTGACCTGCAGGTTTAGGGTCATTGCACAACCTTTGCATGTAAGTGCTGATATAACCATATCCACAAGTGACTGAACAGGGAATATTACTCATAAGCTCCCAGCGACCCCAGCCACCATTCACTTCCAAAATTAATACATGTGCCAGAATGGATGTAAAAAAATAATTAAAAAAGAAAAAATTATTATGAAAAATAAAATATATAACTAAAAAAAAAAAGAAAAAAAAAAAAAGAAACAGAAATTATAAAAAATAATTATGATAAGAGACCAAAAAAAATGAGACAAGAACAAACATGTATTTAGGTATGTGTGTGTATCGGTGTGTGTCTGTCTCTGTGTTTGTTTATGTGTGTGAGAGTTTATAGCTAACTATCTATAATCTATCTATCTACATATATGTATATACATATATATATTTATATATATATATATATTCTTCACAAAAGATTTTTTGTCTTCTCAAATGAGCCTCATGTCACATGTTGTTCACATATTTCAATATACTTTGACGGGAACACTGTGTTCCAAACATCAATCAACTAGTCGACACAGAACTGCTACTCAGTGTCACAGTGTAGGCAGGAATCCGTAACAGTGATATATCATTCTGCACATCAACGGTTCAGCAGATCAGATGAAAAATTATAACCCATGATTTGAAACACTCTGTGGATGATTCTAAACAAATCATGTTTTTGAAAATCACGTCCTGATTATATATACATTCAAAGAGCTTTTTCATTTCTATTGAACAATTGTCATTAAACAAGACATAAGAGAACATCTGTTAAAAAATATAGAAACTATTTCAACAGTTATTAGTTTACTGAGAAAAGTTGTTACGACAAATCCAGTGACATGACATGAACCACAAGGAGATGCTATTCAGCAACACTGACTACTAATGATAAACATCAGTCTTGAAACAAACTGCTATTCTATCCTAGATAATATATAAAGGACACTGATATAGATATAACCTTTAATAAGCAAATGGTTCTCTCTTTGCAATTTGACAAGGTAAAAGGATTTGTTTGATTGAAAACCAATAATAATAAACAAACAAGAGGAACAAAATCATGACGTTTATGACATTAATAATGAAACCTACCCATTTCACACGATTCTGCTTTGCACTTTTCATAACGAGACTTGACGAACTCACCAAAGCAGTAGAGATTTGCACCAACACACTGTCTGGAGTTGTAAACATGCCTTACACACTGATGTGCACACGTACTGTTGAACTCAGGACCCCATGATGACCAGTGTGCGTTATTGCAAACATCTGAAATATAAAACAATCTATATATAAATACAAACAATTCTTGAGACTCTGATATTTATCACTTTCCAACAGCACATTTCATAGTCACTTGGTAAGATTATATATCAAGATTAACAACTTTTCACCAAAAATGATAAAATAAATAATAATGATATACTTGATGATGATAATGATCGAATTTTAATAACTATAATAATAATAAAAAATAATAATTTAATAATCATAATAATCATAATATAGGTAATGCTTTTGTAGCTGTTGCTGAAGAGTCGCCATTTTGATTATTTTTTTTTACGGGGATGCACCAAAATTAATCGTCATTTTAGGTATTTTGTGTAAAAATATAATTTTATCACTGTCACTATTTTTAACCATTTTGAAAAATTAAATAAAGAAAACCAAATATGAATGTAAAACATGATATTCTTCCGTTTAATGACATAAAAATACATTTTAAAGCGAGATAAACCTCAGCAATATTTTGTTCTGCTCTGCTACAAGACACGCCCCCGATCCTGATCCTAGGAATGCAGACTTCTCTGGCAAATTGCACTAAATATCGGTGAACTGAATTTCATAAACAAAAATTTAGTTTGTTTTTGTTTGTCGAATTTGTGGATAATAATGACAATTGCAATATTATTTCACCAAATTCTTTACAAAACAAACTAAATTTTCTAAACGTTTATGAAAAAATTAGGACCGATATTTAGTGCAATTTTTTACATTTCTGCATTCCTAGATCATTGTAATATAGGCCTTCATGGCACTGATGGTTTTGGTCTAAAAATATTTTTGGTGCCTTAAACAGAAGAATATCATTTTTACATTCATATTTGGTTTTGTTGATTTAATTTTTCCAAATTTTTTATACGATAAAATTATATTTTTTAAACATAAAGACGCCTTGATTATTTTAGATGCATCCCGTATATCAAAAATTTAAAATGGCATTTCTTCAAAAACAAATAAAAAAATAATAATGATGATGATGATGACAATGATGAAAATGATAATAATATAATCTCCCAAAAATTATACACAAGTATATATGGTAATAATAATTTAAGCTATATTAATAACAAGTATGAATATTTAGAAATAAATTATTTTTAGGGTTTATTTTAGCTATACCATATTTGTGTATTTCCTACTTTTAAGAAACATTCCTTCAACTTTATGTTAAAAAGTTTTCAAACAGAACAACAGACAACATACTTTCCTCACAGCAGTCTCTATAACCAACATGTTGACTTTCACCAGGACAAGGTGATCCACTTGGACTGGGTGCAGGATTTGTACACAGTCTTTGGTAAGTAACTTCTTGTTGACAGTTCAAATCACATTCTTTGATAGTGTAAACAAACCAACTATTCCATCCACCATTTACTGAAAACATACAGTTACAATTACTTAGACATGAGAAAATCTTTTTCAAAAATTAAAAAACAACAAAAAAACATTCAACAGAATAATGTAAAATGAATGCTAAGATAACAATATTAGTGATGCTTCTTTGGAGACAAATTTGCTTTTATCTACTATTTAATGTCTATAAAATACATTGTAAAAATAGATGAAAGAACATTTCAGGAACATATTTGAGATAATCCAAATTTTTATTTCTATAAAATTTTGTATTAATTGTAATTTTATTTATTAATTTATTTATTTATTTATTTACTACTAATTATTTTTCTACTGCTATTGCTTTGTTGTTTGGTAACAATTTCTAAATTATATAAAAAACAACCTGAAAACACCAAATGCTGTTCTGTCACACTGAACATGACTGGTCAGATACCAGGTGTGCAGCAAAGCTGTTTTCTTAGATCAAATCAAGTCAGTCTCTAAGTATTACAGTTTTGCCTGCCTTCTCCAATTTAACTGAATACCTTTATTTTATGCAAAAACTTTATTCTATTCATAACTAAAAGGTCTTTACTGTTTTAGTTAAAGATATGAAAGGTGTCCTAACAAACAGAAAGAAATAATAATAATAATAATAATAATAATAATAATAATAATAATAATAATAATAATAATAAACAAGAAGAATGAAAACTATACATTCCATTTCTGGTACAGTTCCATTTATTTTATTTAAGTTTTTGCTTTTTATTTTGTTCAAATTGTTTTTTTTTTTTTTTGACAATGATGTTAACAAAATCATATAACAATAAATTGTTGATAATTCACAATTTCAGGTATGCCATCATTTTCTGTTTTTTTTAAAAACGTGGCTGTGAAGATAAAATAAAATAACATAAATAAGTAAATAAATAAATAAAAAATAAATAAAATACAGTGCCATAAAACAAAAAATAACAGAAATAATTCAGTACTATCATAGCACTGGATCTGCGATTAATAAATAGTGGAATAACAATATGACAGAAGCTAAAGTTTGTTACTTTTAGGTTGAGACATCTTCTTTACTAAAATTAAAAGATAAAATTATATTTAAACATTATTTAATTAGGGCAACAGGTGTATTCCAGGAACCACCCATTGAAATATATTTACATCATTGAAAGCTTCATTACGATGCTGAAATGCAGTCATGAGTTTCCATTCACACATTCACTGGACTAACAGAAAATCTAATCAAACAAATATGTGTAAAAAAAATTAAAGTTACACTGACTATACCAATGCATTCTTTTCTAAAGCACGCCTGTATGATTATTTTCTTGTCTGGCCCTATGCAGTTTTTTCCACCATTTGTAGGTGGAGGTCTGCTACATGTTCTTACATAAGGTATATGCTCATATCCGATTCCGCAGGTTTTTTCACAAGGAACTATTTCTGCTTGCACCCATGGAGACCAATCACCATCCAGTGACCCATATCCATTTTCTGAAAATGTTCCAATCTACAATGATTTTTTTTCTGTGTCATTCATCTTTACAGAACATCACTTCTTAAATTTCCTAGTGGTAATTCTATTTCAACTTGTAATAACTTGTTTTTTTTAAAATTATTATTATTTATTTATTTATATATCTTTTATTTAATTTAATTCTGTTATTATTATTATTATTATTATTTATTTATTTATTTATATATATATATATATATATATATATCTTTTATTTAACTTTATTCTGTTATTATTATTATTATTATTATTATTATTATTATTATTACCCCCACAATGCTTATTTATGAAGCACATCTCTTTATATTCTTGTTCCTCTACTCCTTGACAGGTTAATCCTTGGCCCACAGGTTTAGGATCATTGCACTCTCTGTGAATGTGAACATTTCTGTATCCATATCCACAAGTGACAGTACAGTGTCCTTGACTTATAAGTTCCCAACGACCCCATCCACCATTCACTTCAAAAAACAAAAATAATAATAATTGTTATGTAGAGGTAAGAATGAAAATAAAATAAAATAAAATAAATTTTAGTACAATTTCATTAAAAGCAGCAATATCAATTTATGTCTTAAATGCATTTTCTTCTTAAATAAACAATATTTTACATCAGGAGTTTTGTTCTTTCTTGTTTGTGTGTTTGTTTTTGTTGTTGTTTTTTTTTTTTTTTTTTATTTGTCTGTTGTTGTTTTTTAGTTTGTTTTTTTAATGTAATTTTTTGGTCTTATTTTTGTTTCGTTTCTTTTTAAATTAAGAAATTTAGAATTTTACACAATAATTAATTTTTTTTTTCTTCTTTTTTTTCTTTATTTTCTTTTCCTTTTTATATTTTTCTTTCCTTCTTTTAATTATTGTTGTTGTTGCTCTTGTTCTTGTTCTCTGCTATTCTACTTTTTTTTACCTATAGAGATATAAAGTTGTGATTTGACTTCTTATACAGGACTTGATCAATAATTTTCCTTAGCATTTTAATATTAACATCTTCTTAGTATATCATAAATGAAAGATTAAGAGCTTTCCCAAGATTTCTGGTTTTAAAATATTTAGAGTAGTGTTTTCATGTGAAGTACAAACATCAATAACATTGTAACATTTAATTTATTAGCAATTATAATTACTAACGGGATACTGCTGGATTGAGTATTAAAATTAATACTGTGTTTTACTGAATTAAACAAGTCAGCAGTGACTAAGAACAATACTGATCTCTGTAGATCCTTTCTTGTGCCATACAGCTGCTTCTGGAGATTTTTATAGGTGTCAAGGTAATCTTCTGCTGTAGTTTTATGTAGTTTTGGATGATTCCACAGAATCACTTGGAAGAGAATTCCAGCTGGAACCTTTTGTCCATATGCTGGTTCAGACAGCTGTGTCCAGTCCTTAACATACAGCATCAATGGCATTGAAACCAACAGATTTAAGGAGGCAGATCAATTCATTGAGGTCAAGACAAAAACACAAACTTCTAAGCTTTGCATTGTAAATATTTACTGCCCAAATGACAAAGCACTCTCCCTTGATGGTATCTAAACATCAGAAATAATTTCCACCTTGTTGGTGACTTCAACAATCAATCCTTGAGCTGGAGTTACAACTATTTTGACAAGAAATCAGAAGAGATAGAAAGCTGGCATGATGAAAAGAACCTAAATCTAGTTAATGACCCTTTTGTTCAACCAGCAGACATATAGTGACATTAAGGTATTATCAAGTCTTTTAATGGTAATAAAACCTTGAAGTGATATTTTTAGACAAACCATTTATAATGTACAAATACATATATCATTCATTAACACCATAGGAAAATGTTCACAATCACTGGAAATAACCAACTATAGAATTACAATACACTTATTTTATAAAATCAGAAGAAATACAATTAATGGACATTTAATAAATAACTGTTGATAATGATTATTAACATAACAGATGTTATAAATGCTACCCTAATATATCAACAGTTAATGACAGAAACAATGTAATAACTGTCAGTAAAAAAACAACCAACATACAATTTTTCATTTACTACCCTACTAGTGAAGAGTTTTTTATACAAAATTCAGCAACTATAATTAACAACAAGGATTTTGTATAGAATAAAATTGTGAATAATAATATTGATGAAACAAATTAAAAACACAAAAAAAAACACAAAAAGTCACTGGTATTTTGCCTAGCCAGAGAATAATGGTCAGGTTATCAATGTTAAAATGTTCAAATGATTTCTACACATTAGTGCATTATTAATCAAATAACCAATGGAATCAAATAACATTTTCAAACATATCATCCATGTATACATCATACTGTATGTATGTACAGGAAATGACAGGAGCTTATTGAACCATGGACCGAAGTTACTCAAGTTTGTTCAAAAATGTCCATGGTTACCTACATTGAGCTAGGAGTAACTTAGACATTTCACCAGCTAATTGTACTGGCTTGTTACAGCAACAACAACAACAACAACAACAGTAGTAGTAGTAGGAGTAGAAGTAGAAGCAGAATAAGTTCATGAGACGATGATTATTAATAACTGCAGGCCTTATTACATCCAGCATGCAACTTAATCCCTGATTAATGTCAAATTAACAAATTACTAATTTATTATTGTTGTTTCTTATTTTTATTTATTGATGTCTTTTTTTATTTCCACATACCCATTTCACAAGAATCTTTTTTGCACTGCTCCAAATGTGAGGTAACAAAAGTTCCATAACAATAGCGATTTGCCCCAGTGCAGTTCCTGGTGTCATACACATACCTGTGACAAAAGTGTACACATTCACCAGTAAATTCAGTTTTCCATGAAGTCCAATGTGCTACTTCTGAAAATATAAATAACAAAATAAAAAAAAAATAATAATAATAATATAGGTACACACACAAAGAGAGAGAGATTTCACTACTGCATTTGTCATTGTAAACATTGTAATTAAATCATTTATTTTAAACCATATTAATTGTTAGTACACTATTTGTACCAGTATAGTGTGTACCAAGATATAAAAAAAAAAAAAAAATTAAACTAAATAAAAAAGATCAGTAGCTTTGGACTCTAAGTATCCTACTTTTTCCAATTTTTCTTCCTCTGAAGTGAAAGCAGTAAATGGAGAAATAACAGATTATAATATAATTTGTAAATCAACCACAGTTTATAAACACACACAGAGAGACAGACTGTGTAGCAGCACAAGAAGCGATCCATATGCAAGAAATTCTTTATCTCTTTCCGCTGAAGCCAAAGACAGCAAAAATCAGAAAACAAAATCTCACAAACAATTCAAAGTCATCCAGAAAAACACAACAGAACTAAAACTAAAACTGAAAGAGCCATATGCTGATTGGTGCAGTTTTAAACTAATTCACAGCAGCATTACTAAACATCATTTCATTCTCTGCGGCAGTATCATATCCACATGTTACAGCAAACACCTCTGAAAGCAAATTTCTCTCTCTCTCTTGCTCTCTCTCTCTCTGTATGCATGTGTGTGTGTGTGGTGAGCCTCTGTGAGTGTGTCAAGAAATTTAAATTACTACATTATTAATTATTTATTTAATTAACTTCAAATGTCAAAGCAGAAAACAGTTATTACCAGAACAATTAATGTTTGTTTCACATTTCTTGGTCTCAATGTTTTCTGTCTTTCCTGGACAGCCTGTTGAACTAGTAACGTTAGTTTGAGTGTTGACACACTCTCTGAAGTGATGTACAGTGAGAGTTCCTTCTCCACATGTGACAGAGCAATCTTCAGCTGTTACATTCCAAGATGTCCACTGAAATATGTCTATATATACATCATCATTACTGTAACAATGAATTCCTGTCTGTCTCTCTTTCGCTCTGTCTTTCTCAAACTCTCTCACTATCTCTCAAGAATAACATTAACAAAGAGAAAATAGTAAAGATTATGATAATATGTAAGTGATTAGGTAATAATAATAAAAAAAATAATAACAATAAAGATAACAATATTAACAACAATAATAAAAATGAAGATCATAATGATGACAATTATGATTGTAATGTGTACTCTACCTGAAATATTAGTGGATTCATTAGCTGGAATAGAAGTAATATGGATGCTGATTATTATGATAATAACTCTGATTCTGATGATTATTACAATGATAACAACAACAACAATTATAATAATAATTATAATAATAATAATGTAGATGATAAAGACAATGAATATGATTGTAATGTGTACTCTACCTGAAATATTAGTGGTTTCGTTAGCTGGAATAGAAATAATGATGACCATAATGAAGATTATCTGATTATAAGGATAACAACAACAACATTAACAACAACAACAACAACAACAACAATAACAATAATAACAACAATAACAACAAGAACAACAATAATAAGGTAGATGATAAAGACAATGATTATGATTGTACTAAACCTGAAATGTTAGTGGTTTCGTTAGCTGGAATAGAAATAATGATGATTATGATGATTATGATGATAATGATGATAACGATGATGATGGTGATAATAATAATAATAATAATAATAATAATAATAATAATAATAATAATAATGCAGTATTGAATTTGAGTACAGAAATGTAAGTGAAGAAGATGATAGATTTGTAACTAAAGAAGATGATAAATATTCAACAGAAGATTATGGTAAGTGGTTATAAGTGTCTGGGTCAGTGTAGTATTTAAATTTGGCCTGCATTATGTAAAGGTTAGAGGCACCTTGTTAAAAATAAAATTGTGTCTTATCTGTCAAAATGTTTATTCTGAATTTCATTTTATCTTCATTCTGGGTTTTTTAGGCCTGAGTTTTAGCTGCTTTAGCTTATGCTTAAATTTTGTGTGAATATTTTTTTTATTACATTGAGACAGTGAAAATGTACAAACCTGGGACTAGCAGGTATCTGAAGAATAGTAAGAAATATCGAATGTGTTCCATTATCTGTTATCACTGTTTATCTGAATTTATAAATGATATATGCAAAATAAGTAAGTAAGTAAGTAAATGAAATGTAAATAGTAAAACATATCAAGCATAATTATACACATTATTATTATAATAATGTATCTCATGTGGATTTATCTGTAGAAATAAATAAATAAATAATAATAAATAATAATAATAATAATAATATACAAATATATCTACATATGTTGTTGTTGTTGTTAACTTTTTAATCATTAATAAGTGCAGCATTGTTGTATATTATTTTCTGATTAAGCTATGGCTTTTCAGATGAATGAAGAGGTAGAGGAAGCAAGACAGTAAAGAAAAACTTAAATATCAAAAAATAATAAGCATTACCTATTTTGATGAATAATGTGTCAAGCTCAGAATTGAATAGTGAATTGTTG
Source organism: Chrysomallon squamiferum (assembly GCA_012295275.1). Lineage (NCBI taxonomy): Eukaryota > Metazoa > Mollusca > Gastropoda > Neomphalida > Peltospiridae > Chrysomallon > Chrysomallon squamiferum. The sequence goes on from CM022677.1 coordinate 23,717,687, forward strand.
TTTTTTTTCTATTTTCTAACTGGTTTCATTGTATTATTTTTGTTATAGTATTTATTTATTTAATCTCAATTCGTTTAATATCAATTAAAAATTTATATGTGTGGTTGTGTGTGTGTTCATATTATTTTTTTTCAAATTATTATTATGTGTTGTTGTTGTTGTTTGTATTGTTTGTTTATTTTTAATTTATTTATTTAACTTTTTTATTTTTATTATTATATTTGTTTGTTTGTTTTTTAGTCCCCCACATAGAACAGTGGTGTAAAGAGTGTGTACTAAACAAGTTAATGACTGAAGCATTAAAAGCAATCCGAAATATTTACCTGCTAGCAATTATTTCAAAACTATTAATACACTGTCCTGTAGAGGTGTATGTAATCAGTTCTAACAAATGTATCACTTTGTATCATGTTGACTCAAAAGTTGTACAAAAACCAATTTTAAATGTCGTCTGCTGTCACTGGGTGAATGATAAGGTACAAAACGCGGTTTGAATATTTCAAAGCAGGAATAATATTTTATAAATTCTTAGTAATAATTAATGTTCGGGATTGAATATTTTCTTTTTTTGTCATTACTATACTGTGTTTTTATTAATTGTTGTTTGTTACTAATACTGGTTATTTTATTTAGGTATCATATTTTAGCTGATGGCACCTAAGCGTAGATAACTCCACTTTTTGAAGCAATTGTAAACAAAAACATATTGCTTTATTAATGAGTAAATATTTTAAACCATTTCTCAATTTGCAGTGTTATTTTTTTTTTATTATCATTTATTTTTTTTTTTTTTTTTTTTTTTTTTGTTATCCTACCGTCTCCTTTATATGATTTCGATTTCAGTCCTCACAAAATCCACATCTAATTCTATTATAAGGTTTCGCGACATCAAGCAATGCCAACAGAATATAAATGCCCCAAAGGAATACACTGGAAGCTGAGAAATATTCCTTACATTGCCTAGTTTTGCTTTAAAGATTAGGCCTGGCTTACATATCAGATAATGTTGTTACGTCATTATTTGCGACAATTTTACAATAATGTAGCTCCTAGAAACTTTCGATCAGTTATGTGCTGCAGGAATGAGAAAACAATAAGAAAACTGTAGGCTGTAAATAAAAGATGTCAAAGTAGAAAAAACAGTGTATAATATTAGTTCATAATGCGTAAACTGACATGAAACAACAATGGAAAATATTAACTGTAAGATATTTATAATATAATTCCTATTTCATATAAATTTCATATGAAATTTTGACGTGTTGATTTATTTCATGAAATGTAATTCTCTAAACAAAACTACTAATATTACTACTGGGTTGTTTTCACTTTTGGACACTTAAGCATTCATGACTTTCCTCTCAAATTGGCCGTATAATCATCATTAGGCTCCCCTTAATATGTGCATCGGATACACATTAGCTTGTACACCAGTTACTACTGTTAAGGTAAAAACTTTAACTAAAAATGTTTTAATATTATTGAGAATTAAACATCCAATTATATACAATTTGTATCTCCTGTGCCACAAACTGTTATTCCTAGAACACCATGTTTTCATGAACTCTTTTCCACTGATTCAGAAATGCACGTTTATTCCTGTTTATGTTACTGCTTACAAAAATAGGTAGTACGAACATTTCATACTTCCTCAGATGTGAGGTGCCGGTTAACGCTGAGGAAACACTAGTCATGTTAGTTCAGTGTGTTCTGATAATGATTCCTTAGATAAGATGGCTTTTCTAAGATTACCATATATAATTGTATTATAATTATAGAGGGACGTCCCGTTTTGAAATCTAAGATAATATTACCATATTTTCTTTTCATCTGTGACTCCAGGTGAAGTACGGTGGATGATGTCTCCTTAATGACTGTACCATGGATCAGTTATGTTTAATTTTACTGTGACCATGGAACAACACGTAAACACTACAGGTCGATCATGTTAAGTATACGAAAATTCGAAGGAATCCAGAAGTACCTGATCAAAAATACCCACAAAAATGTCGGTGAAGGGAATTTGTGACCTGAGACTAGATATCTGCAGTGGATTACATCTTCCTCGACAAACCAAAACGGGTCACAGTTACAACATCTCGAACTACACAATGGCTCCTACTAAACTTTGTCATACATTTATGGACTATTTAAGCTCAGTTAAAAACCGGATCTGATTGCTGCGATGTGTGGATATCGTTGTAATTGGAGTGAGTCAGAGCTAGTTATCACTGTTAGGTGCTAAATCTTAACACTGCAGAACCGTAATCACTTGAGTTCTGACAAATTCCTCTTTTGTACGAAATACTGGTGCCACGTAATTTCAGTAAACATCTTTTCTTTTTAATGGACTTATGAATATTTCCATGAAATTTAAGAACATTTAAATACTTAAATCTGAAAACTTTGAAATGCTGGACTTTTCATGGGTTTTAAAGGCCAGTGCAAACCGTGTTCACTGATGATCTTTCGCTTTAAAGCCATAGTCAAGGTCTTCAATATCGTTATAGCTGTTTTCAGCAGTATATTGGATTCATGTTGCCAGCGATTTCCATCCCATTATACCTGATATTTACTTAAATTGGATAATGCATGTGTGCGTGTTTTTTTAATACTTCTTTTAAGTACTGCGCAAGATATTTCTAATATTTAGATAAGTTAATGAAAAGTGACATTGTTTTCTTAAAATGAAAATAAATATGTAATATTTTTTCTCATTTAATTTTACTCATATAGGTTTACTGAATAATAAAGTCATTACTGAACATTTCTAAATAACTAATTGATAACTGCATTCAGAACAGTAAAATGTAACCTTTTAAAGTAAAAATATAACTTAACTTATTTTGAAACCAGCGTAATTAATAATAATAATAATAATAATAATAATAATAATAATAACTGATGATGATGATGAATAAATAATAAAAATTAGACTTATTTAAATAAAAGTAATATTTCGTTTTAATGTTGAAAAAAATTAATATAAGAATCCCGAAATCATCTCTAAAAACAGATGCGTTAAATGAACGAAAATCTTTTATAATAAAATTTGTTCTTATTTTCAGTTAAGAAATGTAAATTTGAAAGAATTATATAAATATAATAGAAATTTATCAATTAACATATAAAAACTTGATGTGTAAACATAAATTTCAAAGACATTTCAATTAGATCAGAGTTAAGAAAAACAAAAAACAATGTATCAACAATAGAATTCAATATGGATCGTGTGTGTGTATGTGTGTGTGTGTGTGTGTGGGTGTGGGTGTGTCTAAATCGGCTTTTAATTATCTTTCATACTCCGATTAACTTTTTTCCGTTTATTATTATTATTATTATTATTATTATTAATTTTATTTTATTTTATTTTTTTTATCCCACCGAAAATATTAAGGTAGTTAAAAAAAAACAAAAAAAAACTGTAACTGAAAAAAACTAAAATAATAATAGTAAATAAACGGAAAAAAGACTTTAAATATATCAAAAATGTAAAATTAAAATAATTTATTTAATACTTCATCAGATTATTTCTTTTTCTACTATATTTATATCTATTCTTTCGTCAGTGTTTGTCATTTTCTGATACTGGATTGTCATAAGGCAACAACTCATTACTGCTCTTCTTTTCCTTCTTGTACAATGGAGCTTTCATAATGTTTTCTTTCCTTGCCGATCTCCTTCTCCTGAAATTAATATATCATAATAGGTATTTAATAACAGCCTGAACTAATCACTCACTTTGTTCAATCTAAAATCTTTAGAAAGCAACCACTTGATTTTTAGAGCCTAAACGAATTAGATGATATAATGAGTTTTTGACATTTTTAATTACCACATACACCAGTCCTCAATACTTGCGCAAGCATACCCAAGAGCCTGGCCACTTGTCTTGAGAATAATAATAATAATAATAATAATAATAATAATAATAATATAGTAGTAGTAGTTATAATAATAATAACTATAATAGTAATAATAATATTAGTAATAGTACTAATACTAGTAGTAATAATTCTAATAACAATTTGCAGACATCTTTATTTTGACGGTCAGTAATCTTTGATTTCGTACTAAGAAGGGAAAAAAGCAAATCGCTGAAGCATTTATATCGCCTGTATTCTTGTCACTGATGTTCTCTGTGATGTGTTTAGGTTGTTGATGTCAGGGAATTGATACGAGATCGCAGTGCAAAACACCAGCAAAGGGATAAATGTGATGGTACTTCTGCAGAGAATTATGTAACAGTTATAGTTATGAAGTTAATAAAATACATGCATTAACGAGGAAGTCTACGAACATGCAGTTTGTTAAGGGAAGGTCTTAATGTCTCATCATGGTTCCGACGATCTGACACGATCATCCAGAACAGCTCGTGTTTCATCTTTTTAATGAGTGCTCGAGTATCTATATGCGTGTCTATATGTCTTGCTGAAATATACCTTGCTGTTAATTGAACATATGTTTAGATGGTAAAGGAAACTTAGAATTACCTTTTCTTGTAGCAATATAATGAAATTAGAGCCACAGCCACTGCAAATATTGCAGCAGTTGAAGACCTATAGACCACTTCATTTCCTGGGGAAAATTAATGAAAAAAAAAAAAAAGAAATTATATACTAAGTGGTGTCTATAATTTTATATATGCAAATATGAGGAGAGAGAGAGAGAGAGATTTGTGTAAAGCAAATTATCTAGATTCTTACGTTGTATGCGTTATTTTCTCAAAAATATTTAACAGCTGTGTCAAGATATAAAAATAATGTATATCATAAAAAACGAAAATTAAATCATATAATAACTCAGTAATAAAAACAAACTGAAAGTGTATGGTGTTAACTACATGAAAATTATCGCTTGGATTGAGAATGTTACCCAATTTTTACAATTACTACAAGTAACACTTTTACTGCTACTACTAATATATTTTACAACAGGTATATTTAATAATATTTTCAAAAATAAATTTTAGAAATAAAGTTAAATAAAATTTCTGATGAACCGTTCGATTGTTTTTTCCATTTTGTTGTGCGGATAAGTTCTTCAGGAAACAACATGAAAGAATAAAGAAAAAAATTTAGTAATAAAATTAATAATAATAAATATAAATAAAATAAAACCAATTAACTCCCTACATATATAAACAGACAGACAGACAGACAGACAGACAGACAGACAGATAGATAGACAGATAGATAGACAGACAAATCAAAGCGGCAGACATACAAATTTGTCTTTGTAAAACGTTCCCCTATTTTGGTCTTTTTGTTTGCTTGTATATTCAATATATCCACCCGTGATTTTAAGAGATCAATACATTAAGACACTCTCAGGAACTGTATCTGTAAATGTACTATTGTTGATGTTCTGTACTTATTTCTATTGACAATAGAATTAAAAAAGACAAAGAAAAAGATAGAATCAGCCCCAAATATAGAACACTTTAGCAGTGTATTACCTGGACACGGGTCTCTTTGACAAAACGCTCTCGTTTCGTCTATCGCCCTGCCTTTGCAGTAATTCCCACCAAAACGTGGTTTGGGATTGTTGCATTTGCGAGATTTGTGCGTTATAATTCTTCCTTCCCCGCAGGTGACTGAACATTTTATCATTTTCAGCTCCCACGGACTCCAGCCACCATGCTCTGTCAGTAATGAATTTAGTAATTCAGTATTTATTTATTTATTTATTTATTTATTTATTTATTTATTTGCCAGTAAAATACCACTAAAATATTTTTGTTAGTTTTATATATATATATATATATATATATATATATATATATATTGTTTGTATCTGCTAAAACTGTTAAAACTGTTTACTTTAAATCTTACCTGCAATATTAGCTGCTAGTGATTTCGAATTTCCTGAAATTTCAAAAACTATAAATAATAATACGTAAGATGTTTTCAATATTTCAAAAAAGTAAAAAATATACATAACCCGACAAAGAAAGTAACACCATAAATCCTCAAAACAACACCAAAAATCAAAAAACAAAATTATAAATAAATAAATAAATAAATAAATAAATAAATAATAAGAAGAAGAAGAAGAAGAAGAAGAAGAAGAAGAAGAAGAAGAATAAATAAATAAATAAATGAACATGAACGTTGTTAATCTTACCTCGAACATCAGCTGCTATTGCTTTGCCTTTTTCTTAAATTTGAAAGTAATTCACATTATGAGTAGTAGTCGTAGTAGTAGTAGTAGTAGTAGTAATAATAATAATAACAGCAGTAACAGTAATAATATTTTTAAGTCATTAGTGATGAAATAATTTTTGATAATCAGTAGCTCGTCGCAATAATTATTTTTATAATTTTATTGTTCTTGCACATCAACGTAAAATATATTAATAATAATGCTATTTTTAGTTAATACAATTTAATTGTATTATTTGTCTCATTTTATACTATTTATGATTAACATATCAAATCTTTCATATGTTTCAGAACGATTTAATCCCATTTATTTCATTCTACATAATAATTATGTTGTTAAAAGAACCCAAAAGACATTTTGTAAACCTACATATTAAATGACTGTCAAAATAATGTGTGTTTAGAAATGTTCATCTATAATAAACTGTCACACAATTAAGATGAAATGAGCCAGTAAAGGAATAAATCATAAAGTTTGATTATCTATCACTTTCTACTAAAGAAGTCAGCACAATATTTTCCACCAGGTAGGAAATAATCATATGTTATTGACAACGTCAGGAACGAAATCTTCAAAAGCTAAACTATTGTTGTTGTGTCTATAAATAGCAAACTGTAACACTTATTGGGACAGCACGTGCATTTCTGCAGTCTGTTGGTTGACGATGTACTGAATTTGAACCATACGTTATTCTCGCTATCAGTAAAGTATAACTTTTCTTTTTATTATTTATTTACTGTTAAATCCGATTTTGACGTCTGTTGTTTCATGGATTTGCATGTTATCAACAAATACCATATAAAGACACTCATTTTTTTTTTATGGTTTCTATATAAATATGATCATTTTAAAACTTATGTGAGTTATTCGAATGATAGGCGATGTATAATTTTTGACACTCATGAATTCGTATTATCACAAAATAACAATATTCTCTTAACACGAAAATGACTGGATTAACCGCGTCTACCCTAAGCTGTTAACATCTTTAGTTTGTTAAAACAAATAACAGAACGCGAGACAGTCTTTAAACAGAACGCGAGACAGTGTTACATACCCTTGTCATACAAGTAATCATCTAAACACTGTTAAATGTCATTTACATACAGCAATGCCACATCAGATACTAGGTAATCATCTAAACACTGTTAAAAGTCATTTACATACAGCAATACCACATCAAATACTAGGTAATCATCTAAACACTGTTAAAAGTCATTTACATACACATTTAGGTAATCATCTAAACACTGTTAAAAGTCATTTACATACAGCAATGCCACATCAGATACTAGGTAATCATCTAAACACTGTTAAAAGTCATTTACATACAGCAATGCCACATCAAATACTAGGTAATCATCTAAACACTGTTAAAAGTCATTTACATACAGCAATGCCACATCAAATACTATAACTGTAGCGTAATACCAACACAGCTCTCCGTGTGAACTTTAGTAGTGATGCCTGTACAGTTCTTCCCACCATACAGTGGCTCCGGTTTATTGCACTCCCTGCGTTGTGTCACCACAATTATACTTAGGCCACATGTACCACTGCATGATCCTTGATTTTCTGGAGACCAAGAATTCCAACCTCCATCAACTACAAAACATAGACAAAGTGCGAAACAAAAGATATAAAAAATAAAAATAAGAGTAATAATAAACAAAGAATGATAATAAATATAATGATGATACAATATAATATAAATAAGATTTGAATAAATGAATTATCCATGGATTATGCTACATACTTTTCTCACAGCAGTCTCTGTAACTAAGACTCTGACTTTCTCCAGGACAAGGTGAGCCATTTGGACTGGGTGCAGGATTTGTACACAGTCTTTTGTGTGTAACTGTCTGTTTACAGGTTTTCAAATCACACTGTTCAACTCTCTCAACAAACCACGGATTCCATCCACCATCCACTGAAATACAAATTCATAATTACTGAGATGTGTTTAAATCTTTGTAAGTCAGTTATAATGATTTCAAAATAATCCTATGGAAACAAATACATGGAAAACAAAATTACAAAAAAAAAAAAAAAAAAAAAAAAATTGAACTGTTTATAAAACTAAGTAGAAGATTTTTAAAACCCACGTTCTTCTTAGAGCTTTATTTAAGCTTTTTTTAATTTAAAATATAAACTACGAATTCACTCTCTGTAAAACTGACTGGCATGAAGCATGACCGAATCACTGACAGTGTATCACTGCGGTATGTGATACGCAACGGTTCACATGTCTCTTTACCACGAACAAAACAAAACAAAACAAAACATATATATATATTCTTGGGAGGTGAGAAAATACCTGGTGTCATATCCATTCTTCTATTTTGTTTTCAATTTTTTGTTTTTGTTTTTGATAAATAAAATAGAAGATATGGTAGAACATAATGATTTGGACACAAAAACGTTTTATAACTGAAATAAATTAAAATAAAATAAAATAAATAAAATAAATAAAATAAATAAAATAAAGACTAAAAGTAAGAATTAAAATGAACACATTTTACCGATACATTCTTGATATGAACACTTCTGTTTCTCAGTTTTTTTATCTGGTCCTTCACAACTGTTTCCACCAGACCTAGGTCGGGGATTTTCACAAGTTCTCACGTAAGGAACGATTGCATTTCCAATTCCACAAGTCACATCACACTGTGGTAAATCTGACTGTACCCAAACAGACCAGCCAGCATCCACCGACCCATACCCATTCTCTGTAAATTGAAAGTTTATAAGTATCTTTATACTCCTTACTCACTTGTAAATTTTTGTAATCATTTATAATATGAAGTATAATGCATCTTCCCTAAACGTGGTTTTATTTCATTTTGTTTATTTCATTTAATGAATATTTGTTTATGAACTTGAATAACCACAAGCGGTTGTAATTATTCAAGTTCATAAACAAATATTCATATCATTTTGTTATTCTGACTTTTTTGTGTGTGTGTGTGTGTGTGTGTATATATATATATATATATATATATACACACAGAGAGAGAGAGAGAGAGAGAGAGAGAGAGAGAGAGAGAGAGAGAGAGAGAGAGAGAGAAATTATTATTATTATTATTATTATTATTATTATTTATAATCATAATATATATAATTTTGATATTATTACCACATTTAACAAACTTGAAACAAATATCAATCATGCTTTTTTCCCGTGGTCCTTCACAGGTAAGTCCTCGTCCTGAAGGTTTAGGACTATCACATAGTCTTCTAAGACGACTAACTCTCGTTCCATATCCACAAGTAACAGTACAATATTCTTGGCTCATAATTTCCCATAAACCCCAGCCTCCATGAACTTTAAAAAATAGTTTATATGGTGGTAAAAGTGAAAATTAAAATAAACGAAGAAAATAAATAAATAAATAACGAAGAAGTCAAAAAATAATAAAAACAAAACAAACGAATAAACAAACAAAAAATACCCAGAAAAATTCAGTTTAGATGCAGGGAAAAAAAGTGATACTGACAGAGAGAGAGAGAGAGAGAGAGAGAGAGAGAGAGAGAGAGAGAGAGAGAGAGAGAGAGAGAGAGAGAGAGAGAGAGAGAGAGCACTATAAAACCTTTTAATCCATTTCTTCAGATTTTATTTGTGTGTTTGTGTGTGTTTGTGTGTGTTACAAAGTTTGACTCCATTAGAATTACAAAGAAAAAGTCTCTCTCTCTCTCTCTCTCTCTCTCTCTCTCTCTCTCTCTCTCTCTCTCTCTCTCTCTCTCTCTCTCTCTCTCTCTCTCTCTCTCTCTCTCTCTAAACCTTGGGCCAATGAATAAAAGCTGACAGCATAATTAATAATCTTCTACTAATAGCTCAATTTCACTGAAGTGCTATTTATAGAAAGATACTTTCAAAAAATATCATTATCTTTTTACATAGGGTTAATGAATGGTGATAGCTGACCATTACTTTCTACTTCGGATCATACACAAATACAGTAGTAGTATATCATCGAGTACTCTAACAACAAATGTTCAGAAAAATCGGTTGAAGTTTCATCCACTGGGTAATTTGAGGGGTCATATCGTCAATTCATCTGTGATAACAAATACGTTAATAAAATCGTTTTCCTTAATTTTTGCTAACTGTTCCGAAAAGTCCTTATTACAATAATCAGCGACCAAGAAAGTTTATTAGTCATGAAACAAAATTCGAAATATATATATATATATATATATATAGTTTTTTTACATACTAAAACCAATCAACTCATTTTAAAAAAAGGTAGAAACTGTGTTTTGCAAATACCTATGCAATACCGTGCGCCGGTAACCGATACATCAAAAACTTTCTGAATAAGAGATGAAAAAGAGAAACTTAATTTTTCTATGATTGCCGGACCTTTCAACATTAAATAGATT
>CM022677.1:23733234-23743234 GCA_012295275.1 Chrysomallon squamiferum
TTAGAACATTCTTAAATGTAATAAACTGAATTAAGGTGCACAGACACTGGTTTAGAAAAAAAAAAAAAAAAAAAAAAAACAAAGAAATATAAAAATATATATTTGCAATATTTTCATTAGTAAATAAATTTGAAAAATGTTGACTATACCAATGCATTCTTGTAGAAAGCACTTCTGTGTGATACTTTTCTTGTCTGGCCCTGTGCAGTTATTTCCTCCATTCATAGGTCGAGGTCTGGTACACGTTCTTCATAGGGAACTATGTGAGTTCCTAGTCCACACGTCACACTACAAGGTACTAAACCGGACTGAATCCATGGAGACCATTCACCATCCAGTGACCCGAATCCATTGCCTGAAGGTAAAGTTTTAATTCTTATATTTATTTCATACACAGCTTTCAGGGTATTGTTATCCCTGAATATTTACATTTTTCAAGATTTAAACTTGAACTAATTCATGCCACTTAAATTAGAAACAAAACCATATTCAAATATATACTAGAAGTTTTAGTAGATTCAATATCACATTTAAAAAAAAAATTAATAATTATTTTTATTCTATTTTGTATTATAATTATTTATGATATTCTTCTAGACTGAAATAGATACAACTATCTAAAGGAAAAGGAAAGTTAAAAAAGGCTTTCTACTGTTGTGAATACAAGAATGGCAAATATAAATGTGTTTCGTGGAGAACTAGATTTCCAATTGTAAGTAGCTTAATTCAAGATTCGCTAACAGAAAGACAAAAAACTTTTTTGTTTTAAAACACTATAATAAGAAAATATAAAATTTTGAATTCGTCTTGCACCACTTCATTGAAAAAACAAAAGACAACATTTATCCGAGTATATATTTTCTACAGTTTAAAAATAACGTTTTTCTGACACCAACTTTACGATGCGTTAACAAAGTGAAATTTGTGTTACACTAAACATGTCTCATTATCATTTATCTTAAACAGATTTTTTTTTTTCTGATGAATTTTATGTTTTCCACTATAATGAAACATAAATGTTTGATGATTGGTCTTTTTATTCCCTTAGATCAGTTTCTTACACACGCTTTTTAAAAATTCTACAATCAAATTGAAAAATGTTATAACAGTGTTACCGCATCTAGTGTTCAGGAAACAAGCTGTTTTATAGGTTCGTTCCTTTAGTCCCTGGCAGTCTAAGCCTTGTCCTACAGGTGCAGGATCATCGCATTTTCTTGAAATGTGAACAGTTCTGTATCCATATCCACAAGTGACAATACAGTGTTCTTGACTTATAAGTTCCCACCGACTCCATCCGCCATTCACTTTAAAAAAATTAATGTATATACCAGTAACAGATAATATATAAATGAATTAAAAACAATAATAATAAAAATAATAATTATAATGATAAAGATAGTGATTAAACGAGAAAACAAATATTAAAATGTGCGTAGGCACACACACACACACACACACACATCACACTCATAAATACAAACACAAACACACACACATATATATACAGTGGTGCGTATGTGTGTGTGTGTATCTGTGTGTATGTATGTATATGGCAAACGACACCAGAGCTTCAAATTTGAAAAGTAATTAAAGCGAAGTTTTATAAAACAAACATTAACAGAACTGAATAAAGATGTTTGTTACGAGTCAAAAATAGAAAACAATAGGTAGTTGATTGCATCGATAGTTATTCGGGGAACAATATCTGTTTTCAGAGAAAAGAAAGCTGAAAAACTTTATCCGTCAGCGCAAAGTTGGAATTAAAAAGTCCAAAAACAGTTTTCCAGAAAGGTACATAAAACATTAAAAAAGTGTGTGTTTGTAACCTATGCCTCACGCTACGAATTAACGGTCAGTTTGCATCAATATGCAATACATCCCCTTATTGTTACTGAGCCCTCACCCTCTTGAACAGTAACGTGAAGGTGTTTAGGAGCAAATCGCAGATTATTCTCACTCCAAACAAGAACAGATATGTCAGTAACCTGCAGTAACCTCCTACATTCGTCTACAGATAGGTAAAGATAGATACAGTAACCTACTGTAACCTCCTACATTCCTCTACAGATAGGTAAAGATAGATACAGCAACCTGCAGTAACCTCCTACATTCGTCTACAGATAGGTAAAGACAGATACAGTAACCTGCAATAACCTCCTACATTCGTCTACAGATAGGTAAAGATAGATACAGTAACCTGCAGTAATCTCCCACATTCGTCTATAGATAGGTAAAGATAGATACAGTAACCTGCAGTAACCTCCTACATTCGTCTACAGGTAGGTACAGATAGATACAGTAACCTGCAGTAACCTCCTACATTCGTCTACAGATAGGTAAAGATAGATACAGCAACCTGCAGTAACCTGCTACATTCGTCTACAGATAGGTAAAATAGATACAGCAACCTACAGTAACCTCCTACATTCGTCTACAGATAGGTAAAGATAGATACAGTAACATACAGTAACTGCTACATTCGTCTACAGATAGGTACAGATAGATACAGTGATATGTAGATAAACTGTTGACACAAATATTCTGCCTAGACATCCGAGAAGGAAAGCTGCCAGGTGACTGATGTAAACACAGGCTTTAAATGAACAAAGGTTTCTCCAGACTATTAACCCATTAATCAACAAACCAACAGAATTAAATAATAGCTTTTAAATCTAAGTTCTAATACACCATACACAGCTACACTTTTTTGAAAGAGTGTGCACAATATTATGTAAAGAAAATGGCAAGAACTTTATTGATCACAAACAGAAGTTACTATTCAAATATACTCAGAATTGTCCATGATCCAACTACATCAAACTGGTTCTGTCTTTAACAACTTTGACAAGCTGAAGTAGATGGGTTGGAAAACTAAAGGGCAAGCTTATCTAACAATGATTCATCTTACCCATTTCACACGAATCTTCTTTGCACTTTTCTAAACGGTATTTAACGAAAGAACCATAACAATAGCGATTTTCGCCGACACATTTTCTCGTATTATAAATATACCTTTCACACTCACGTACACACACGCCATTGATATCTGCACTCCACGATGACCACTGTGCCTTACTGCAAGCGTCTGAAAAAAAGAATCCATAGCTATATCTAATCTTCGAGAGTGAGACAGGTAATTAGAGATAAATCAAAGGTATCTATCTATCTATCTATCTATCTATATATATATATATATATATCTTTATCTAATTTTCGAGATTGAGACAGGTAATTAGAAATAAGTCAGAGGTATCTATATATACTTTTCGAGAGTGAAACAGGTAATTAAAGATTAGTCATAGGTATTCGCCGTTTTCTTCAATACACTGATTACTTATTTTCATTTCACTCTTCCAAAGTACAGTTTGAGAATCATTTATCTGAAATGTTTGAGACCGGGTATGTTTGCGATTTCGGAATTTTCGGAATTTTCGGAATTCGAAACATAAGAAGATAGCCCGAGAATAGGATTAAGTCTAAATACGAATACAATTAATATCTCATTTAATATCTGATAAAAAGCTTCGGATTTCGGAATTTCGGATACAGGATCTTCGACTTGAAAGTATTACTTAATGAATTTATTTTTAATACTGTATTTGGCAGTGGGTTAATTATCTTCTTTACATGATACATTTATACATGGGTTCGTACATGCAAAAAGAAGTAAATGAATACTTATTAAAAAAATAAATAACATGGAAAAAAAAAAAAAAAATCTCTTTAAATTTTAAAAAGAGAGAAATTAACATACAATACTTTTTTTTTTTTTTAAGTATTTACAAATAAAGAATTCTTTAGTTAATTTTAGTTACACAAGTTTGTTTTCATACTTACTTTCTTTTAAGAAACAATTTCTTTGAGATTATGTTTAAGAAGTTTTGAAACAGAACAACAGTCAACATACTTCTGTCACAGCAGTCTCTGTAGCCGCCACGTTGACTATCACCACGACAAGGTGAACCACTTGGACTGGGTGCAGGTTTTGTACATACTCGTTGGTAAGTAACTTTCTGCTGACAGTTATTCAAATCACATTCTCTGGCTGAATAGACAAACCATTCGTTCCATCCACCATTTACTAAAATAGAAAGCTAGTTATTGAGCTCTTTAACAAAAATATTTATAAATTCTAAGAAATATCAAAATTTAGTATAATGTGAGAAGACTCCAACGACAGTAACCACAGCAAATAATAATAATAATAATAATAATAATAATAATAATAATAATAATAATAATAATAATAATAATAATGATGATGATGATAATAATAATAATAATAATAATAATAATAATAAAACAACAACAACAATATAAACAAATGACACCTACTCTGTTTATGGTTAAAGTCTATAATATTTAACTTTTCTTTATTTACTTCTTCATATTGTCCCTATTACTGTTGTATTAGTACTAGCGTGTGTTTTTTTTTTTTTGAGGTTTTGTTGTTGTATTTTCCAAAATTGTATCTGTACCACAGAGAAATAATGTTTAAACAGACTGTCTGTACTGCCACTTTACTGCTGCACAGATAATTGCTATCTCGAAATTTAATGCAAGCATGTTCCAGCTTTTCAATTGTAGCTGTGATATCTTAGGATACACCGCACTCAAAATATAATAATAATAATAATAATAATAATAATAATAATAATAATAATAATAACAACAACAATAACAACAGAATGAAGAAGAAGAAAAATAATGATAAATAATGAAATGAAATACAATAAAATATAATAAAATAACAGAAATAATCGAGTTCTGTTTGAGCATTGGTTCTGGGATTAACAATACGAAAGAAAGTAAAATGTGTCGATGTTCCTAAACCAAATACAGAAGATAAGATATTTAGAAAAAACCTAACAATTCAGACATTTCATTTCAAATGTTCAACTCTGATGCAAACTGATGTTATTTCCTGTGGTCATTTCTGTTTAAAATGTAATGTGAATACAGCAGATCACGCTAGATTTTTTAATCAAAATGTAATCAGACTAAATAGTTCACAATATGACAAAAACAGCAAGTTAAAGATCGATGACAAAATGAGTATTAAGCTTTAAATTAGCTAAATAACAAACATCACTATAGAAATCAGCTAAAAGTTCATGTTGCTTTTAACGGTAATATTTTACATCATTTTTTTTCTGCATTTGCAGCAGCTTACTGTCGCCATTTTCGCCCGTCTTGTCTTCAGATCCTAATTCAGCGGTCCTCTTCACCTTCATTATTTTTCGAATTAATATACTTCATCATTACTGACTGTGTCATAGATACAACACGTTGTAATTCGTTTATATCGTTAGAGATTTGTTAAAATTGTATTAAAGAATGTCCAACCAGACAAATGCGTTTGCAAAAATTAAAATGACACTGATTTTTTTACCCGTACAGTCTTTTAGGAAGCACTTCTCTACGTTAATTTTCCTCTGTGGGCCTACACAGTTCTTTCCTCCATTTGTGGGTGAGGGTCTAGTACATGTTCTTACGTAATGAATACCATGGTATCCGATTCCACAAGACAGAGGACACGGTTTTACTTCTGCTTGTGTCCACGGAGACCAACCACCATCCAATGACCCATATCCGTTTGCTGAAAGTATTCATACTGACAATGACTTTTCTACTTCATATTCAGTTTTAAAGAACATCACTTCCTATATTGTCAATATTGTGATAATGCACGATACCACGTTGTCTTTTATTTTATTAAATTCTGTTATTGTTGGTGTTGTTGTTGTTGTTGTTATTATTACTGTCATTATTATTGTAGTCATTATTATTGTAGTCATTATTATTATTATTATTATTATTATTATTATTATTATTTTTATTATTATTATTATTATTATTATTATTATTATTATTATTATTATTACCACCACATGGAATATTTATGAAACAACTTTCATTGTAGTTTTGTTCCTGTTGTCCTTGACAATACAATCCTTGACCTGCAGGTGCAGGATCATTGCATTCTCTTCTAATAAGAATTTCTCTGTATCCATATCCACAAGTTACTGTGCAATGCCCTTGACGTAGCAGTTCCCATCTACCCCATACACCATTCACTTCAAAAAAAAACAAAGTAAGGATAAGATTGACATAACAAGAACAACAACAGGATATCACTTTTTTAGAGTCAGAAGAATTCGGAGAGAGTGAGATGGAAAGAGAAACAAAAATAGAAAAAGAAATGAGGCTGACAGAGAGAACTCAGATATATAATAATCATTCTTAATAAGCAAACTGTTGTAACTCTGCAGTAAGTTGCATTACGTCTGGCTAATCATGAACTGCTAAATATTTCAAACTTAGAAACTTCAAACAGTGGAAAGAGAATTGGCCAAAGATTCGAAAAATGTTATTATTTGTTTAATTTTATATAATCTAAATAAGCAATCACCTTAGTCTTAAACTTTCAGTGTTACGTTTTGGATCTCGTGACTTTTAAATAAACTTAACTAATAATGCCTTACAAACATTTTGGCTTACTGATTTTATACACACATATCATATATCATATATGAAAGTAGGCAAGTCAGAAGATTAAATGGGTGCTGAATACAAATCAAAATATAAGATGTTCTTACTTCATCAAAATTAGAAAGGAATTCACATACCACAACAATGTATGCATTTCATTAAAAAGACAGTAATTATATGAACATATATCTGGTCTTGGAACTCCGTCAAAATAAAAATACAGCAATATCAAGCTGGGTTTTAAATACATTTGCTTTTTTAATAAACTTTTTTTTTCTAAATATTTAAAGTACTGTTAGAAGCAAATAACTGTACAAAAATCAGTTACTAGATATGGTTCATTTAGATATTTCGACGTTTCTACTATATGAAATAATTGCTGTATTTTGATGATTACTTATGCGGTATCGATTTTCTGTAACAACAAAAACAAAAACAAAAAATCTTATTATTTTTTAACATCTGCAGATCAAAAACACCCACAAAAATAATATATAATTAAAAAAATAAAATAAAATAAAATAATAATAATAATAATAATAATAATAATAATAATAATAATAATAATAATAGTAATAATAGCAGTAGTAGTAGTAGTAGTAGTAGTAGTAGTAGTAGTAGTAGTAGTAGTAGTAGTAGTAGCAGCAGTATAGTAGTAGTAGTGGTAGGAGTAGAATTAATGCCCTGTATCGCTTCATTCTGTTATTTTGAAGATTCTGGACATAACAGTGCACTTGCTTAGTGACAGCGTTGATTGCTGTTGAAGTTCATTCATGATAAATGAGTGACCATATTTGTACGCGATTTTTTCTCAAATACATAAACAATTATCAGTTCAACAAAGTGTTTTTTCAGGTACCGAAACGAAATTTTGTCCAACTTAAAAATGAAACTTATTTTCCGAAACGTAGCAAAGCATAATTAGTAACCAAAAAAATAGTAATAATAATTACATATCGTCAAAAAAAAAAAAAAGAAGAAGAAAAAAAAAAAAAGAGCAGTGAATTGCAAAGAGGAAATGTTTCTGTTTATTGTGATATTCATTACATACTCCTTTTGTAAACGTCTGTATACGAGCTGACGAAAGCAGCAATGTTCAACTGATTCAGATCTAGCGGCCAGCAGATCAAATCGCGCGAAAGTAACAGTTACCAACGAGAAAGAAACAAAATCTTAGATTTAGTGATTCAACTTAACCCATTTCACACGATGCTTATTTGCACTGCTCGAAACGATATCAGTAGATAAAAAACGAAAAAAAAATTAAAAATGACGAGTAAAACAGAAAAAGGTAATGACATAATGATTATGAATACCTGATACCTTAGTATACCCAACATACAACTTACTGCTTTATTTAATGTGGAAGAATTATTATTTTATTTATATATATTTAGTTTTAGTTTTTTTTTGTATCAAATTCAACGTACCAATTTCACATGAATCTTTTTTGCACCTTTCCAAATGAGTCTTAACAAAAACACCCATACAACGGCTGTTCTCCCCGATACATTTCCTGGTGTCATAGATAAACCTATCACAGGAATGCATGCATTCGCCAGCGAATTCTGTTTTCCATAATGTCCACTGTTCAGATCGCACGTCTGAAGAAAATAATGTATATCTATATGTATATAGTGTGTATTATTTGTGCGTGTTTGTGTGCGAGACAGAGTTTGTGTAATAGGAACCGCGTAGACACACTCATTCAGAGAGAGAGAGAGAGAGAGAGAGAGAGAGAGAGAGAGAGAGAGAGAGAGAGAGAGAGAGAGAGAGAGAGAGAGAGAGTTATTGCATTCGACATTCAAAGAATTAACAATATATTTTTTCAGTTAAACCAGTTGTTTATTTAATATGAGGTGGCAATAAATGGAGAAACCACTTCTGTTATAAGATTATAACATAATAATATTATAATATTATGAAAACATGAACCAAACTTCATTACAAATATATAGATGTCTCGTATTTATAGAAGTAAATATATATATATATATATATAAAAATAGATAGTTAGACAGATAGATAGCTAGATATACTTCTTCTTTTAAATATGTGACCGAGAATATAGCCGAAACCGAAATGTTCATTACACGTTGCAACAGGTGCCAGTAAACTGTTTACTTATTACAACAAGTGCCAGTAAACTGTTTACTTATTACAACAAGTGCCAGTAAACTGTTTACTTATTACAACAAGTGCCAGTAAACTGTTTACGTATTACAACAAGTGCCAGTAAACTGTTTACTTATTACAACAAGTGCCAGTAAACTGTTTACTTATTACAACAAGTCCCAGTAAACTGTTTACTTATTACAACAACACTAAACTGTTTACTTATTACATTTGACATGGCCTCTTTTTCACTTGCTCATATATGCGATGTCGTTTGTCTCTAAACTATTTGGACAGAATTCTTTAATTTTTGTTCAGAGTGTAACGTATTAGTGCCGTTATAGATTATCTATTAAATATTTTTATAAGACACTTGTTAGAATCAACTAAAAACAACTGTTTAATTCTGAATCTTTTCCCTCTAATTTTGTACAATCAAATTAACACAGCACACGTAACCCCCAACATACACCCACACACACACACACACACACACACATACAAAAATTCATATATAGACATAGATATAATTCATGTACGAATCATAGCACCAATTAACAAAATGTTGATCAAAGTATACAAACCGTAAAAAAACTGAAATTCATAGAGCACAGCTAGTACAATAACAGTCTTCATGTGAATTTGGTTTATCTGGACAGAAACAAATGATATATATATATATATATATATATATATAGAAATCCTTAAGAAAAAGTAATTACTTTATATATGTAGTGTATTTACTTATATATTATTATTGTTGTTGTTGTTGTTGTTGTTGTTGTTACTATTATTATTATTATTTAAAATAGTATGCTGTTCAAACCTGTTACTACAGTTTCTACAGTAAATATTCATTCAAATGTAGAGGGTTGTCGAATATTATTCACTGGTCTTGCCATATCTCTTAAAATAAAGGAGGAGGTACAGGAACCACTGTAAGAAAAGACTGTATAACTTTAATTTTATTTATTTATTTATTTATGTATTTATTTTTATTTTTATTTTCTTCATGTAAGAGGCGGAATTGGTCGATAAATACAGTGCTAACCAAAGTAATGATTTAAGCATTTGAGAACAATTCATACACTGACCTGTAGACTTGTATTTAATCAGTTCAAACAAACTCATTTATTCAGTTTTTTATGACTGTTAGTTCAGCAGTTGTTAAAAACTACTGCAACTGTCGTCTGCAGTTACAGGATGAATGATGAGGCTCAAAATGCGGTATAACTAGTTCAACGGAATATTAATACTTCTGTTTACAAATTTTTAAAATAATTGTAATAAAATGTTTAGGAATGAATATCTTCTTTTTAATCATTACTATTTTATCATTTTATTACCTGGTTTTTGTTATTATTAATATTCGTTATGTTATTTAATAATCGCA
>CM022677.1:23753234-23765734 GCA_012295275.1 Chrysomallon squamiferum
TCCAGCACCTCCTCCTCCACCTTCCGCGATGACGTAGATGAATCTGCTCTGATAGACAGGAATGAACACAGGAATGTAAGGATGGTTCCGCCAATGGCGAGGTAAAATGACCAGCCTAAAATAGAAACGTTTGTTTTCTTAATAATAATAATAATAATAATAATAATAAGAAGAAGAAGAAGAAGAAGAAGAAGAAGAAGAAGAATGTTATTATTATTAATTAATTTATTAATTAAAACTATGAAGTTTTTTTTTACTGAAATTAATACATAACGTATTATGTATAGTAATGGTAATAGTAACAATAGCAATAGTAGCTTCAGTAATATCAGTAGCAGTCTCTGCAAATGAATTCGTAGTAGCAGCGGTAGCAGCAGTAGTGGTAGTAATAACTGTTGTTGTTGTTGTTGTTGCAGCAGTAGTTGTATTCATGTTATTACAGGATGAATGAATTAAACGGATGAATGATGACGGCTCTTTTTCCTATTTCAGTGGCCAATCTCCATACATTACAATACGCAAAACACTTAGATTTCCTGACAGTATGTTTGATTGCCACTTTATTCCAAATATCGATTTCTTACAGAAATTAAGGGATCTGTGCTGAACGAAAGATTGATATGCTATGAATACAGAATCACGTTTTTAAATAATGTATTACTTAGAACTGTCCTAAATATCAGACGAAGCTTTGTGTTTGTACGTTGAATGGCTGCTTGGTCCGTGTCTGTTTGTTTGATTTTACGGTTCATAATTTAGTTTTTTTCTTTCTTTCTTTGCTTAATTCTTTCGGTTTTTAAGTATTTTCGTTGATTTCTATTTTTCGTATGTTTTATTTTATTTATTTATTTATTTATTTTTTTTTTTTGGGAAGGATGGCTATATTTATTGTTATTTGTTTTCATTCGAATTTTTTTTTTTAGCGTAACCAAATTCACTAGTAGTGATAGTGACAGCAGCAGTAATAACATAACCAGATTCACTAGTAGTGTAACACAACGTGGTGTTTGGACCAGTGTTCGTAATCACTTACCTAAACTGCACTCATCTTTTTCAAAAGGTGACGCGTACTTTCCACAGTATTTCTTTACCAAATCTGAACCCCAGCCTGCAGGATAGAGGATCAGTCCCACAATGGCAATAAGACCTAAGAGAAATAATAATAATAATAATAATAATAATAATAATAATAATAATAATAATGATGATGATGATGATGATGATGAGAAGAAGAAGAAGAAGAAAACAAAAATAATTAAAGATAAAATTAATAATTCCAGTCCAACTGGACTGTAAAACAAAACACTTTGGTTAATGATTAATTAACGGTGGTCGTTTGTGTGGTTTTCACTAATCGTGTTGAAGAACTACGCCGAGAGGCTGTGTCTGAGATAAGTACTAACTCATCACAATACCATCTGAGTAACATGCAGCCTTAGACTCGAAATTAAACTAAACCCTCGACTAGATCACACTAAAAATTTAGCTTAACCATATCACTCTAAAAATATAGCTTAACCATATCACTCTAAAAATATAGCTTAACCATATCACACTAAAAATATAGCTTGACCATATCACACTAAAACTAAAGCTTAACCCCAGGGACACTAAATCTGATTTCCTCAGTCTCAAGCAGTCATAAGCGTTGACTAACAGTTTGAATTACGAATGAGTTACAGCTCAAGTGCATCATTCATGACAGCACCCATCCTTTCCGTTGTAATATTAGTGTGAGTCATGATCACGTGTCTCTGTATTCGACTCTCTAAGTGTTAACGGATACAGAACGGAGGAAGAAAACCTGACTTTATTGTTTGTGTGCGTCTCAACATAATATTACATCTATCTGTATAACTGAATTAGTCAATTCAGAGCATGTATGTCTTCCTGTGTATCCGAATGTAACTCATATACAGAGCAAATATGTATTTCATATGTATAATGTGTATGCATTTATATGTGTATACAAATTTATGTGTGTATGAGAGAGCGCGAGCGTTTGAATCTGTGTTTGTGTTTATGTGCGCGCGTATTCGTAGTTGTTTGTTTTCTCGCAAACGTCGAAGTAAATCTGCATCCGAACGTTCCCGAATATAAACGAAAGAACCCGAAACACCAGAACTGTGATTCATTCGTATTAGACTTAATACATATTCCCTGCTGAACCTATCACGTCACAAAATCTGAAGTCCGTCTGTGAATTTATGATTCATCTTGAGAAATAAACATGTCGTGGTCTGGCTGTTCTCAGCGCACGCAGTTTGACTCCTCGCTTAGACGTTTTTAATGTCGACACGACACGCGACTGAAAAACGTGTTTTCTCTTTTTTTTAAAGCGAAACAGTTTAGAGTGTTCAGTTATAATTAATAATTCAGATAAAACGAATTAAGATTAAAACAAAAATATTAATGTAATAATACGAATAATAATAGCGAGGTAATGATAATGAAAACGATGATGATGATGATGATGATGATGATAATTGTCAATATCAAAATAGAAATATGTAATGTATATTACATGAGATAATAATAATAATAATAAGAAGAAGAAGAAGAAGAAGAAGAAGAAGAAGAAGAAGATTAATGACACTATTTCACAATCTTTAACATCACAGAAATATATAACAAAGAAAAGAAAAAAATATATATATCAATAATAAATTGCATTTAAGCAAAAAGAATGGGCTGGTTTTGTTTGTAAATGTGTTTAGCATATTTCTGACCTAAAAAGAGTATAAATGTGTTCAAACTGAATACACATGCCGTTGCCATTATGAGGTCAAATTTATTTTCCATTTGTCCATCCACGTTTTCGATAATGAAAGGACATTTTTAAGAGTACCAATGGTCTGAATCTGGGGCAGATTTAAAAATATCAAAGGAAATTTGTTTATTTTAGTTTTATCATCTAATAAAGTGTGTATGTTCTGTCGAGTTCAATAGAACATAGATGTTAACGATTTTTAAATTTATTTTTCAGGAATGTGCTAATATGATAAAAATCTGGACTGCGATTTCAGTTAACATGATATTAAACACAAATAATAAAACGATTGCATGCTGAGTAAATGATTTGAAAAACAGAACACACATACGTCGTGTTTGAATCCTTAATTCCCAGATGTGCCCGTGGGATACATCAAAGTAACAGAAATAAATAAAGAAAAATATCTCAAAATTATTCGGTTAATTTGTGAAGATAGAAAACACATTGTTATATTCTGACTTATTTCTTCGAGAACTTTATGCGAACTATAAATTCTTAATAATTATTATATCTCGGCGCTGTTCGGCTTAAATCGGTTTCGTTCGTTTAAGTTCGTTTACATTTCGGTTCATCTCGGTGTTAATGTTGAAGACAAGATATGAAGATGACCTAGCATGTATTGAGAGGAAAGGTAAAATAATAATAATAAAAAAAACGTCTTTAAATTCTCATTAAAATGGTCATGTTAATGGGAATTTCAAAACTTTTTTTGTATTATTTTACTAGAAAACGATATTTTGTCTGAGTAATACACTGACAAATACATATAATAATAGAAAATATATAGTTTTTTTCAAAGACATACACAAACAAACATAATGAAACACACACACACACACACACACACACACACACACACACACATCAATGCATATAACTACACAAATGTTACTACAACAAAGCAGCCAGTCCTACCTGCAATACTCTGCAGCAGTCCGCACACAGTAAATATACTTTTACCACAAAGCGACCTCGTACACAAACTGATGATCGACATCACTGTTACAAACACCAAGATTTGAGCCGTGCACGAGAAAAACACCAAAGCGGCTTTCCATGCGTGAGGAAATTCAGAATCGGGCATATCAAACCCAGTCACAAAATGAGCGCACGATTCTCGATCATCGATACTCCGATAGTGATGTAGACGAGTGCATCGATTAAAGATTCCGATGGTCGGACGAAAGATCCGATCAGGGTCGATTCCTGTTTGATTATCGTAAATCGACAAGGAACCGGCCTTACGTGGCGTTCCGATCAGCCAGTAAGGGGAGGTAATCGAGACGGTGATCATCATGAAGCTGGTGATGGAAAGGAGTGTCCATAGCAACGTCCAGCACGTGATGATGACGTAGCACATTTTTCTTGTCTGCAGTTATAATGCCGAGACTCGGCAAATTCATTAAATTATAGACCTGTAGAAAGAAAAGAAAATTAATTAATCATTTAATTACGAAGAAGAAGAAGACGGAGAAATGTTTTTAAAACTAACTAACTAATTAACTGAATAAATAAATAAATAAATAAATAAATAAATAAATAAATAAATAAATAAATAAAAAGGGGTTGTGGTTATTCTTAATCTTTAACATGCAGAAACAGAAAAGTACGATATAAGACTTTTACTTAACATTAGAGACTGGCGGAATGACAAAGCCACAACAGGCTGGTGTTGCTGCTACCAAACGACAACTACTACTAACAGTAATAATACCATAACAACGATTAACTGATACAAATAATATTGCCACTGCCGCTGCTATTGCTGCTATTCTTATAACTACTACTATTGCTACTATTACTGTTATTTTCCTTTTATTATTCAGGTGCTGCCATTGTACTGCTGGTACTATTGCTGCTGCTACTACTACCACTACAACCGCTACTACAACTACTACTACTACTATTACTACTATACAGAAATGTTAAAAATCATTGTGAAACACGATTTGCTATCTAACATTTTTTTTATTATCTCAGAGGAGAATGAAAATAAACATGTCACTGCGATTAATTTCTATAAATAGAAGTCAGAGCTGTCCAGTTTGAATGGGATCCATGTTTACACATGGGAAGCATTTGACACATGGACAAACAGACAGGTCAGGGCTACAACTGGAGAAACAAGATTCTTTTCACATTGTAATTGATTATATTATTTTGCTGAGATGATTAGGAGACCGGCAGACAAAGATTCATAAACTGATAAAATGAGTGAGAGAGACAGAGAGAGAGAGAGAGAGAGAGAGAGAGAGAGAGAGAGAGAGAGAGAGAGAGAGAGAGAGAGAGAGAGAGAGAGAGAGAGAGAGAGAGAGAGAGAGAGAGAGAGAGAGAGAGAGAGAGAGAGAGAGAGAGAGAGAGACTACAGGTTTTCAAGCCATCACGAAGACGACACAGTCAGTGTGTAATTATAACAGTTACCACAGTCTAGTATCTCATGCCGTGAACTGCATTATATCTCGCTCCAGAGTTGAAAAGTCCACACAGCATGTCGATTAGTACTACATTCATTACCGTCCATTTTGCAATAACACGGTCTGTTATATATGTAAATGCACTAGAGAGAGAAGAAAGAGAAGGTGGGGGTAATAATAGATAGATAGGTAAGTAGGCAGGTAGTAGACTTGATGAATGAACACATTATATTTGCATATACATATGCACGCACTTACAGAGAGAGAGAGAGAGAGAGAGAGAGAGAGAGAGAGAGAGAGAGAGAGAGAGAGAGAGAGAGAGAGAGAGAGAGAGAGAGAGAGATCCAGAGAGATATATAGATATATAGATAGGTAGATAGACAGACAAACAGATTATTATTACTATATGAGAGATTAAAACAGACAGACATGCCGACGCCAACCATAATCCGAAACTTCATCTAGCCACATTCGCGAATGTCATTTTAATTTATTATATAATCATAGTGGATCAGATATCAAGATGATAAGGAACATTTCCAGCTTTCCTGGCAAAGCATATTTACATGTAACACTGGTATGCAGAGTCAGACATAACTCGTCTATGCAGGCACTGAGACAAGACAGTAAACAGGTGGAAGATTATTACATTTAATATGAGTCACAATACACAAAACAAACACGAAAACAGGAATTTTAATAATTTTTGATTCAGATTCTTCGTTACCAAGCCTCAGTCCCGCGCTGACTAAGCGAGAGCTGAATTCAGTTTTGTCAAACGCTGATTGTTTCGGTTTAAAATAATTCTTAAAAAGTATACTTCTTTACACTTTGTGAATAATGCTTTGTTTTTATTATACAGAATAAGGTTATACATGTATTTGCTTGTTTGTTGTGGTATCTATACACATAGACATACATTATACATACATGTACACATTCATAATTAGTTTAGACACACACACATATATCTATGTATATAGATATATATATGTGTATATGTGAATATATATATATATATATATATATATATATAATATATATATATATACATACATATATACACACATATATATAGCGCGCGAGAGAGAGAGAGAGAGAGAGAGAGAGAGCATTTAAATAAAAACAGAAAGACGCAAACAAACAATTCTATTATTATTATTATTATTATTATTATTATTATTAGTTAAAATAGCATTCTGTCCATACCTGATGCTCCAGTTTCTACGGTAGATAAATACTCATTCTGTAAACGCTTTATTCTAACAAATCGCTGGGTATTTACAATCAAAGGTAAATCCTGGAACAAAACAGTGAACAATGCTTCTATGGTAATTCACGACGAAACAACGACCTGTCCTTTTCACAGAGTTCTCTGTTTGTGTCCGGTTTTCACCATCACAGAGTCGAGAAAAAGAAAACTTCAAACACTACGTAGTAAATCTGGACTACACATTTATCAAACTTTCTTTTCAAAACTCGTCTTCCAGTGGAGCGCGCGCCCGAAATCGTTTGCTACAGTAGGTTCGTCTGCTTTTCCTTTGATTTCTGTTTCGAGGCTGAATGTAAACTGACAGTCTGTCAGGTGCGAGGGCACGCGGAATCAGCTGACCGATTAGCTACTCAGCTGACTGCGGCCATTTAACGTTTGACGTCTGCTCGTCTGCGATTTGACCGGCGGTTAAGTCAGATAGCGGACCGCGGGAACGTTATCGGCTGCTTCGAATCGACAGACGGAGGCGCGCGGCAGCTGCTGTGTTTGCGCGCGCTGTGCATGCTGGCGCGCGCGCTCGTTTCTGTTGCCATACGTATATTGATTTTGTGGCTGTGGAATATAATAAATTAATTTTAGAAAATAAGTGCTTTTCAATCAAACACTCAGTTCCACTTCGTTTTCCTTCTTTTCATTTTTTTTTTTTTTTTTTTTTTTTTTTTTTTGTTATTATATTTCCGTTGTGAATAGGGATGTTCTTTTGTTTGTTTGTGTTACTGAACACATTGGCCGTCGCATATTTTTTCAAGATAGAATGTTTAGAAGTCTGTTTGGCAGGGGATTACTATAAGATACATATTAACGAGCCATAACACTGTGTTTATATTCAGCTTCTTTTCAAAATGAGAATAATAATCCCAAAAGCTGATTATATCACAGTAAAACAGCGGCGGTGGCAAAGCCTTTATTGTGAAACTAACCAGTACCTGGTATTTTCATTTTAATTATTTATTTACTTTGTTTTTTATTTTTGTTTTGTTTTTTCTTCTTCTTGAAGCAGCAGTAGATTGCTCTTAATAATAGTAATACTAATAGTAGTAATAACAGTAGTAGTTATATTAGAAGTTGTAGTGGTACGGGTTTTAATATTAGCAGTTGTAGTAGTACGGGTTTTAATATTAGCAGTAGCAATAGCAACAAAAACAACAATAGTAGTAGTAGTAGTAGCAGTAGCAGGAACAAAAGCATTATAATAGCAGCAACAGTTATAGAAATAGTAGTAACAGCAATGATAATTTGCTTTTCTTTCTTCTGTTTTATTTATTTTGTAATGGTAACAGATTTTCCTGTCTGAAATTAAGAGGAACCTAACTTTCAAACTCATTACCGCAGCAAGTTAACCTCGAATAGAGCTGAGTGCCCACATTGAATAACAACAGTACAAAGATCTTCACCTGCTAAAATTATACAGCAGCTCCTTCATTATCTCCCTTTGTGTGAACTCCTCACAGTGAGTTGCTGTTGAGATTGATGAATAAGGTGTCGGGGGCGGAACTGGAAACTTACCAGGGGGTGAAAACAATGTTGTAAAAGAGAGAGTTTAATGAAAGAAAGTGAAGGGCATGTTGCAGGACCCGAGAAACACCTGAAATGTCGCGTCTAAAAAACACAAAGCTGTGCAAATTTAAAATTCTGTTTTCCTATGACTCTTCTTTTACAGATTTACTAAGAACTGACACCCACCTCACAATAATTATGCAAACCTAAAGGGGCGAACACGATTCACGATTCCCTGTAGTTGTTCGCTTATATTTTGAGTTTATAATGGAACTGAAGTACATTTTGAAGTGTTCGTCTGCTTTTCCTGCTGTTTCGAGACTGACGTAAACTGACAGTCTGTCAGTCAGCGAGGGCACGAGGAGTCAGCTGACCGCTTAGTTACTCAACTGACGTCTGCTTTTCTGTGTAATCCACAATCCCTGTCCCTTGTAAAACTCCAGGATCCGCCCGCAGATATAACGAATGTTTCCGTCTCGTTCACTGATCTTTAGTAAATACACGTTTTTATTTATTTTATAAATGATTTCTCTGTTAAGCATGTCAATGATGTACTTTTTGCACATAAATAATTACTGTGTGTACGTACGTATGTGTTCATATGTGTGTTTGTTGGTTTGTTTGTGTTTTTACAAACAAACACATAAACAAAACAAAAAATCCCCCGAACAAAACACACAATCCAAAGACACACACAGACGAAATATATTCACAGAGTGAAATTTTTATGGCCGTATTTTAGTGTATACATTAAACTCTCTCCTCGATCGAGTTTCACGGCTACGACAACTGCTGCTAGTAAAAGACGACCGCGTGTACACCTGAAGTAAACACAGCGCACGAGAACAATGGCAGCGCGAGAAACGTTTTCTCTTTAGTCTCACGAATGGAATGTCCGATGTGAATAAAAAGGAAGGTAAATCTAGTACACTGTTTTCATTGGCAGCGCTTGTACGAGTTTGAACATATATCAGTTTAAAAAGGAAGAAGAAAAGTCATAAATATATTAATAATAACAACAACAACCGCAACAACAACCGCAACAACAACAGCAAACAAACAAATAAATACATAAATAAATATCTGGATGATGGAAAACAGAAAACACATATTCATGCTTCCTCACATACATACAAACATATATGCACACACACACACACACACACACACAGAGAGATAGACAGAGAAAACTGCCATTAATTCATATATGCATACATACATACATATAAACATACACACACATACATACGTAAATACGTACATTCATACATACACATATACATACATACATAATTATAAACATAAAAATAACTAAAGAAATAGGAATATTTTGAAAAGACAGGAATAAGGAATCAACAAAATGGAGAGACAAAAAAAGAAATCAGTCATACTGGGGAAAATGTTTTTTAACTTTATTATCTTAGCCTAGAAGTGTATTTTTGATTAAACTCTGTTATAAATTCTGCATGTACGGCTGCGGTGCAGTAATTTACGGGGTGGTGGTGAAACGTAAAATCAGGAAAGCGCACTCTGTGCTACTCTGTTCTTACACCGCTGTTTGATTTATTATTTAGCCGAGGCTGTACAAGATAAGAAGTGAAACGGACTTGAGAATCGGACTAACGTCTTTTTAATACGCGCGTTACGTGATCGTGCGCAATAAACACGTGTTTCAGTCAGGTCATAACTTAAACGTTGTCAGTGGTTCTGAGAAATGTGTCAGAGAAATTAATGATCAAAGGTAAACAACAGCGAGCAGAACTGTGAGAAGGTGATGGAATTTACCAACAGAATCCTCTCTCTCTCTCTCTCTCTCTCTCTCTCTCTCTCTCTCTCTCTCTCTCTCTCTCTCTCTCTCTCTCTCTCTCTCTCTCTCAGATTCTTTATATTTTATGTGTTGAGTATAAGTCGATCTATCTCTCTATTCCTTTCTTTTTATCTCCCTTTTGTTTTATGAATTCTTGCATGCTTTTATATGTATATTTATATGTAATGTAGATATTATATATATTTGTATATATACATATATATATACACACACACACACACAGATATACACACACGTATATACATATACATACACACACATATATGCATGTATATGTATGTATGTGCACACATATACACACACATATATATATATATAAAACATACATACATATATCTGTGTGTGTGTAAACATATACTAATATATAATTATGCAAATAAAACGCAGAGAGAGAGAGAGAGAGAGAGAGAGAGAGAGAGAGAGAGAGAGAGAGAGAGAGAGAGAGAGAGAGAGAGAGAGAGAGAGAGAGAGAGACGCGAATGCACTGTATATTTTTAAATAAAAAGTAAATATATACTAATTTACCTGCACTCAGTAACCGCTTCAATATATTTCCACTCTAAATTGTTTAATAAAACTGTCGTGCAGAAGTGACTAACAAAATAAACACAGCTGACTGTCAACAACTGCACTGCTGATAACACTGTATACCGAATTGTTCGAGCGATACTTCGTATTTCCGTAATTCTCCGTTCGGCTATTTTCGGAATCTCAACAAAGCTGGCACAATACGCCAAAACAAATAGGTCCTCGCCCTTTCGTCTGCTAGACTTGCTTATCGGCTGATTCGAGTCAAGCTGAACGGGAATTTAACTGTCTGGTAAAACATTTATGTAGTACATATAAATATGTACGAAATGTTAAACAGAAAAACAGTGACGTATTACAATCAGCATTGAAAGCTCTACAAACATACGAGGCGTCTGGATGCTACAGTACGCAGACTGGTATAATAGATATCGCGTGGGTGGTGCTTTCGAGAAAAAGGCGCGAGGTTCTTTCTCACCAACTAGGTGCAAAAAGTCATTGAAGACTCGGCTTTCACCAGTAGACTTTCTCGTAGTACTTTGTGCCTATACTGTACTGAAAAAATATGTTTAAAGTAAGTGCACATATGGAGGATACATTATGGTGACGATGATGATGATGAAGATGATGTTGATGATGATGATAAACTAGTAGTTTAACATTTGTTTAAAATGTATTTATTTATTTATTTATTTATTTATTTATTTATTTATTTATTTATGATTATACTATGGATCGTATTGTGTTTCTTGTTATTAGTAGTTGAAATTTATTTATTTATTTATTTATTTATTTAAAGAGGTTCAGTGTAACTATGGCTTTCATCAGCCAACGCCTAGTCTATATTTAGAAGACAACGGAAAGTGACAGCTTTAACCGGATGTTTTAACGACACTGGTGATGTTGTAGTTATTACTAACATTGCAACTGCTACTACTATTACTATTGCTATTACTGTTACAATTATTAGCATATTGCCAGTAGTAATATTACTCGTACCACTAGTAGTATCAGTATTAATACTTCTAATGTTACTACTGCTACTGCTACTGTTACTACCAAAATTACTTTATAAACAAAAACAAACATACGTTAATCAAACAAACAAAATCAAATAAAAAAAAAGAAAGAAAGAAAGAAATGGAGGAAATAAACAAACTGAAACAATAGTTTTAGAAAAAATAAATATAATATAAAGAAATATTATACATAGAAAAAATAAACTTTATTGTCAGAATCTCGGATACGATACGATAGAACAAACATTTACAAATATGTACAGTTAAGATACAGACCATTCTGAAAACAAAAATATTTGCCGTTATCTGCCAGTAAGATACCAGCACGTGAATTTCACTTTTTTGTAAAACAGTTACTCTCATGATTACATTATAATTTCATTACGACAAGCAATTTTTTATTCTAAGACCATTTTATATATTACAGTAGAACCTTAAATGTTAAAATATCATTTCACACTATACAGCAGTTCGTTGTATTTTAAGACACCAGTGTTTTTCAGTTTAAATTTTGATATTCTTCGTTGCAGTGATAAAACTATTTCACACACATCTGCTGTAATCTGTTATAAACATGTTTGTGTATGTAGATACGTATAGAGTATCCTGAAAAATTAGCTACAAAATAAATACACCTTGAATTTCAGAATCGTATTACGACTTGTATCCCTGATCACAGTGGTCATGTCGAAAATTAAGAATCGACAATAAATATTTTGTAAAAATCAAATAAATTATTTTCCTTTATCCTTTTTACGGATCAAGATCAGAAGATATAAAAATTAAAAATTGCTCAAGGTCTTTATAGTCAGAAAAAAGATGACAGAGAAAGATTATATTTTAGATTAAAAACGAAAAAAAAAAAAAAGCAAACAAAAAGAAAACTAAAACAAAAAAAAACAAAGACAGGTAAAAAAAAAAAAAAATAAAAAAAAAAAATTAAAATTAAAATTAAAATTAAACTTAATTAAACTGAATTAAATTAAATTAAATTAAACTAGTTTGAAACTTTGAGTTATGTTTAGAATGTGGTAAGTCCATCTATTGAAGTATCGTCTGCTTCAGATAATGTAGAGCGTGGAATTTTACCATATCTGAAAATAAGTAATAAGTAAGTAAGTAAATAAGTAAGTAAGACGAAGAACACTAACTATGTGTTATGCGAAAC
>CM022677.1:23770734-23788234 GCA_012295275.1 Chrysomallon squamiferum
TCGGCTCGTTAACGGTAAACGTATTACTTCAAGTGAGTTTGCTTCAGGATAACATACTTGTATGTTTCTCCTCACGTGACGTTCAGCCCACAGCGCCCTCTGGCATTGAATTTCTTCGTTTTACGCTTTATTTGTTTATTTATTTCAGATTTAATCGTTTTGAAGAGTAATTAGATGTTGTCAGAATGAATCATCGAGTGATAACGTTCGTCTTGTGTCCGATAGACTGTTACCCTTACTAGTTAATATCCTTAATTCATTTAACAAAAGCAGTCGTGTTTTTTTTTTTTTTTTTTTTTTTTTTTTTTTAATTTTGTTATTGTTATTTTTTCCTTTTTCTTCTTCTTCTGTTATTATTATGATTATTATTATTATTATTTGTTTGTTATTTTATTGTTTTCTTTTTTATTATTTTCTTTATTTATTTATTTATTTATTTATTTATTTATTATTATTATTATTATTATTATTATTATTATTATTATTATTATTATTATTATTAACCAATGAATAAAAAGCATTTGCCACATGTGTAATAATATTCTGTACAAAACAAGGAATGGGACTAGCTGCAAGTTTCTTCACAGATGAATCAAAAACTGAAATCAGGGTTTGGTTATTACAGTATGTATTGATTCACATCCTAATAACATATAAAAATTAAAAAAAAAGGAAATTTATAAAAAAATGTAAAAATAATTAAAAAAAAAAAAGAAAACAAAAAAAAAATATATATATATATATATATATATAAACACTACTAGTATGATTGATGCCTAAGGTTAAAATGCAGTAAAATTTTATTTTTTTTTATATTTTATTTTTATAATTTTAGCCTTAAGATATACACATCTTACTGACACTCATTTTAAAATTAAGAGCACACCTTTTTTTGCCTTGGGGTTAGAATTTGAAGTAACCTGGATGTAGAGTCAGGGCATGTTTGTTAAAAGTCTTTTGTAAAAGTAAACTAAGCAGTAGATTCATACACCTACACAGTCATCAAATAAACCATTTAAAAAAGACAGAGAAAACAAGCAAATACATGCAAACTTGCACATACTTATTATTATTATTATTATTACTGTCATTATAATTAGTCATTATTATTATTATTATTATTATTATTATTATTACTGTTATTATTATTAGTCATTATTATTATTATTATTATTATTATTATTATTATTATTATTATTATTATTATTATTATTACTGTCATTATTATTATTATTATTATTATTGTCATTATAACTATTATTATTATTATTATTATTATTATTAATATTATAACATATTTTCTATAGCATCCTTTCTATACTTGGTAAGTTCAAAGTGCATTACAGTGTAAACTAATAAACAAAAATAATAAAGACATAAACCTATTAAAATAAATGTAAACAACATTTTATTAGAAATAAATGAGTCACATTCAAAAAATTGTTTACAGTAATTAAAAGACTCGCTTGAATTGGAAAAAATAAAACAAAACTATCTCTCAACAAAATGTATTTGAAAAGAAAAAAAAATGGGTTTTTAGTAGGGTTTTGAAAGTTTTTTTGTTTGTTTTCAGCCTCCTCAGTGTTACTTGAGAGAGTTCCAAAGCCAGGGTAGCAGAACTGAAACATCTCTGACATATGTAGTTGTTCTCACTCTTAGTGTTACTAATCTTAATGAATTCTGTGATGTTAGAGTCCTAGGTGTCCTCTACACTTCCATCATGTCCTTCGTGTGCTCTGGTGAACAATCATGGACCAGGAGTTTCAGTACTGTCTATATTTAGACTGTGACATCATCTCCTTGTCTCAGTCTATGCTGCTGTACATATGAGGACTATGATGCCAACTACTACTACCATTACTAACACCATTACTACTACTACTGTTTTATCATTACCATTATCATCATCATCATTATAATTATTATTAACATTAGTATTATTATCATCATCATTATTATCATTATTACTATTATTAAAAATAATACTGCTACTGCTAAAATTAATATACAACAACTACTACTACTACTACCACCACTATCTCCATTATTACTACGATTTTATCATCATCATCATCATCATCATTATGTTATTATTAGTAATATTATTATTGCAACTAATACTGCAATTGCTAAAACTGATACAACTACTACTTACTACAACAAATGATGATGATGCTTATGATTAATTACAAGAAGGAAAAATCTTATAAAAATGAATGAAAATATATATTTTTTAAAAGTATTAAAATATTTATATAGACTGCATGGAGAGTAAATTGTTATCAAAGTGTAATAAAGCCTCAGTGACTAAACTAAATTACATATTGTTATCTTTCAAACAATAACAAACTTCTTAAACCCTGTTTTATCTGAATGTAGACTTGCTTCAAGTCTAATGTATAAATTAAAATCAGAAAATGACACACACACACACACACACACACACACACACACACACACACACACACACAGGGCTCATTCAGCTTTATACAAAAAAGCACTGAGTCATTTGAATGGTTAAAACAGAATGCTCACAAATGACAAGTTACAGGATTTATTCTCCACTATGGACATTTTCCAATTTCATGTCCGGTTTATGTTCTTGAGTATTAAAGACCTTTTTGTCATTTTGTGACAGTAAGTTTCTTTTCTTATCCTGTGTTTATTTACATTTGTGAATTTTTTCTAGATATAAATACAGAGATTAATACATTCACTGATACACTAAAATGGCCACAAATCAAGGCTAGGGTAACAGAAGCACGTCAAATCCATGATAAGTTATCTGTGAATATTTCATTTCTAGATAGCAACATTTGTTAATGTATACCAATGTATACAGAATATATTTTAATTTCAAATTCACATTGTTTCTTAATGGCTTAGAGCTGTCTGCAGTTTTGATGTTAAGGTAAGACTGATTTATTTGTAAGGATGAATAGTAAAATGGTGTCAGTTATGGAAGCAAGGGAGGTAAACACTGTGGATGTTGTGTGTATGGAGTTACACTTGTAAACAGGAGGATTAATTCAAATTCTACTGATACTTACCTACATAAATATTCATATTATTTATATTTTGAAATTTTTTTTTTTATCCAAATTCCACCATTAGTTTGTGTACAACATGCACAGCTGAATGTAAGAAAGTCTGAGCAATACTTGAAAAACTTATCAAAGTTCAGTTCAGAGAGCATCATGATTTTTTTAATTTTTTTGTTATTTCTGTTAGAAGAAGATCAATATTTGTGTAATCTTTTCTGTCACAATCTTAAAAAGAAATACAAAAAATGAAAGGATGATATTTTCATCAGAGCTCAAAGGAGTGTTTTGACTTAACCTATAATTCAGTGTGCACTCTGATTTTATAAGTGTCTGATTCAGTGTGTAGTCTGATTCAATGTACAGTCTGTTTCAAAGTACAGTGTGATTTGAAATGAAGTGTCTGATTCAAAGTGCACAGTCTGATTTAATGTGCAGTGTCAAATTCAGTGCACTGGTGTGATTTAATGTGAAACATCTTAATCAAGGTACAAGCTCCTGATTCAGTGTGAAGGGTTTTAATTCAATCAGCAGGGTTTGGTTCAGTATAAAAGCTCACATGTATATACTTGTCAGTTTGAAAAATGTTTATTTTGTTTAAATTTTTAGGTTCTGAAAGGAAATGCTAAAATGGATTTCATTATTTTCTTGGAAATTCTGATCATCAGTAGAATGATACATGGTGTGGATACAGGTTTGAGACAAACAACAATTTCTAATAACAGTAACAACTATTGCATAACTTTCAATTTATATAATTTTAATACAGTTAGAAGCTGGGACAAATTTAGTTTGTTTATTTAATATATTCAGTTTTGGTTATTTTGCTGTACATTACTTTGCCATCATTGTCATTTAAACAAAAATTAAAGAAGAAATAATGCAAACGAAACCTGGAATAAAACGAAAAAGAAAAAAAAGATGGAGGAAACTATTCAGTTTTACTAAGATAATCAATAATAATAATAATCATGATGATAATAACAAAAATAATAATATTAATAATAACAATAATAACTAAAATAAATAAAAAAATAAAAATAAATAAATAGATGTTGTAATGAACTAATGTATTTT
This sequence comes from Chrysomallon squamiferum, assembly GCA_012295275.1. Classification (NCBI taxonomy): domain Eukaryota; kingdom Metazoa; phylum Mollusca; class Gastropoda; order Neomphalida; family Peltospiridae; genus Chrysomallon; species Chrysomallon squamiferum. Next base: position 23,774,853 of record CM022677.1, read on the forward strand.
ATTTTTATTATTTTTATTTAAATAAAGGATGTAAAAAGCCAGAACAATTTTTAATAGTGACAAAAGAAAATCAATATGACACTGACATAGATGTGGCAAACTATAAAAATGACAGTACCTTGTTACCACTCACCTGTGTTAATAATGTTGATTTTGAACTGAAGAAACCAGCATTTGTCAGATGTGTAAACAACAGCTGGGTGAAAGATAAGGCCGAATGTGTAGGTATGTACATATCAAATAGTACACTTACACATACACACACACACACACTTTTTCTGTCTTTGATTTTTCTTTATTATATTTGTTTCCTCTAAGATTACTATAAAACAGCTCACAATGATTTATTTTATATTTTTTTATATTCTCAATTATTTATATTTATTTATTTTTCTTCTATAATAATGAAAAACTAGATTTGTCATTTTTTGTTAGATTTGCGCACAGGCATTCCTTTATATACCAAATATAATTATAGAATAATTATTTATTTTACTTTAACGTGTGATTTTTTGACATAATTTTAAAAGTATATTTTGTACAGCAGTTAATCTGCACAGTAACTGACAAATCTGCTATAACGATTTGATTATATTTAGTATAGAAAATGAATTAGAAACTAAAACATTTTAAAATAAAATCTAGCTTCCTGTTTGAATTTTTGTTTCTAATGAACGAATTTTAACTGTATCATGTATATGGTAAATATTTCCCTTAGATCGTTTACTTTAATTTTCTTATTGTTGAATTGTTACTAACTGCGATGATAATGGTTAAATAATAATAATAACAAAAATCTAATAAAATCGTGTAATATTCTGTTTTTGTTTCTCTCTCCAAAATTGTTGAAATTAAAACTTACAGTTTAGGCCAAACAGGTTTCAACTTCCGGTCATGGTAAAAACACGTTCTCAGTACTTGTACAGCAAGTAATCATGAAACCACAGAATAAATACTTAAATTAATAAACAAATAAATAAAATATGTTGTGCTAATTTGCATAAAACAAAGAAATGTAAGAATTTGTTTGTATTTTATCAAGTAATGGGTGCAGACAAGAGTTATGAGTTATCCTTTATTACTTTTTATTTATTTCTTCTTCTTCTTTTTATTATTATCATCATCATTATCATCATCAACAACCTTCTTCATTTATTTTAATTTTATTTAACTCATTTTATTAGGCTGTATAATATTTATCATAAAACATTAAAATATTAAAATTACAGCAAAGCAGAGACCCACTTTAGCCAGTTATTCAAATTACAGCCTCAATGTTTTACCATTGGTTTGTCCTTTAAAAGTGTCTAAATTGTAAAGTGTCATAAAAAAAGTTGACAAACTATTTATATATGTAAAGCTCATGTGTTTTTAGTCTTTTTTTTTTTTTTTTTTTTAATCCAACGGTCAGCTGATATTAATTAATCATTATAAGGTTTAATAACATGTCGACAGTGGTGTTTTCTATTTCTGTCTTATTTATTTATTGTGCCCTGATACAAAAACGAATAACTGCAACAGAAATTAAAGAATTTTAAAACAAATCTAAATAAGAATTAATAGAATATTAAATAAAAAAGAAAAAAAAAAAAAAGAAAACAGGAACACATTTCAGTTTAATTAAGTTTTTAACTGAACTATACAAATATCGTTATGATATATATGTTAAAGGTATAATATCCAACATAATAATACTAGTGAAATAGTAATTAAATATAATTAAATTATTATTATTATTATTATTATTATTATTATTATTATTATTATTATGAATGATTTAAAATTCTGATTCATAATGAAATTAGCTTAATTTTCACGAATAAAAACAGTTAATATATTTATCCTTATGTATTATTGTCTGATTGAAATAACACACTGAATTAATTACTCAAATGTTTTCTCTCTTTGATAATTGCTGTAAAAGTTGAATTTCTAATTACATTTTACCATTTTGCAAATTCAGTAATATCTTTTGAAATATAAAAAGGAGAGACTGATAACTTTTTATATTTAAAATGATAAATATTGTAAATTTACGTTATAATGATGATGATGATGATGATGACAATAACAGTAGAAGAAAGCTTCAAAGTGTTCAAACTTTTCCCCCTATTATTCATCTGTTACTGTGTAAATAATAAATGGAATGATCTAAGGGAAATAACTCTTATTTTCGTTTGTTTTTTAGAGTTCAGTGTAAACATGTATTTATTTATTTATCTATTTATTTATTTCATTCTTCTATGATGTATCGTTTTATGTTATAATACAATTTAATAACAACTCATAGCAAAATAATAAATAAATAAATAGCAATTAAAGTTCGATTCCTTCAATTTTATGGTCTAAGGGATGTAACTCTATTAAAGCAGTTGCTTCCCCTAAACCGTAAATTTATTTCGTTCCATAATGACAACAAATATATATATATTTTTTTTTTCACCTGAATTAAAACTGAAAAGTAAAAATTTGATTATTTTCTATCTCACAGCTATTTATGTCATTCAAAATAATTAAAATTATTGATAATAAAATAATAACATGAATTAAAAAAAAAGAAAAAATAAGAAAGAAAGAAATAATAACAAAAAATAAATAAATAAATAAATAAATAAATAAATACACATAACACAATCTATTTATATTTAAAATTTACGGTTATAATAATAATAATAATAATAATAATAATAATAATAATAATAATAATAATAATAATAACTAACTAACTAATAATAAGTGGAATTAAGTTTAAAGTATTCAAACTTTTTTACCCTATTCTTCATCTCTTATTAATTAATAAATGTAATGGTCCAAGGGAAATAACTATTTTATTTATTATTAGAATTCAGTGTAAACATTTAATTATTTATTTCATTCTTCTACGACGTATCTTTTTATGTTGTTGCACAATTTAAAATGATAACAAGTAATGACAAAATAATAAATAAATAAATAAATAAATAAATAAATAGCAATTAAAGTTCGATTCGTTCAATTTTATGGTCTAAGGGATGTAACTCCATTAAAGCAGTTGCTTCCCTTAGATCGTAAATATATTTTGGTTCCATAACGATAACTATTATTATTATTATTGTGTTTGTTTGTTTTGTTTTTTTGCATCTAAATTAATGTGAAAAGCAAAAATTTGATTATTTTCTATCTCATTCAAAATAATTAAAATTATAGAAAAGAAAGTAATAACAATTTTAAAGAAAAAAGAAAATAAAAAAAAAGCGTGAAAGAAAAAAGAAATAATAACAATAAATTATAAATAAAACTGCAAAGGATTAAAATGGCATATATTTACTTATTAGTGGCGGCTTAATCTTTCACATTTATGGTCTAAGTGAAAGAACTGTAAAGAAATAAATAAAGACACATAACACAATCTATTTATATTAGCAGTCTGCAACTAATACCTGGAGTTACCTCCCATGGACCATAAACATTATTCCCAATGTTAATTTAAAATTTACATTCATTTTAATATTTTTTTAAAACCATTATTCCCAATAATTAGTCATTTATCACAATTTAATAATTATTATATTTTTTTTGTTATTATTATTACTGTGAAAAATACTTCTACTATGAAAAATATTATTTAACATACTTATTTTTAAAATTAATTTTCATTTTTTATTTTCTTATTTTCTTATTTATTTATTCATTTGTTCCAGCAAAGATTTGGCGACTTCGGCAAAGAACTGAAACTATCATTCTAATCTCTGGAATAATGTTTGGCTCTATGGCATTCTTCTTTCTTTTTCTCAAATTTGTTCACCTCAGGTGGCAATGGAATCAAAAGAAGTAAATAATGAAATTTTATGAGAGAGAGAGAGAGAGAGAGAGAGAGAGAGAGAGAGAGAGAGAGAGAGAGAGAGAGAGAGAGAGAGAGAGATGTGTATAAAATTATCTAAGTGGTGTTATTTATTTATTACATTAACTCTAGTATTGTTTGTGGTCGTTTTCTTTCATTCTTTCATCAGATGTAATTTTGTGTGTTAATTTGAGTGGTCAGTTTGATATTTATTAGACATTTCTTCATTTTAATATCAATGCCTTTGATGTAAGTCTAAAAATATTATCTTCTGCTCCCTTTTCCCTCCATGTTCCTTTCTAGTTCCATTATTTATCAATAATAATAATAATAATAATAATAATAATAATAATAATAATAATAATAATAATAATAATAATAATAATAATAATAATGATAATAATAGTAATAATAATAATAAATAATAATAATAATAATAATAATAATAATATTAATATTTTATTTTTTAACTTTGTTATTATGAGTATAGCATTATATACATTTGCAGAACCATTAATACTATTTTTATTGTGAAATGAGGAGATGTCACTGAATGGATTTTATTTTATAATTATTATTATTATTTTATTCTTTTTTCCTTTCTCATTTTATTAATTTGTTATATATATATTTAAAGGAAATAATAATTCAAAAAAAAATGTGTACACACACACACACACACATTTATAATTTATATTTTTATTTATTTCTAGGACTGACAGCTTCGAAAGATCTGCACTCGCCACTGTTGGAGAAAGCTGTGTTGATAACTTATATGCAGAGATTCATAAAACCAGAACAAATTACTCTTACAGAAGGTATGTCTGCCATACTAGTCAGACAGACAGATATATATAACTAGACATTTAGATATATATAGATATAGGTAGACAGATATATAGCTAGATATATGTAGCTAGACAGATAGATTATATAGCTAGATATATGTAGCTAGACAGATATATATAGGTAGACAGATAAAGAGTTAGACAGACACATACATATAGGTAGATAGATAGACAGGTAGGTAGGTAGGCAGGTAGATATATAGGTAAACAGATATAGAGATAGACATATATCTTAGATAGACAGACAGAAATACAGATGTATGGATGGATAGCAAACCTTACATTATACCTTTTTCCAACAACTGCCAGTCATAAAATGCATTTTCATTTCCTGACATCCATTTCAAAAAATGTTTTTAATGTTAAATAAAAGGTTTTTTCTTCTTCTGTTGCTCAGAAAACATCAGTTTCACAAACCAGTACAATTTAACTAAAACATTTTAATTTTCTTTCTTTTTTAAACATTTTTAAGAAGAAACAAATATACATCTGCTCACAAATACAGAAAAAAGAAGAGAAAAAAAAATCAAATATAATCTTTTTATATGAATGAGAGAAAGAGAGACAGACAGAGGGAGAGAAAGGGACACATACACTGATATTTATATTTTTTATGTTCTAGGTCTACATAAGTGTTTTATCAGAACACAGAATGACATGTCTATGACTGCATCACATACTTCATCTTATTTCTGTAACAGAATCAAATTAAACATAGTGACCTCAGCTTCAAAATTATTTGACATGAAATGCTGCAAAAGAAAATGTTCAAGGAAACCAAAACATGCAAAACAAAAAAAAATAAAAAAAATAATTAAAAAAATAATTTCATTCTGACATTATTGACCCATTGTTTTTTTTTTTTTTGCATTGTCACAATAATGTAACGACTGAAATCACTGTAATCCCAAATCAAACCAAAATTCCAAAAATAATTTTAAAAATAACTTCAAAAATACAGCAAATGAGAAAAACCATGGTCTTTCTCCCTCAGGCTTCATCTGAGAGTGTTAGAGATTCCCATTTGATCTAATGTCATGTTTAATCTCTTATAATATCAACTTGTTTATTTAAACCTGTTTAAAACAACACACACAACAGTCTAATCCAGAAATGAGATGCAACAAACTGTGCGTGTGTGGCTTTAACACTGAAGGTAAAATTAATAAAATTCTGATGTAAATAAAAATTAAAAATATTAAACATGAAAGATGTGTGTGCATGAGAGAGCAAGGCCTGTGCTGAACCCAAGTACAGATCTGTTGTGTGCTGTACAATGTCTTCATGATACAACTCCTGTATCTCTCTATTCCTGTAAAACCATTAGTATTTCACTTATTATATCTTCAATATATATATATCTATCTCTTCCTGTAAAACTTCAGTGTTTCAGTTATTACATGTTAATGATAAAAACTCCAATATATCTGTTCCTGTAAAATATCCGTGTTTCAGTTATTATATCTTCACAATATATCTCTTCCTGTAAAATGCTTTGTGTTTCAATTATTATATGGTTAATGATAAAATCTCCAATATATCTAGTTCCTGTAAAATCGTCAGTGTTTCACTTAAGTGTTAATGACATAAATTCCAGTATATATCTTCCTGTAAAATCGTCAGGGTTTCAGTTATTATACCTTTGTTTCAAAAAATTTATTCTTCTTGGAGTGAGTGCTAGATTTACGTCTGTTGTCGTCTGCTGAGTCTTTCTGCTTTCGTGGACCTGGTGTCAGTAACGGCTGAGGTTTGACATTTTTTTGTTTCGAAGCCTTCGTGTTGTTTTTATCTTTCAAGCTCAGTTTCTTTTTCTCTTTCTTCGTTCTGGTCTTGGTCTCATTCAACAGAGAATAATCACTACTGACTTCATTTGGTGGTTTAAATTTCCTGAGGGTTTTTTCTCGTTTCATCAAACTGTTGTTGAAAAAAATATAGAAACTTGATGCCAGCAGAATACTAATAATAATAATAAAAATATAATAATAATAATAATAATAATAATAATAATAATAATAATAATAATAATAATAATAATAATAATAATAATAATAATAATAATAATAATAATAATAATAATAATAATAATAATAATAAAAAGAAGAAGAAGAAAACAGGAGTAGAATTAGAAGGAAAGATACAAATTAACATTTATCTAATTATCTGCATACTACTGCATGAATTATTATTTTATAGATATATATATATATATATATATATATATATATTATTATTATTATTATTTCTGCTGTGTGTGTGTGTGTGTGTGTGGTAGGACACTGTCACACTTACATGTGAATCAACACATGGAAAAGAATGAGAACGGCAAAGAGAAAACCTAGCACTATGGACAGCACATTGAGAGCAACGAGGTCAATGAGATCTGAAACGGATTAACACAGCAGTATTTGTACCATGTACTGTGAGTGTGTGTGAGTGTGTGTATGTGTGTGTGGGTTTGTGTGTGTGTATGTGTGAGTGAGTGTGTGTTTGTGAATGAGTGTGTGTGTGTGTGTGTGTGTGCATATGTGTATGCATACGTGTATGTGTGTGAATGTGAATGTGTGTGTATGCATGTGTGTGTTTGTATGTGTGAATGAGTGTGTGTATGTGTGTGTGTGTGTGTGTGTGCATGTGTGTGTATGTATGCATGTGTGTGTGTGTGTATGTGTGAATGAGTATGTGTGTATGTATGTGTATGTGTGTGTGTGTGTGTGTGTGTGAGAGAGCTTACTTCTAAAGCAGTATTCTCCGACACAAGCATCACTTTTAACTTCCTTAGCCGTTTTATTAGGTTTCAATTTTGTATTCTGTTCTCCATCACCATCAACAGAAGTATTATTTGAGTCAGCTAAAACAATAACAATAATGATAATAATAATACTAATAATAACAGTAATAATAACAATAACAATACTAATATAACAATAATAACTAATAATAACAATAATAATGATAATAATAACAATAATAACAGTAATAACAATTATAATAACTAAAATAATAATAATAATAATAATAATAATAATAATAATAATAATAATAATGAATGAATGTAAACAAAAGTAACAAGTTACACTAATAATAAAACCAGCAAATACTATTATTCCTATTACTGCTCCTACTACTATTATTACTACTACTATTACTACTACTACTGCTATTAGTAAAAATACTGTTAACGGATATTTCTGCAAACAACAGCTCACTATACTGTTAAGATGTACCTACTCACAATGGTTTAATGGTTTAAACAATGTTTAGTTTATATAAAATTAAGATTACAGCTTCAAGCATCCATACTTTGATTCACAAAGAAACTGTCATCTGTAGACATGTTTCATGTTGTTACAAACATCCTGGCCTGTGTAACGCAGACTAAAGATAATTTCAAAGAAAAAACATCTACACTGTCAAACTAATGAAATCTTCTGATCAGCAATATCAGTACTATGAATATCTGACCACTGGTCAAGATATATCAGGATTTAAAGACTTGAGTTTATACCAAAACTGCATTTTGATGGGCCATATTTTCAAAAGTGTTTGTATGACCCTAATACTGCTACTAATACTACTACTAATACTGCTACTACTATTACTACTACTACTACTAATAATACTACTAATACTGCTATTAATACTACTAACACTGCTAATACTACTACTAATACTACTACTAATACTGCTACCAATACTACTAACACTGCTAATACTACTACTACTATTACCATCACAACTTTTTATACAACTAAATATAAATAGCACTGCTACTATTACTACTACTTCCATCATTACTATTACTACTACTATTGCAATGATTATTTTTGTAACTACTACCAAATTTATCACTACTATTACTATGACTGTTATTACCATTTGAACAACTAATACTAGCACTATTACTGTTTCTATTATTGCTGTCAGTACTAAACTACTACTTCTGTATTAATACATCCACACACACACACACACACACACACACACACACACACACACACATGCTTCTATTAACAGCACAATTTACTATACTATCAAACTTTCTATTACTGCTACTATAGCTTCTACACTAGGACTTTACTGTCACTGGAAAATGAACAAGTTCAGAGACAACTTTTGGTAGTTCTGCTATTACAACAAACCTGCTGTTTTGTTTGAAATGGTGGGTGACGTAGATGAAACTGGTGTTTTTTCAGTCAAACATTTATCAGTTGAAACTTTTCCTGCATCTTTCAAACCTTTGTTTTTTTCAGAAGAATCAATTTTGTTGTCAGGTGAGTCAATTTTGTTGTCAGGTGAATCATTTTTGTTGTCAAATGAATCATATTTTTTCTCAGGTGAAGGTTTATATGAGGCAGGTAAAACAATTCTTTTATTACTCAGTGATGTGCGTCCTGTAAAATGTACCCAAAGTTTTGTCAGATGAACAATTGAGTTAAATAGAGGACTGTGCTGCTTGTGTGCGTGTGTCTGTGTGTGTGTGTGTGTGTGTGTTTCTGAATGACTGATGATTGTATGCATTTATGTGTGTAAAGTTTTGTGGCATTCAGACCTAATTAACCAATGACAACTAGTTGAAATTCTCTAAATAAAAGAATAAACTAATAAAAGAAAATTAAAAGAAAAATATATGGAGTAGAAGAAAAAAAATTGCCATGAAAATGGCGAATGATTTTGATGTTTTATTTAGCAGTTTAGATTGTAGTACCATCCTGTAATACTGCAATTCAAACTTACTCTGTACTAGTTTTGGATGTTTTTAAAATCCAGAATATATATTTCACAATTTTATTGAAAACTGTTGAAGCTGTCTTTTCAAACCGTTTATTTTATATTTTGCTACATTATTCGAATTTGAAGAGCTGTAAAGAATTTATGATAATAATATTAAAATAAAAAGAATTTATATTTATATTTATATTTATATTGGCATCACCTGTTCTTTATTTTATTAGTAAATATTTTTGTAAAACGAAAAATAAAATAAGCTTGGCCTAAAATAATAAATAAAAGAGTACTACCGCAGCAAATAATCAACAAACAGACCAACACGATCCCGTTAAACAGCTCAGAGTGAATCATAATATTTTCGCAAAGTTCTATAAATAATAAACTGTCATTTAAATAATATCTTCTAATATTTTGACGAAAAAGATGTACTGAATCAACGTAATCGCATATTTATCTAATTAATCCATCTCCTCTTTAGTTCACCCTCACGTTTTCAACCAAAACTGATGTCGTCATTCAAATGGGTAAGTAAAAGGTTTGGTTTCCACCATTGTATCGGAGCACCTTTTTCGACAGAACACGCGTTAAAAAATAAACATAAAATAAAACTCAGGACCGGATTCAAGATTTTAGGAAAATAATGGAAAAAAAAAAAAAAAAAAAAAAAAAAAAGTTCTGTTATTATTATTATTATTATTATTTATATTTCCTAATATCATTTGTAATATCATTATTGATAACAATAAATATAACTTAGTAAACATGTACATACGTACGTATATATGTATGTATGTATGTATATATGTATATATGTATGTATGTATGTATGTATGTATGTATGTATGTATGTATATATGTATGCACGTAATAAAAGTAATACCTCACCAGTTAAAAACACAGTAGTCTTACTAATACGTTATAATAACAAATTTATTAAAGTCAAATTAACAAAATGTTTAAATCCAGTCGACGTAGCTGCTCAGTCTGGTGTATCCTGTAGGGTACCTCGTGTCACAGAGGTTGCCCACGCCCCACGACATGACGCCAACTACGACGGCTCCGTTAACAGTTTGACAGGTCAGCGGTCCGCCATAGTCACCCTGAAACAACATCATCACTTAAACATAATATAATAAATAAATAAATAAGAAGAAGAAGAAAAATAAGAAAAATAATGTTCATGACGATGATGATAATAATAATAATAATAATAATAATAATAATAATAAGAGCAATAACAATAACAATAACAACAACAACATACTAATAATAACAGTAATAATAATCATAATAATAATAATAATAATAATAATAATAATAATAAAAATTAAGTTAAATCAGAAATATGAACAAGAATGTAATATCTACAGGCAAAGAAATAAAGAGACTAATACAAATAGACACATTATTTATTATAATTTACCAAGTGTGTGTGTGTGTGTGTGTGTGTGTGTTTGTATGTGTTTGTGTGCGCGCGCTCTATACTCACGTGACAGCCGGCCTTGTCCTCATCCGGGGACTTGACACAGATGTGTGTAAACTCTTTGATGATGCCAATGTTAGCCATGGCGTCAGAACATTCTTGATTTGACAGAACTGTGATCTCAGTCTTCTGCAGAGTCGACGACAAGTTGTAGGAACCTTAAACACGTGCTTTTTACTTTTATACACTCGAATAGTTTATCCACAGAGATTAGCATGCTTTTGTGTGTGTGTGTTTTTCTCTGTGTTTGGCGTACGAAAACAATTTTGTATGTATATACTCGTGCATGTCCAGAAATGTATTTATATATGTGTGTGTATGTGTGTGCATGAGAGAGAGAGAGAGAGAGAGAGAGAGAGAGAGAGAGAGAGAGAGAGAGAGAGAGAGAGAGAGAGAGAGAGAGAGAGAGAGAGAGAGAGAGAGAGAGAGAGAGAGAGAGAGAGAGAGAGAGAGAGAGAGAGAGAGAGAGAGAGATCGGTGTATGTAGGCACGATTGATAGTAAATATAAATTTAAAAAATGTTATTCTATTTCCATTATATGTCTGTAATAATAATAATAATAATAATAATAATAATAATAATAACGTTATAATTAAGACATACCATCGACACTGCCCCAGCCTGTAATAGGTACAATTTTCACCAGCAAAAGTTCCATCAGAGGGAACAGCAACTGTGGCGGCGCTGGATACGTCATCAGCGACTTGTACTACGGCGAGGTTGTTGGCAAATGATCCGTCAGCGTGGCTGGGGTCATTCTGGAACTCCGGATGCTACAGACAAAATATTTTGCACAGCAGATATTCAAATACTTTGTAATGTACGTGATATACACAAATCTGATTTCGTGTCTGTAACTGTCTTTCATTATACATTTTAATCTGATTAATAAACGTTCGCCTGGTCCCTTTAGTAGTTATCAACAATAATTGTGATACTCTCTCTCTCTCTCTCTCTCTCTCTCTCTCTCTCTCTCTCTCTCTCTCTCTCTCTCTCTCTCTCTCTCTCAGGGGGTGAATATATATATATATATATACACACACACACACACATTCACACACTCATATATATCATTTTGTACATGTTATGCTGTTATTACCAGTAGTATCTTTCGTTTAAATACTTTATAGCGTTTTCTTTTATTGTAATATTTTGATATGAGCTATGATAGAGAGCCCAGAACGATAAAAATAATAAGTTGAGCTAAAAGAAGATTGTAGTTACTATTCTGTAGTCAACAACGTCAACACTACGTCCAAGTATGTCACTAGATCCATAGTGAACTGTCATCTCCGACGATCTACAACAGACACAGTACAGTTTATTATATACCAGTAAACAAAAGAGAGAGAGAGAGAGAGAGAGAGAGAGAGAGAGAGAGAGAGAGAGAGAGAAGAGAGACAATCCAAAACAAACTAGAGAGACAGCTGATTGCTCCTGGGAGAGAGAGGAATATTTACTTTAGTTACTTTAATTTGATTTAACTGGCTTCATAATAATGTTGTTGTTTTTTTGTTTTTTTTTCTGGAGTAAATTTGGAGGGGGTTTGTTTTTTGGTTGTTTTTGGTCTTTTTCTCGTTTTCTCTTGTAGACTAACTCTTTTATTTGGAAATACGCAGCATTCTAAAATAAACTGAATTAATTAAAACAAACATTTATTATCTAATTTTTGTCATTTATGTAAACTGAAGTAATTTATTTTAAATAAAATATAAATAAATAAACAAACAAACAAACAAAAACATAACTCAAGAAGTTAAGAAATCTTACGATCTTCCAACGACACAATTGGCTGACGTCAGCACAGTTCTCACGCCAATGATGGTGCACCCACAGGAATGACGTCCGCTGTATCTAAGAGAACACTGGAACGGGAATTCTGTGATGTCAGCATCAACACCGCCGACGATGCGCTTCACCGGTGATGACGTAACAGCGGCTGAAAATTCACGTCTTTCTTTCTTCAACATTATTATTTTATTATTATTATTATTATTTTTATATTATTATTATTATATTTTTTTTTTTTTTCATGCACGTCTGCTAGTCTGTACACGTTTACTGAGACATCACACTACTTGTAGCTCAGAGATCAACAAAATCTAAACCCAGGCAACACTGATTATACTTAAATTAGTTCTACTTAGATTTCCAGTTGTGCTGCCAGTTCAAATATAAAATTATTAAATTTTTATTTTTTTTATTTTTATTTTTACTTTTTTTTTTCACTTCAGGTTTCTTCTGATATCTAGGATAATGAACCAGTGTCATTTCCTTTTTTTGTTTTCAAGCAATTAAATTTTGCAGTAAAAGTATGCACCAGTCATATCGATGTTTATGGGATAAAAAAGATGGGACAGAAGAAAAACAACAAAATGATTGATTTGACAAGGAAAACTGAACTTAGATTATTTTTATGATCGTTTTACATCTGCACTAACTGCAAATCAACATAGTCTGTGTTTTAAAGCATATAGAAAATTTGTGCTGATAAAGCGCAGA
>CM022677.1:23790734-23798234 GCA_012295275.1 Chrysomallon squamiferum
ACATGTCCATATGAACATTCATTATAAATATTTGTTTTATTTCGCGTCTGCATCCATACATACACACGTGTATGTATACAAATACACATCACACATACATACAGACACATACGCTACGCAGACATACACACAGCGTCAAAAATAAACTTTAAAATAAAATAAAAATAAATGTAAACTGAGTAATGCTTATAAGTCTAGAAAGACTGAGGTGACACTCAAAGGAAGACAGATATTGCATAATAAAACAAAGGCGGAACATTTTATAAAATAATGTCAGCAATAAATTAGTTTTATATATAATATACAATACACTGCCATTTATACAGCGTTTTTTTTTTTATTAAATCAAATTAATAAATACTTAATATATAGAAAGTAATGGTATTATATGGTTATATACATTTAAAAAAATACATGATTTTCTAACATGGAAATCTAGGTTATAATAATAATAATAATAATAATAATAAGAAGAAGAAGAAGAAGAAGAAGAAGAAGAAGAAGAAGAAGAAAAGAAGAAGAAGTGAGAAAAAAGGAAAAGAAAATAAGAAATAAAGGTCGCACATTTTTGAATTGCATAATAAACTATGTAGATTAGATTATATTCAATACGTCATTTTATCACATTTCTGAAATCCACAGAAATCAAAGCACGCTAATCATACACGCTGTAATGCACCAAAGTCCCCGGATGAACGTATCACATTGCTTCTCTCCCCTTCTTTTATCTGGTCACTTTTCTTTTCATTCTTTTTTTTTTTTTTTTTTTTTTTTTTTTTTGATCAGTTAACAAAATTCGTTTCAAACGTTATAACCACCACAGATCTGATAAATATACTTTTGTGAATCTGGACCCGTGATGGTGTCGAATTATCGGTAACAAGAGAAAAATCAAATTACATGACTAGGTAAAAGTGGCCAAGTATATCGTATATCTGTAATGTCATTTATCTATATCTATATATCACATGTCCGTATATGATTTATCTTCATACATCTTATATCATTTATCTTATCTAAAACATCACAGAGTCTGCTTCAGAATCGCGTGCAGTCTGATGGAAGGTTCGATACGGTCAACAGAACTTCAGGATCAGTCCATTTTTCGTTCGCCGGAACTATTAACATAACCTGTCCCGCGCATGCGCGTAAAATTTCATCGCTGTCTATTTCCGTTCCGTCTTCGGCAAGACACACTTTGAGAGGACCAGACAGTCCCAGCTTTTCACTTCCTGTGGTTGAAAACAAAAATGAAGCAGATGAGAAAAATCTGTGATGAAAATAGCGAATCGCCACATCAAGTTTAATAAAGATTTGTTAGACATCTGTCATGTTAATCAATATGGCAGAGTCATTATCTCGACTATTTATTTATTTATTTATTTATTTATTTATTTATTTATTTAAGAGGATTCATTACTGGAGTAAACAAAAATAAATAACTCACCTTTAGATTTTAATTCCTCCAGATCATCAGCAAACGTGAAAGTTCTTCTGTCTCTTGTGTGATTCCATATCTTATACATTAATCTGTAATTTTATATATATATCATGTTAACATTATTATTATTATTTATTATTATTATTATTATTATTATTTTCTAATTTATTAAATTATTATTTTTTTTAAATTTGGACTTATCCATTTTTTCAAAACTTTATCGCTATTCTGTTTACATTTTTGTGTCTTTGTCTTGTTCTTACATTATTATATTTCTCTGGATGTTTTGCATTTTCCGGACCGTTTCCATTTCATTCCCGACTTGTCCGGACCCTGAAAATGAAGGGTGAACAACACAAAAATGCATACACACATGCGCGCATTCAGATACAAAATTAATGCTATCCATCCATCTATCTAATCATTTATCTATATATAAGTCTCTCTAGCAATCTATTTTTGAATATACATATTTTTCTATCAAATTATCTTATTGTAATATTATTAACATTATCGTCTACAAAACAGAGAGAGAGAGAGAGAGAGAGAGAGAGAGAGAGAGAGAGAGAGAGAGAGAGAGAGAGAGAGAGAGAGCGCTTTGTAAATAACACTGAATACCTGTTATTAAACATAATATCTCCACCAGCATTTCCGTTAGGTAGAGCCTCGTTCTGAATTGCCATTATACTCCTCCTTGATTCTCTGCGAACCAGTTCATCCAGTGGATCTCTCAGAGAAATTCTCTCCATAGTCTGAGCCAGTCGCTCTTCCCTGAAACAACAACAACAACAACAACAACAACAACAACAACAACAACAACAACAACAATAATAATAACAACAACAACAACAACAATAATAATAATAATTTTAATATTTAAATTCAACCTGACGTTTAAGAACATCTGCAGATCTCAAAACATTTCTGTTTGTGACAAACGAAATGTTCTGCTTTCATTATGTATCACCAGATAGCTTTACACACAAGTATAAATAAACAAGCTATATTGCTTTTCATCATAACATAAACAATACAAAAAAATATTCCAGCATTTTCTATGCCATCACATTACTGTAGTTCTTGATAGTTAGTCCAGTTTAGTATAGTTTAGTATTTATTTATATAAAGCTAGGGAATTAATATTATTGTTAAATTAGTGTTGTTTTTGTTCCAGTGACAGTTTATGTATCTCGTTTGTCTTGCATACTTATATTTATATGCATATACTGAGGTATGGATGTGTGTATGTATATGTGTGTATGTGTATATAAATATATTTATGTATGTTTACCTTTTTCTACGTTTAATTCGTTTTTTCCTCAAGTAACAGCCGAGAACAATCAAGAGACAAGTAATCAGAACAAAAATCAAACCAGACGCACACCCTAATATGATTATCTCCCTTTCAGTGAGCTTTTCAGTCTCTGAATAAAAAAAAAATACAAATTAAAAAAAAAAAAGAAAAATAAAAATAATAATAATAATAATAATAATAATAATAATAATAATAATAATAATAATAATAATAATAATAATAATAATAACAATAATAATAATAATAAAATATAGCACACTACTGGAGATAACTGTGATCTAAACAAAGATATTTCTTTCTTTCCTCCTTTCATTCCTTCAGTCTGACTTGAACCCCGAACTCAAACTGATGTACAACATAACATTATAATCTGTATAAGATATAAACATGTAATATTTATGTGACTGGGCAGCCATTTTATTTTAAATCAGCGATCTGCAGTTTAGATATCAGTGAAATATAAAATAATTGATAGACTTATTTTTAGTTCGAGAGAAACGTTCTTTTTTCTTCTTTTTTTTTTTTTAATGTACATTCTGAATTTTCGCCAAAACTAACGTTAACTTTTAAAATCTCTGTAAAATAGTCAGTAGTTTATAAAACAAACAAAACATAAAGAGAGTTCTGACTAGATCAGTTAGCTGTGTTGATTTCTCAAACGTTTATCAAGACAACTTTAAAACATTTCACTTCTGGATGATACAATAAGACAAACATTGGTTAGAGTTTCCATGTACAAATACTAATTCATAGTTTAATTTATTTTCTTATCAACATTTTACCTGGCATTGCACCGTAAATACAAAAATGAGTTGATCACCGGTATTCTGAAAAATAAAACAAAGACAAAATTAGTTTGTAAGTTTTACTACTGCTTCTACTACTACTATTAATACTACTTCTACCACCACTATTACTACTACTACTACTATTACTACTATTATTATTACTACTTCTACTACTACTACTACTACTACTATTATAACTACTACTATTATTACTATTACCACTACAATTATGACTTGTATTTCAACTAGGACTACAATTACTACTACTACTGTCACTACGACGACTACACCATTACAACTACTACAACGATTAAGACTTCTACTCCTAGTACTAATAGTACTGCTACAACTAATGTTACTATAACCCTAATTAATAATAGTTACATTTGAGTTTATTTAGAGAAAAAGAGAGACAGAGAGACATGGAGACATAGAGACAGTGAGAAAGACAGAGATATAGCGAGGCGTGAGACTGAATAGACGATTAAATATGTACATATATCTGTCGCACACACACATACATAATACATACGTGCATAAATACATATATACATATGTGATAAATACATACATAGACAAATAAATACATACTGCATACAGAGAGACAGAAATATATAGCTGAACAGAGAACTGTATATATATATAGTTTAGTAATCGTACATATGCATGTATGTATATACACAAAGAAGCGAATTTCTATTACTCGAGGATTTGTTAACTACTAATATACGTAATATACGTAAATGTCTCCGTGGTAAATTTCTACGTCTGTAATATTAAGGGATTAACAGTGATATGAAACATACAACATACACAAGTGACATCCAGCAATAAGTACATTACAATACAACGTTAGATATCGTACACCGTAAAATTACTTTGTTTTCTTTACACCCCGATCTGTTCCATTCACAGCTAACAAGCAGACGTTCACTGATATGTAAAGCAGCCAACTCCAGCTATACATCTAGTTTCTATAGCTTATCTGATAGCCTGTTGAGTCGCCTATTGTTACGCTAGTGTAAGCTAGTGCATAATCATAATAAGTACGAACGCATAACGAAATAATAATGATTTGTGACCTGTGACCTCCTTTGAGACGGGGAAGACACGTGACCTGTATATGCTGGATTATCTGCGTTGGTAATTAACATAGGCGTAGCGCGCATTACTCACAAAACACGGGTGCAAGAAACGAATACGGGTACAGGTCAAGGATGTCAGTAATTGTTCTTAAAATAGAGTTTTTATGCTTTTTCAGTAATTAAGTTTCGAGACAGAACAATTCTGAAGAGACTCTTAAAGAAAAGACAGAAAATAAATAAATAAAATTTAAAAAAGGCAACTTAAACATAAACCTGTCTTCAAACAGCGTTCTAAAATGAGGAAAGTTAATTTACGATAGAAATCATTAACACACTACAACTAATATAAAACCATAATTATAGTAATACAGTTTAGTAGCAGCAGCAGCAGCAGCAGCAGTAGTAGTAGTAGTGAAAGTAGTGCAATTAATAGCAGTAGTAGTGATAGTAATAATAAATATAGTAGTAGCAGCAGTAGTAGTAGTAGTAGTTATTAAGCATGAAATAACATAGTTATTTACCTGCTGTAATTCTTCCCCTTTTATTTACTTTTTTTTTTTGTTTTTCTGTCATTAAAATAATCTTACTGTTGCATTATTTATTTTTTTTTTTTTTTGTTCTGTTTTGGTATAATGACTCATAAAGAAACTGGTTAGTCCAACTTGAAAATATATTTCTTATTTATTTAATTTATTTAGTTAGCTAGTTATTTATTTATTTATTTATTTATTTATATATTTATTTATTTTTCATGATAACAAGTAATTCTTATTTACGAGAAACCTACTTTGTAAATCGTAATTTCAGTTAAATAAGAAAGAATTTATAATAAAAAATCGGTATGTCATAACTTAGAAATAAAATTTAAAAATTAAAATAACATTTTCAAGTGACCACTGACTTCGGTAGACATGTTGAAATAATTCTTCTTTCTTTGTATCGTAATATGACGTCACGTACAGATATGACGTAAACACATCTCTGTCTTTTGAACCTAACAAAAGTCATATACGCAGATACGCACAAATCCCCCACCCTTTTTTTTTTCTCTTGTAAATACAAATGGCACGCACTAATTAATAAGCTATACCGTGTTTTTATTATCAGTATCTGCAGTGAAAATCCAATTAAAGATCCAAGCTGTTTCGTTTCAGGCACGCTGGGTGAGAAATAAATAAAATGTTATCTATGACTCGATATTAAATTATTCGCTTCAGAGACATGTCAGGGAAGAAACACACACACACACACACACACACACACACACACACACACACACACACACACACACACACACAGATATATAGATATAGATGTATATTAAAAGACAAACAGAAAAAGACGCAGAGTATGAGAAAGGACCAATGAATACGGATTGAAAGAACGAAAAAAAAAAAAAAAAGAATGACGGAGGCTTTAAGAGAAAGAATGCAAGAGTGAATGAAAGAAAGAAATACGTAGGCGAGACAACGAATGAATTAAACAGAAAAACAGAGGCAAAGAAAGAACGGAAAAGAGATATAAAGAGAATAAATAATTTAAAAAATAAAAAATTAAAAAAAATAAAATTAATAAAAATAAAAATGTTTGAAGGTAATTATTCCTTGTCGAGTTCTTTACAAAATGATTAACACTGTTGGCATTCTGTTCACGTTTTCGTTTTGTTTCCCTTTCTTTTATTTTAATTTTAATTTTTAATTTTCTTTATCTTTGTGCTGTTGTTGTTATTTTTATATACCTACAACAGCAGCTAGGATATATCCCGGGACATATTAACCTAATTCAACAAAGCGTCAGAAAAAAAAAAACACTCGAAATTTCAAATATCACGCAATAAATCAGTAATGTTCAAATAACTTGTCTTGTTTTCAGCTCGTAAAAAGGTTTGTTTCGTATTACAGATAAAAAAAAAAAAGAAAAAAAACAAATTGTTCTAAGTCTATTTTTGTTTGTGTCTTCCTGTTTGTCAGTATGTAAATTTGTCTCATAACTGATTTGAATACAGAGAAATAACATACTATTAAAAGTCTCTCTCTCTCTCTCTCTCTCTCTCTCTCTCTCTCTCTCTCTCTCTCTCTCTCTCTCTCTCTCTCTCTCTCTCTCTCTCTCTCTCTCTCTGAGAGAGTATAAACCTTTCCTGTTTTCTTCTTTCTGTATAAATAAAATGATAAAACAAACAAATATAAAGGTGTTTCTTTTTCAGTCATATCCAGTTTCTTACTTCTAAAATTAATTGTGTGCGTGTCAGGTTTGTGTATATACCTGACAACTACTAATTAGGTACCTGTCAGGTATTAATTACATCAAGTGTATTACCTGAAGTTTTCTTAGCTTGTCGAGTCACGACACAGTTTTGAACATGAGATATTTTGATTTCGATGTTAATGTTACTGATACACACTAATTTGTTTTAATTACTGTTTAGAGACACTGAGACAGAGAGAGCGAGAGAGAGAGAGAGTGAATGAGAGAGAGATAGAGAAAGAGAGAGATAGTGAGTGAGAGGAGAGAGTGAGAGAGATAGTGAGTGAGTGAGAGAGAGAGAGAGAGAGATAGTGAGTGAGAGAGAGAGAGAGAGAGAGAGATAGTGAGTGAGTGAGAGAGTGAGAGAGACAGAGAGAGAGATAGTGAGTGAGTGAGAGAGACAGAGAGAGAGAGAGAGAGAGTGAGTGAGAGAGAGAGAGAGAGAGAGAGAGAGAGATAGGTGAGAGAGAGAGAGAGAGAGAGAGAGAGAGAGAGAGAGAGAGAGAGATAGTGAGTGAGAGAGAGAGAGAGAGATAGTGAGGAGGAGAGAGAGAGAGATGAGAGAGTGGAGTGAGAGAGAGAGAAAAAAAAGAGAGAGTGTGTGAGAGAGAGAGAAATAAAAGAGGT
>CM022677.1:23808234-23820734 GCA_012295275.1 Chrysomallon squamiferum
ACAGTGAGAGAGAGAGAGAGAGAGAGAGAGAGAGAGAGAGAGAGAGAGAGAGAGAGAGAGAGAGAGAGAGAGAGAGAGAGAGAGAGAGAGAGAGAGAGAGAGAGAGAGAGAGAGATACAATGAAAATATTAAAAACAGATAACCCCAAAACTGTCAAAATTAAAATACTTTATTTTCTTAAAAATATTATTCTGTTTCTTTTAATTTTTTCTTTCTTTTTAACGTCTATTACATTCTTGCCATATATTTTTAAAAAACTGTTAACTCTGAAATGGCGTCATCACTTATTCAAATGGAATCATAAAATAAATAACACTGCACTGTTATAACCTCGCTAGGTAAGTGAAAGTAAAATGAATCCGAACCTGTACGTAGGAATTTTAGCCGATGTCATTTTTGTCTTCTATAGATATATATATATATATATATATATCACACTCACACACACACACACACACACACGCACACACAATGTACATACATAGTCTTACCTGCTTTACAGTCTCCTCCAGTGCACGGTTCTGTTGTGACGTGGTAACCTCGTCCACGACACAGACGGTAGGGACTACGACACTGTCTCGTGCTCACAGCAAGTCTCTCACAGAGAGGATTACACTTGCTGCGCGCTGTCGTGTTCCACGTTGTCCACGTGTTCCTAGCGTCTGACAAATCAGAAACCTTTTTTTCAGAATCGTTGTGGCCTTTTTAGTTACAGTTGTTATCGTTATCCGTGTCGAGATTTTATTTACACGCTGTTTTTATTCTTTGTGTTTGCTTATTTAATCTGAGTGTACGAACGTGTGATTATTATTTTTTTTTAATTTACTAGCGATTGTTGATACGGACGAGGTCATGATTAAAGATATCTGTCGACTAATATCGTTATTTTAATCCGTGTTATACAGTTCAGCCTGACTTATGCTGATTCGTAAATATTCCATTACATTGATTCGTAAATGGTATTAAAAAACAAAAAGAATAAGAACAACTAAAAAAACCTCATATTCTACAGTATTTATTCCTTAACATGTCTGACAGTGCTCTGTGTATAATGATAAGCAGACAAAATATCAAGAAAGACGTAGAAGAAGAAAAAAAATTAATCGTACGGGTGAATGTCGTCTGCTACAAAGCGGCCATTTTAGGTTTATTTTTGTCGCCATCGCTAAAAGGTGATTAGGCATGAGTCGTGTACTGTGTGTGTGTGTGCGTATGTGTGTTTCTGTGTGTATGTGTGTGCATTCATATCAAATATAAATATAAAAACCAATATAAATACCTCAATACATACCTAGATGATTACATATACAGAATTCTCTCTCTCTCTCTCTCTCTCTCTCTCTCTCTCTCTCTCTCTCTCTCTCTCTCTCTCTCTCTCTCTCTCTCTCTCTCATTTTTTATTTTTTTATTTATTTATATAAAAGTATTATTTCAGTATATTAAAAATAGAAAAAGTTTTGGAATAAAATACAAGTAGAAAATAATAAAACTATAAGAAAAAAAACACATCAAAAAACACCTACCTGCACAGTCTGCACACACACGTAGCCTAACGATAGACTTTACGTCATCTCCTCTGCAGTTTGCTACCCGTTTTGTGTTTAAGACAAGTTCGTCTGTACGTAGTCGTACTGACACCAACTCCACACGTGACACTGCAGTTTTCTGAGACCTTTGTCCACTCAGTCCACGAAGCAATCACTTTAAACCAATTTAAATACAAGATAAAAATGTAGATTTAAGTATAATATGAACGTGATATGAGCGAATTACACGCGACACTATTAACATTTTATAAACCACAAAAAAATAAACGACATCCTTAAAACGACAATGAAACCATTTTCTTCTCATATTATTTCCATAGAATCTGGTTGTGACAAACGGAAAAAAATCCAACAACATTAGAATATAAATATTTTTCTTTCGCTGATAATGAAAATGTTAGAACATTCTACTGGAACTTGGCATTACCGTATTTTTTCTTAAATACACAACTATTTTAAAATTAAATCTAGAAAATGATATTAATCTGGAACGTGAAATACCTGAACAGTTTCCACAGACGCGTAACGTAAAAACAGACTTCGTGTCATTTCCGTTACAGCTTGCTGCACGTGTCGTGTTATTGCACGTGCGTCTGTATTTAATCTCTGTGACGCCGACTCCGCACGTGACACTGCAACTTTGTGACACCTTCGTCCACTCAGTCCACGAACCAGTCACTGCAAATATATTCATTTACTTACTTGACTTTTTTATCCAGATTTGTTTTCTCTTTAATAACATATCAAGTTCACTGTTCCAGTGTATCACCCAGACACCACTAGTTCTATTTATAAAAGCTGTTCCGTGAATAAGAAAAAAGAACAACATTGAAACTACCTCAGTGTAAATATTATTAGGTTTATTGAATAAACAATTAACGTGAAGTTACTCTACCCCCCCAGACTAACACAGGGCGTGGTAATGATGAAATCATGGAGTAAGTTTCAGTCTTTGAAAATAAACTGAGACTGTTTTTGTAATCACTACTATTGACGATGTGGCAGTCAAGTTCTGTTTGCTATAGGGTCAGGGAAGTACTGACTCGTAACTCAGAAGATTCTAATAACTACAACTTACGTCAGTCTGAGCTGAAGAAAAGAGAAATACAGGAAACATACAGTTTGTGTGTATCTTATCAGTACCCAGTATCAAATAAATACACACTTACAAAGTTATAGACTATCATTATATTTCAGCTTTTTTCTTCTTCTTCTTCTTCTTCTTCTTCTTCTTCTTCTTCTTATTATTATTATTATTATTATTATCATCATCATCATCATCATCATCATTATCATGATCAAAACAGTTATTATCATCGTCATTATTGTTACTATTCTCATTTCTGCTTTGATTAAATTGTAAATACGTCAATGGATTGATATTTGTAACATTTGCGTTAATATTAGGATGAAATCATACGAACCACAGCAAATAAAAAAATCCAGTGATAAAATAAATATGATAATCCACTTCATGATGTTGTTTTTTTTCTGAAGAAGAAAGAATACAAATATAATTAAATAAATAAATAAATAAAAGATAAATAATAATAATAATAATAATAATAATAATAATAATAATAATAAAATTAATAGCTGTCGTTACTCACTCGAAATTGTTGTGGACTGAATTTTTGTTTTCTAGGTCTCTTGACGTCAAATGTGATACGTCATACATTAGCGACTGCAGAAATGTTACTACCAAAACATATCAACATGAAACACGCGCATCATTGATCATGTGTCGTCTACTCGGTCACAGAGATAACACAAAAATTAAGCGTAAAATTATTATATTCAGAATTAAATAAGATGAATATTAAGCATAAAATGAAAAGTTAATATGAACTTTTGACTGAAACATTTACTTCAAACAAGAATTTTTTTTTTTTTTTTTTGGTCTCTCTCTCAGTCCTGAAAATCCAAATCGAGGCTCTGCTCTTTATTCAGTTTGCAGACGTTCATCAACTCAGAGATCACAAACAAGCAGTGTATTTATTTTCGTATCATTTTATTTTCTATTGTTAGATGAAAAGAACGAAATTCTTTGGGTGATTTATTCTGGCAATATTTTCATTTTACTGAATTTCTTTTATAGTTCTTTTCTACGGTATTTCGTTATGATTATTATTATGGCTCAGTTTATGCAGCATTGCAGGCCTAACAATTAAAAGCAGTATGCTTGCAGTCATAAATTATAAATAGTTATACATTTTAAAATCCGAAAAATTATTATTATTATTATTATTATTATTATTATTATTATTAACATGACTGACAAGAGACAAGTTTTTAGAAATTTTGATTGGACGTCACTAACCCGGCAATCTTGGAGAGATGCTGAATTTTCAGAACCCGTGACTCTTATGATAAAAATGTAACAGAACAATGCACATTGCTATACCTTTGTTGACATTTATATACTTAAATGGATTAAGTTACACTGGCATAGACCTAGACCCGGCTTGTAAGACGTTTTTCTTACGACAAAAAGTTAGTCCTACCATTCTTGTTACTTGTACAATTTTATAAGTGTTAATCTCATATGTCAAAAAAAAAAAAAAAAATAATAATAATAATAATAATAATAAAAAAATAATAATAAATAAATAAATAAATAAATTAAAAAAAAATAAAAATTAAAAATAAAAATAAATAAATAAATAAGTTATCAAAAAATAATACGGGGCGCTGGTAGTGAAGTAGCTGGTCCAGCAAAGTCCAAGCGAACTAATGACCACCGTCCCGGATTACAGAAACTTCTGGACATATCAAATAATTAGGTACAATCTGGTAACACTGGGTGATCGTTTAATTGTGATAATTATTCCTTGAGTACCAGTCCACCGCTTAGAATAACTTGTCTTTAATTAATACGTTTAGTTTTTATGTTTTAACTATTTCCAGAATATATAAAGTTAAAACATAATAACAGTAATGATAATGATAGTAATAACAAAAACAACAACAACAATAAGTAGACCTATTAAAAATATAAATGATAAAAAATATAAAAAATAATCTTATCAAAAAATAATAATAACAAAGAAATCACCTAGAAATAATTATACAAATAATTCTCTCTCTCTCTCTCTCTCTCTCTCTCTCTCTCTCTATTTACTTATTTATTTATTTATTTACCCTTTTTTTTAATTGCTCTAATTCCATTTCTTCCTTTTTTCTTTCTTTTTGTCTTCAGATATGAAATCCATCATGAAGTCTGTCGTTACAAATGTTTCAATCCTGGCATTCGTCATTGTCTACGGTTTCTACGTTTTTATGATTACACTGTCGAAATTTCTGTTCATTGTCTTTTTTTTCTTATATTAAAACTCACCTACCTGCATTACCGTTTTAAGTTTAGTCAAGATACAGAACATTAATAAGATAATAAACATCATCAGCACTTTACTACTACCACAACAAACTCAACAACAACAATTACAACAATAAAAACTGCAACAACTACTACTACTACTCCTACTGTTACTACTACTACTAATAATAATATTAATAAGTAATAATAATAATGATAGTAATTTAAATAATAATAATGATAATAATAATAATATTTATAATAAGAATGATAATGATAATAATAAT
This sequence comes from Chrysomallon squamiferum, assembly GCA_012295275.1. Taxonomy (NCBI): domain Eukaryota; kingdom Metazoa; phylum Mollusca; class Gastropoda; order Neomphalida; family Peltospiridae; genus Chrysomallon; species Chrysomallon squamiferum. The sequence continues at coordinate 23,813,385 of CM022677.1, forward strand.
AATGATAATATAAATGTTTAATAATTATAACACCAACAACAAAAAACAATGGTCTAACCCCAAAGTAATAAGAAATACATATAAATCACTGACGTATTTATTTATTTATTTAAATATTTTTTTGTTTGTTTCTTTATTTGTTTATTGATTTATTTAAATATTGATTTATTTATTTAAATATTTATTTATTTATTTATTTATTTGTTTATTTATTTATTTATTTATTTAAATATTTATTTATTTATTTATTTATTTATTTATTTATTTATTTATTTGTTTATTGATTTATTTAAATATTTATTTATTTATTTAAATATTTGTTTATTTATTTATTTATTTATTTATTTATTTATTTATTTATTTATTTATTTATTTCAGCTGCTAGAGGAGATTCAGGTAGATCTACAGTTCAGTGGTCAACTTGGAGACAAACAAGATTTGGTTTGTGTCACGTGGGGTGTTTCAGACTTGTCTTTGAAAGCAGAACCTGCCAGGGACCTAACACTTTGTGTCATGGATCCTACATTCGACGTAATACTGAGAGCTGCTCAGTAGGATTATGTGAACCAAGTGAGTTCTAGCAAATAAATAAATAAATAAATAGTAAGTAAGTCAATAAGTAACTAAATGAATAAATGTTATATAAATTTTCTTTAAATCTGTAATTATATATTTTTCCTGTATTTTTTCTTTTCGTTTCGGTTTTTATCATCATTATCATCATCATCATCATTATATTTATCATTATTACTATTATTATTAGTCGTAATAGTAGTAGTAGTAGTAGTTGTAGTAGTAGTAGTAGTAATAGTAGTAGTAGTAATTGTAGTAGTAACTGTAGTAGTAGTAGTAGTAATAGTGGTAGTAGTAGTAGTAGTAGTAGTAATAATAGTAGTAGTAGTAGTATCTGTAGTAGTAGCAGTTGTTGTAGTATCATTATCATATTATATTTATCATTATTTCTTTCATACTCAGCTTCACTTTTACTCATCATCAGCATAATAATAATTATTATTATTATTATTATTTATTTATTTATTTATTTATTTATTTTCGCAGTTCACGGAGGCTGGAGTCGTTGGATCAGACGTCATTCAGGACGTTGTTCTGTGACGTGTGGACTGGGCAGTACAGAGATTTTTCGTACTCGAGTCTGTGACAATCCAGCACCTCGAGGAGGTGGACAGACGTGTGTAGGAAAAAACAACGAAACTGTCAAAGAAATTTGTCATCCACAGCGTTTTTGTGGTAGCCCGAGAGAGCTTGAAATCTCTCTCTCTCTCTCTCTCTCTCTCTCTCTCTCTCTCTCTCTCTCTCTCTCTCTCTCTCTCTCTCTCTCTCTCTCTCTCTGTATAGAGTTTTTCGCCTACATATACAGACACGCAGTGACTGAAATAAAATTCACAAAATAAATAAATAAATAAATAAAATAAAAATAATTAAAAATAAATAAATAAATATATTTTTAAAACATTTGAAAAAATAAATAATATTAAATTAAAAAATAAATAAGAAGAAAATAAAAAAAACTAACTAAATAAATAAATTTAAAAAGTTAATGAATAAACAAACGAATGAACGAACAAACAAACAAATAGATAAATAAATAAATAAATAAATAAATAAATAATTAAACAGTAAATAAAAATAACAGAATTTTTAAAATAAAGAAATAAAAATATATCACACAGCATATAATCTAGGCATTACATTTTCTTTGTTAAATTTCAAGAGAGGAAAAAACGTTTTCCTTGTCAGAGTTATATAGTTTAAAGTTTGGAAAGATTAAACAAAAAACAAAAAAAGAAATAAAGAAAGAAAGGAAGGAAGAAGAAATATACAAATAAAAAAATAAAGAAGTATAATTACTCTACGTACCCTCTATGAAATTTTCAGATGCAGAACGTAAGGTTTATATATCTGTGTATACATGACTGACATTAATAATCAGTTTACGATAAAGTTTCATCATTTTAGTTATAATTTTATCATTTATTATCATTATCTCCATAAAATATTGTCACGTAACATCCTTTGTGTAAAGATGCAAGTTTCAGAATTCAGCATAAACAATAAAATTCATTTTGATTTGTTGTTTGAAGCGAATGGATACATGAGCGTGAATGGTGGGTGGAGCACGTGGGTGAGACACAGAACAGGCACGTGCAGTGTCACGTGCGGAGTGGGTCACGTGGAAGTGGGCTACACGAGAACGTGCACTAACCCGCCACCTGTGTCTGCACGTGACTGTGCAGGACTCAGCTGTAAAAGTGGACTGGAGAAATGTGGCAATACGTCTTGTAGAGGTAGCGCTATAATCTTATTTGTTTATTTGTTTGTTTATTTGTTTATTTATTTTATTTTATTTTATTTATTTTGCTTATATATTTAGTTGTTTGTTTGTTTATTTATTTATTTTAATTATTTTATTTTATTTTATTTATTTTGCTTATATATTTAGTTGTTTGTTTGTTTGTTTGTTTGTTTATTTATTTATTTTATTTTATTTATTTTGCTTATTTATTTATTAATTTAATTTAATTTAATTTATTTTGCTTATTTATTTATTTATTTACTTGTTTGTTTGTGTTTGTTTATTTGTTTATTTTTTTATTTATTTATTTATAAATAAGAACAATAACATCAGCATCACCAATAACAAGAGAAATATTAAAACAGGTATGTTATGAAATATTTAAAGTGACAGAGAAAAGTCAGGTATTGTCCGGTGCAAGTGAATTCTTTTTATCTGGAATCTTTTCAAAAACAAAGCAGTTCACTAGTACTTGTGCGTGTGTGCGTGAGCATGTGTACCTAGGTGTGAATGCACGTGTTACATTTGCGCCTGTTTGCAGAATTATTATATTAAGATCTATAATGTGTGTGTGTGTGTGTGCGTGTGCGTGTATGTATGTATGCATGTATGTCTGAATGTATTATAAAGCTGTTTAACTTACAAACGTCAAATCAGCAAGAGACATTTGTTCAAAAATTATCACTTTTATAAATTATTCTGCATTCGAGAATAGACGCAGGTATTTTTCCTTCCCTGTTTCAGTGCAGCTTGAGTGGAGTTCTTGGTTTGTGTACAGAATCAGCCAGTGTGATCTGACTCGCTGTAAACAGAAGGTTCTAGATATGAGACTGTGTTCAGTTTACAAACCTGCGTTACCTGGCGACGGCCGTTACTGTCCTGGAGACAAACGTCGTTACACAAGCAGAAGCTGTTGTGATCAACGTATGTCGCTTCTGTTTTTAATTTATATTATAGCAAGGGCGGGGGGGGTGTATTTCGAAATTAATGAAACTGAAGCTTCAGGGAATCTAAACCCTCGTCTCCATATTTCTTCCAAATTTTGATTAGTGTTTAATTTTTTTTTTTTTTAAGTTTTCTTGGAACACTGACATAGACGAAGATAAGAGTAGTTAACGAGATCTCGATGCGCCCCCTAACTGTCCGAGCTTCAGCGTACCAAAAATGTATTTCAGTATTAACAAAGTATCTTCTTTTGACATAGAAAATAACTTTCTCTATGATTCATTTGACGATATTTGGTTTTGAACTTCTAAAATAATGAATATAATTCAATTTTTTACCGTTTTTTCTTTTTTATTTTTCTGAACTCAAGCAACACTTGTCTAACCTGTCGTTTATCGCTGTGAGTAACAGTCACCCTGAGTTACTCCCCTTGAAACCATACATTAAGCTTTCTACTAAGACCGAAACATTTTTTCGTTAATGGAATTTTTATTTATTTTTTTAAATTTTTTGATATTTAATACTGAACGAGTTGCTTTATGTTACTTTTACAGCATTTTCTTATTTTTATTTTTATTTTTCTTATTTTTTTTTTTAATTTATAATTCGGATTGTTTTCGTACCTTAGGTTAATTTTAATACAGTTAATTGAAGAACAAATAAATATAAACCGCTTACAGTTCCCACTGTATTTCCACAACCCTCGATTCACTTATTTAGATATAAATACGAGTCTGTTAATTCGTTCTACATAAAAACTCACTTCTACGAAAACTCTTTATTTGCACACACAGACGTGGTAGTGAAAGGCACATGGTCGCTATGGACACTAGAAAGAAAAACGTGCAGTGTTACGTGTTGGGTTGGAACTCTGCGAGTCACCTACAGACGAAACTGTAGCAGTCAAGCACCTGTCAGTGGAGGTGAAGGTGGTTGCCAAGGAAACGACACGCTAACCATAACATCTTCCTGTAAACTACCACAGTGCCCAAGTAACCCGCTTTGTTTATTAATATTACAGTTCGTTTTAGTAATAATGAACACAGTGCTTGATTTACTAACATGAGTAATGCAGGTAGATAGACACAAACTGAAAGATAGATAGACAAACAGCTATCGAGAGAGAGAGAGAGAGAGAGAGAGAGAGAGAGAGAGAGAGAGAGAGAGAGAGAGAGAGAGAGAGAGAGAGAGAGAGAGAGAGAGAGAGAGAGAGAGAGCGTAACGACAAAGACAAGAAACATGTCGACAATACAAAAACAAACACGTATATTTACAGCGGATGGCTCCTGGGGTAACTGGGTGGAGACTAAGACAGACTGCTCAGTGACGTGTGGGTCGGGACATTTTGTGATGAAACTGACACGAAAATGCGACAGTCCATCTCCAAGCAATGGTGGGAGAGACTGCGGCTCAGAAAACAAATTTAATTATACGATGTCGTGTGAGAAAAAACAATGTCCAGGTAACTGACAATATAAACACTTCATTCCATCTTTGATACTTCACTTCCAAATTATTTGTGTACAATTCAGTGGTACCTTGACTTACGAGTGTAATTCGTTCTGTGACCGAGCTTGTATTTCATTTTGCTTGTATATCAAATAAATTTCCTCAACTGAAATTAATTGAAAAAAATAAATAACACCCCAATTTTTTGTACCGGGTTTTTAAATAAGAAAAATGCATGTATAAATGACAAATATTGTAAAAAAAACAAAACAAAATAAAAGAGAATGTAAAGAAATAAATTGGTTTTGGAAAGTGTACAGGATTAGGGTTTCTCCATCTTTTCTTTAGAAACCATTTGGCTGGAGTTACAGTCCTTATCGATTCCTTCTGCTTCAGCTTGGTACATATCGTAGAAATACTATGCTTGTACTGCCTAACCACGTTGACTGCATGCATACCTCGCTCATGTTTTTCTATGAATTCAAGCTTTAATTCAATGGACATCATCCATTTCTTCTTCTCAGCACTGTCCTTTGCACTCACTTTCTTAGGATCCATGGTCAGAAAAAAGAAAAGTGGCAAAACTGAGCACAACACAACAGAGATGCTTCCGTGGCGAGGTAACCACGTGAAGTAAACGAGTGAGACGCGGGATGCTGGCCGGATGTTGTGTTGTTCGTTGCGACAACTAGCGGCGGCATACATGAAGCTTGTTCGTAACCCCGATTTTGGCTCGCAACTCAAAGCAAAAAATCGACTGGGCGACTGCTCGTATCTCTGAAAACTCGTAAGTTAGGGGACTCAAGGTACCACTCTGTGTGCGTGTGTGTGTGTGTGTGTGTGTATATATATATATATATATATATATATAGAGAGAGAGAGAGAGAGAGAGAGAGAGAGAGAGAGAGAGAGAGAGAGAGAGAGAGAGAGAGAGAGTGTGTGTGTGTGTAAATATACATAGAGACGGAGAGAGACAGACAGACATATATACAGATATACAGTCACTCAGACACAAATTCGATGGTACATTTGGATTTATTTATAATTATTGTTATAATCATCAGTTATTGTGACAATATTTTCATTTATAGCATTTTAATAACTGAATATCAAAATTAAACAAAAATTCTAAAGCCTTGCTAACATGAGTGAAAACAAAATAACTATTTTTCATCTTCTTTATAATGACCGTTACGACAAAGACAAGAAATTATGTCGACAATACAAAAAGAAACTAGAACTTTTTTTTAAACTTTATTTTAACGATGATTTTTTTTTTTTTAACGACAAAGACAAGAAATATGTCGAGAATCCAGAAACAAAGTAGAACGTTTATTCACAGCTGATGGCTCCTGGGGTAACTGGGTGGAGACTAAGACAGACTGCTCGGTGACGTGTGGGTCGGGACATTTTGTGATGAAACTGACACGAAAATGCGACAGTCCATCTCCAAGCAATGGTGGAAGAGACTGCGGCTCAGAAAACAAATTTAATTATACGATGTCGTGTCAGAAAAAACAATGTCCAGGTAACTAACGATATAAACACTTCATTCCATCTTTGATACTTCACTTCCAAAATACGCGTGAATGCATGTGTATGTGTGTCTGTATGTGTATATGTATAATGTATGTATGTATATGTTCAGTGTCTAGAACAACAACAACAACAACAACAACAAACAACAACATTATTAATAATAATAATAATGACAACAAAAAATCAGCAACAGTAACAATAATAGTAATAATGACTAACATACCATAATAATAACAATACTACTATACTACCAATAATAAAACACAGAGGCAGAGATACATATATAGGTATATAGCTAGAGAGAGAAATAGATATAGATTATACAGAGAGATTTTCTTTTAAAATGACTAAAATGTTTAAACACATCTAAGTTTCAGATATGTCTGAAGTGGAATTTAGTTACAAAGGTATTTATGAATCAGTATAGTTAAACCTGTGATTCACAGTAACATAACAGCTCGTTGTATGTGAATTATTTTATCAATCAATGAGTAGCTAGATTCTTGAATAATCAAAATAAATTTGTATGAAAATAAAGACGACTGTTAAACCACGTTCAGTTAAAATAAGTAAAATGATCGTCCAATTGTTATTTCCTTCAGGATATGTTTCTTTCCCGGACTAAACAATAAGAGGAATGTTGTGTGTTACACACACACACGCACACACGCACACATACACACACACACACATACAAATAAATAATGATCATTTTATATTAAAAACAATTTTTGTTTTTTGTTTGTTTCAGGGATTCATTCTTTTCTGGACATAACGGTAACAGGAATATTGGTTACGATGTTTCTCATTCTAAATTACGTTTTGTATGGCTATTGCAGATGAGTTGACTATGTATATTTATGTATATCTAATAGTCAGAAATTCATAAAAAAAACGTTCTGTTTTAGACTTTGTCTATATATGTAAATTTATGAAATATCTAATAGTAGTCATGACACCTGCATAGAATTATTTTTGTTTGATAAAATGTATGTGTTTGTGCATATATGAAATTAAATGCCGTTTGTATAATTTGTTTGTCAGTGTGTGTGTGTGTTTTGTGTTTGTGTATTGCAGATGAGTGTATTTATATTTATACAGGG
>CM022677.1:23823234-23845734 GCA_012295275.1 Chrysomallon squamiferum
ACTTATACAAGCATTTAGAAGCATGCGTGCACACACACACACTAATGTACAATTCTTTGGAGGCGAACAGCTCAGACGTGCATTTAATATATCACTGGATCTGCATCTTAGACATCTCTGAATCGTTTTCTGGCTAATCTTGCGTGTGTGGGGGGGGGGGAGGAGTGCGCGCGTGCATGCATGTGTGTATGTGTGTGTGTATTGATTTGCATTGCTTATGTGATATTTGTTATATTATTGTTGCGGTTTTTGTTAAAATTAAAACTGAATATTTGTTTCACTTCAGATTAGATTACCAGCATGAGAAGGATTTTGTGTTTTTTCATCGTTCAAGACGCTCTTAGTATTTTTGGTTTGTATTCCGACACACGTCACTTTTACAAACACAGACACGACCCACGTTTGTTCTCAACTGAAACCGCTTTGAGAATTAACACTATGTTAATTAACTATACCTCACAATCAGTGCATTAGTAGTAGTTATTCGTATTTAAGTCTTTCGTACAGATTCGAATGAACGTTCAGTTATTCCTGTCTGTTCCTTTTTAACTGCGTTGTTCTTTCTCACATTGGTTAAATGTTTGATTGCAGTAAAATGTTTCTGGTATATTATAATTATTGTTACTCCTCTTATTGTTGTGTTTTGTTGTTGTTGTTGTTATTATTATTATTAATTATTATTGTTGTTAATTGTTGTTGTTGTTGTTGTTGTTATTATTATTGTTGTTGTTATTATTGTTATTATTATTATTGTTGTTGTTGTTCTAGACACTGGACAGTGGACAAGCTGGACAAGACGATTTGTTGGTGAGTGTCCGGAGAACTGCCAAAGGTCACTAATGTACACACGAGGTTGTTCTGACAAAGCAGGGAGGTGCACAGGAATCAGTGAAATGATGTTTACAGAACAATGTCACGACGGCAAATGTATACAGAGTAAGTTAGCTATATAAATTATTACATATTTTCTTCTTCTTCTTCTTCTTCTTCTTGTTGTTTATTATTTTTATTACTGTTATATAAATTATTACATATTCTTTTTTATCATCATCATCATCATCATCTTCTTTTTAATTATTATTATTATTATAACTTCTTTCATTCATTCCTCTTCTTCTTCTTCTTCATTTTGTCTTCTTCTTCTATTGTTGTTATTTTTGTTGTTATATAAATTATTACATATTCGTTTTTCATGATCATCATCATCATCATCATTATCATCAACATTATTAGTGAAAACTGGTTTTATGTATTTTTGTTATCTAACCTGTGAATACAGAAGCTGTCAATAATAAAAATTAAATCAAAAGTCACCAACCCAGAAGTATATATATATATATATGTGTGTGTGTGTGTGTGTGTGTGTGTGTGTGTGTGTGTGTGGATAGATACACAGACTCGTATAAAGTGTTGATGACAGAAATGTCACTTTGTTTCAGACGGATGGACAGTATGGGAGAGAGTTTACGCTGACACGTGTATGAAGACCTGTACTAGAAACGTCACGTTAGTCAGACGTTGCGTGACGTCACGAAACTCACGTAAACCACGTCACTGCCGTGGTAGTCGTAACGTGAACATTACGGAGCCTTGCATAGGAGAGAGATGTAGAGTAGGTAAAGACAACAGATAACCTAGAAATAAAAATAATAATAAAATAAAATTCACTACAGATTTGTTAATCTGAAACTCTTTGTCAGTGATTTCTGAATCTTCCAGAATTCTTAATATATAAGGAGATGAATTTAGAATAAAATTTTGACTCCAAACTCGAAATGAACGTGCGTTTCATATACAGCTGTTTATTTTTTAATTTATTTATTTTTATTTTTATTTTCTGTTTTTAAACTATCAAAAACTATAATCAGTTGCTATTTTCGTGGTTTCGAAATGTTTTGTATTACATATGTAATAAAATAAAATAAAATAAAATAAATAAATAAGAATACCTAACAACTAACTAACTAACTAAATAAATAAATAAATCAGTTAAATAAATAAATAAATAAATACACTGTTTTCAGGATATATTTTATTATCACTGATGAATTTAAAAATCAGAGATTTTGATTTTCAGTGTAATACAGCTAGTTTCTTTTTTTTCACAGTATTTACGACTAAGTGAGTCATAAATAAATAATTAACCAACAAAACCGATTATGATGTCATAGGACTGAAAATAAACTAAACTAAAATAAATAAAAATAAAAAAAGAAAGAAAGAGGAAAGAAAGAAAGGAAAAATACATGAAAATGTAACAAGATTTCTTTCATTTGCAGTGAAAGTCACGTGGTCAGAATGGAATATTCAGTTTCTCGGTGAATGTCAAATGAGCTGCATGCGAAACGTGACCTATAATCGGCAATGCATGTCGGTTACTAAGCAACGACAGGAAGCAAGTCTTTGCCGCGGGAAGGAAACAAAATCGACCATGGAGTCGTGTATGAGTGGCGCGTGCAGTGTGGGTAAGAACGGGAAAATTAGCGTATTGCGCTTTCTTTCGTAATGATCCTCATCACAATCACTAACTACTGCCTGCAGTGATTTTCTCTTCGTATTTTTATTTATTTATTTGTTTATTTATGTACTTATTTATTTATTTATTTATTTATGTATTTATTTATTTATGTATTTAGTTATGTATTTATATTTTTTATTTAGTTTTATTGTTCAACGATTTCAAAAGTTTCTGATAGGCAATACTATTACTACTACTACAACTACTACTACTACTACTATTACTACTGCTACTACTACTACTACAACTACTACTACTACTACTACTACTGCTACTACTACTACCACTACTACTGCTACTAGTACTACTACTACTACAACAACTACTTCTACTACTTCTACTACTACTAATAATAATAATGAACATTATTTCTAACAAAAACGAAAACAACAATACAAACGAAGACAACAATTAATGAAATGACCTTTTCACATTCCCCTCCCTGCAGGTGGGTGGACCGCATGGGCGAGAACAGACGTGGGTTCATGTGGGAAAACGTGTGAAAGGGAGATAACTTTAAGGCGACTGTGTACAATAAATTACCGAGTAAGACTTAAGAAGGAATGTGTCGGATTCGAAACTCTAACCGAACTGGAAGCCTGTACGGGAGATAGTTGTACTTCTACTACTACAACTACTACAACTGCTGATACCACCGATGCTGCTGATGTTGCTTCTGTTACTAACATCACTGGTAATAATAGAGTTATATTCAGGTTTTAATTGCAGTTTTGCTTTAACAAATACTTACAAAAATAAAATTAAAATACCAGATCAGATTTAAACACCGAAATTTTAGCCAGATCGTTGACGGAACAAACGGAAATTAATCTCCAGCTGGTGTAACACGAAGCTAAACAAAAAAACGTCTCCCATTGTTTTTCATATGAAATGAAATGTTAACAATTACCTCTAAACAAATAAATAACATAATCTTCAACTCAAATTAGAAATAAAGTGAAAACTCGATGACGAATGAAACTGAAGTTTACAAAGAAATGGAGTAATTTATCTTCTTCTTTTATCAAAATACTGAAAATATTAAAGTAGTTTCTGAGTATTCCATATTTTAATCATGAAAATCATCTATGCTGTTGCTTCTGCTGCTACTATTACAACATCAGCAACTGCTACTATTTACAACATCAACAACTATTCCTACTGCTACCACTACTACTGCTGCTCTACTACAACTACTATTACTACATTTTTACTACAACTACCATTATGGGTACGACTACAAACACTAATACTTTTAACGCTACAACAACTATTACGACTGCTGCTACTACTGTTGCTGCTATTATTTGTTACTGCTAATATTACTATTAATACTACTCTAAAACATTTACACTATTAAATTACTATTACTACTAACGATAAAACGTAGATACCTATATAAAATATAAATAACACAGTTCATGATCCTACACAATACTGTTACTTTTAATGTTCTGTCATTATTTATTAATTTATTATAATTATTACTATAATTATAGGTATTATTATTAAATTATTAGTATTATTTTTAGTAGTATTATTACTATAAGTATTATTATTATTATTATTATTATTACTATTAGTATTATTATTATAATTGTTGCTATCATTACTATTATTATTATGATTATTATTACTACTATTACTATTATTATAATAATAATAATTATTACTATTATTATTATTGTTGTTGTTGTTCTAGACAATGGACGGTTGGATTACACGGACAAGACGATTTCTCTTATTATGATGATGATGATTATTTCATTTTGTTTTTAATTTTATTTATTTATTTATTTATTTACAAGATAAACACCACAACAACGTCAACGTCTCCGCAAAAGAGTCTCCTAATACACATTTGATTCCTCGTGTAGCTGCCGTCATCATTGGAACGTTCACGACGAAGACTACGAACAACACTTTGTCTAATCTCACCGTGCTGCGAAGCGAATGCGACGGAGAATACTGCTATGATGGTAATACTCTTAAGTGTTTGTGTGCGTCTGTGTGTGTGTATTTGTGAGTCTGTGTGTGTCTGTTGATGTACGCATGCATCTTTGTTTATTATCTACATGATTTGAGCACAATTCTTCTTCTTCTTCTTCGTATTATTATTATTTTTATTATTGTTGTTGTTGTTGTTATTATTGTTATTATTACACTTATTTTCAGAGGATGTTGGTCGTGTTTCTGCACGTGTTTTGTATATTCTGATTGGCGTCATTGCTACAGCACTTGTGATCATCAACAGCCTTTTCTGGATGTAAATAATAGCTCTTAAACCTATATCACACACACACACACACACACACACACACACACACAAACACACACACACACGTACACGCACGCACGCACGCACGCACACATGCAGAGACAGATACGTATACAGTACGGCCCTGCGAATGTTAATTTTCCGATCGAATCGAATTTCGAATATCGAACAGCCAAGCGTATCAGGTATCGAGTATAATAAAGCTCAAACAAAAGTGTAGATTATACAAGATTCAATTTTCAAAGTATTACTGAGATCAGTAAATGAAGTTAGAAAGACGATATAAACATAGTATTTTTTTTGATATTTGTTTTACTTACAAGGTTGAAGTTTAAATAACAAGCAGTTGTTTAGTCTGTTCTTCTTCCAGTTTATCCGTACAATATTCGAAATTCAGAATAAAAAAAAAAAAAAAAAAAATAAATCATATCGAATCGAATCGAAACTTCGCGAACGATTTCAAATCGAATCGATTATTTGAAGCTTTGCAAAGTCCTGATCTACACATACTTATATAGAGTGTAATTTTATTTATCAGGTTTCAAAGGCGAGCTGAGAGAAAGAAATACAACTTCGCAGAGAAACTGAGGTATAGAAAAAACGAGCAGGCTGAAGATTCAGATTACTCGGCTGATTCGGAGTCCGAGGACGTTGAGAAAGAAGTGGACCAGAGGATATGATAGACAGAAGAATACAAACGTGAGAGAGAGAGAGAGAGAGAGAGAGAGAGAGAGAGAGAGAGAGAGAGAGAGAGAGAGAGAGAGAGAGAGAGAGAGAGAGAGAGAGAGAGAGAGAGAGAGAGAGAGAGAGTTGTCTGAAATCAACGCTTTATAAATGAACACTATACTCAAAATGTCTCGTTTTCAGGCTTTATTTTCACGTTTTAAATGTTTTATACATTAATATTCGATTAAAACTGAGAAAACGTTAAGTGAACAGTTTTTTAAGATTAAACTACAACAATTTACGTAACGTATTTTTCAATATATAATATTTTTATCTAATATTGTTATATTTAAACAGTTAACTATTATAAATAAAACTGTAATATATATTTAATAAAAGTAACAGTAAGAATAAAATATCAGTAAAATACAACAAAGATAATAACAATGACACGAACAGCAAAAATATAACAGCAACAGCAACACCGACAACAACAATAATACTATAATAATAACATTAACACTATGATAATGTTTAACACCTATGGTAATTATTACGATGATCACAGTCGCTCTAAATAAAATGTTATTAGTTATGTTCATTATGATGGATGTTGTTTTTCTTTATAATTTAATATACACATAAGTATATGTATTAAATATGTAGTGTAGAATTTATAAGTCAACTCAGATTCAAGAACCACTCCCCCCCCCGTTGTCGACCTTGAATTTGCTTTGTTTCTGAATGGAGAGAAACACACACACACACACACACACACACACACACATGTATGTATGTATATATATAGATATGTGCGTACGTGTGTGCGTGTGTGTGTAATGTGGTATTTAATAATGATTATGATTTTAAATTATTATCTCAATGAAGATAAATACATTATCACGTAACAAAGGCCTGTTATCATTTAAATACAACCAGGAAGATCACAGACAGTGTGATTAGACAGTTATTCTGACAGTACGTTGACGACTGAATTAACAGTGTAGATTAGATACATGTAGGTGAATATTAACATGTTCGAAAAGTCAAAATTAGTTTGAAGAAATATTAAACAATTCATTAACAACAATAGTAAATAGCAATGCAATATAAACAACATTAGTAATAATATAACAATAACAGTATCAGTAACAACAGCAGCAAATAAATAATGATAATAAAAATCACGTGACCGTGGGTAGGCTTGCTTAAGAAACAATTAGTCCCGGATTTTATCGCGAGCACTTGAATGTCCTATACCATTGTTAAATACGAAAACATGTCAAAAGGTTTAGTTGATAGATTTCTTTTGCTGATGCAAACAAGGTTTAAGTATATTGTTGATGTCCCAAGCTATATTTTGTTCATTTATCGCCATTTGAGCTTAATTAACAACGAAGTATAACAAGAAGTTATTTTCTAGCGGTTTATTTATTTATTTATTTGTTTATTTATTTAATTATTATTATAATATATATATATATATTTTTTTAATTTAATGATGTTAAACCATATGATGACTATCGAAGATATCACGTGATATTAAATGGTGCTGTAAGCATCACAGATCTATGATATTATGTAGCATACATTCATGTAGTCTAAAACAAAACATGAGAAACGTAAGATTCTGAAAAATATGTTTTCGGCATTGTTAAATAAGCAACATTTTAAGAACGAATTTTTTTTTTTTTTCAAACAAAAAGAAATAAGATAATAATAATAATGATAATAATAATAATAATAATAACAACAACAATAACAATAATAATAATAACAATAATAATAAAAAACAGAATTTTTTTTTTTTTTTTTGAGAAAAGAAACAATTAGCTAACAATATACATTAAAGAAACCCATCCCTCTATTACCAATGCTCTAAGTAAAATACTTTTTCTTGCGCTTCTTGCAGTGTCAACTAGAGCGGTTCTTCTATCGACATGAGGCTCTCGTCTCGGTTTATCGCAGTGTAGCCTGCTGTCGAACTCGGTTCCTTATCGTAGGCTGGGTTCTCGTAGTGCTTCGACACCCTTTTCAGCTTCTTCTCCACGTATCTCTTGTACTTCTCGAAGTCCCTGGTCTTCCTCTTCTTGTCCGGCTTGTAGAACTTGTACTCGTCCCCTTGATTGTTCTCTGAAACCTCGGCGAAAGTGAAAGCTGTTTTCTCAGCATCGATGTCTTCATGTACACATTGTCTTAACAAACAAAAAAACACAAAAAAGAACTGAAGATTTCAAAATAGAAAGGTAAGTGAACAATTGAAAAGACTTAGACATATACACATATATAAAAACATATAGATACATACACACATACACACATACATGCTACACACACACACACACACACACACACACACACACACACACTGAGGGTATTAAGTAAAACTGATTTGCAGTTTGTTTTTGTTTAGGTTGTTCCTATCTTCCAACTCGATGTAGCTGGCAGCAGTGCAGAGTAAGAGAGAAGTGAAGTGAGAACTGAAGTGAGAAGTGAAGAGAAGTGAGAAGTGCAGAGAATTGAAGTGAGAAATGAAGTGAGAAGTGAAGAGAAGTGAGAAGTGCACAGAATTGAAGAGAAGTGAAGAGAATTGAAGAGAGAAGTGAAAAGAAGTGAAGTGAGAATTGAAGTGAGAAGTGAAGAGAATTGAAGAGAAGTGAAGAGAATTGAAGTGACAAGTGAAGAGAATTGAAGTGACAAGTGAAGAGAAGAGAAGTAAGAAGTGAAGAGAAGTAAGGAAAAGTGAAGTGAAGTAAGAAGTGAAGAGAATTGAAGAGAATTGAAGAGAGAAGTGAAGAGAAGTGAAGATAATTCAAGAGAAGTGAAGTGAGAAGTGAAGAGAATTGAAGAGAAGTGAAGTGAGAAGTGAAGAGAATTGAAGAGAAGTGAAGTGAAGAGAACTGAAGAGAAGTGAAGAGAATTGAAGAGAGAAGTGAAGAGAAGTGAAGAAAAGTGAAGACAAGAGAAGTGAAGAGAATTGAACAGAAGTGAAGAAAACTGAAGAGAAGTGAAGAGAGAAGTGAAGAGAAGTGAAGAGAATTGAAGAGAAGAGAAGTGAAGAGAATTGAAGAGAAGTGAAGAGAATTGAAGAGAGAAGTGAAGAGAAGTGAAGAGAATTGAAGAGAAATGAAGAGAATTGAAGAGAGAAGAGAAGAGAAGAGAAGTGAAGAGAAGTGAAGAGAATTGAAGAGAAGTGAAGAGAATTGAAGAAAGAAGTGAAGAGAAGTCAAGAGAATTGAAGAGAGAAGTGAAGAGAAGAGAAGTGAAGAGAAGTGAAGAGAATTGAAGAGAGAAGTGAAGAGAATTGAAGAGAAGAGAAGTGAAGACAATTGAAGAGAAGTGAAGAGAATTGAAGAGAGAAGTGAAGAGAAGAGAAGTGAAGAGAATTGAAGAGAAGTGAAGAGAATTGAAGAAAGAAGTGAAGAGAAGTCAAGAGAATTGAAGAGAGAAGTGAAGAGAAGAGAAGTGAAGAGAAGTGAAGAGAATTGAAGAGAGAAGTGAAGAGAATTGAAGAAAGAAGTGAAGAGAAGTCAAGAGAATTGAAGAGAGAAGTGAAGAGAAGAGAAGTGAAGAGAAGTGAAGAGAATTGAAGAGAGAAGTGAAGAGAATTGAAGAGAAGAGAAGTGAAGAGAATTGAAGTGAGAAGTGAAGAGAAGTGAAGAGAATTGAAGAGAAGAGAAGAGAGAAGTGAAGAGAAGTGAAGAGAACTGCAGAGAGAAGTGAAGAGAATTCAAGTGAGAAGTGAAGAGAATTGAAGAGAAGTGAAGAGAATTGAAGAGAAGAGAAGAGAGAAGTTGAGAGAAGTGAAGAGAATTGAAGAGAGAAGTGAAGAGAATTCAAGAGAGAAGTGAAGAGAATTGAAGAGAGAAGTGAAGAGAAGAGAAGTGAAGAGAATTGAAGAGAAGTGAAGAGAAGTGAATTGAAGAGAGAAGTGAATAGAATTGAAGTGAGAAGTGAAGAGAATTGAAGAGAAGAGAAGTGAAGAGAAGTGAAGAGTGAAAAGAATTGAAGAGAGAAGTGAAGAGAAGAGAAGTGAAGAAAATTGAAGAGAAGTGAAGAGAATTGAAGAGAGAAGTGAAGAGAAGTGAAGAGAGAAGTGAAGAGAATTGAAGAGAAGTGAAGAGAATTGAAGAGAGAAGTGAAGAGAAGTGAAGAGAAGAGAAGTGAAGAGAAGTGAAGAGAATTGAAGAGAATTGAAGAGAGAAGTGAAGAGAATTGAAGAGAAGAGAAGTGAAGAGAAGTGAAGAGAATTGAAGAGAAGTGAAGAGAATTGAAGAAAGAAGAGAAGAGAAGTCAAGAGAATTGAAGAGAGAAACGAGAGAAGAGAAGTGAAGAGAAGTGAAGAGAATTGAAGAGAGAAGTGAAGAGAATTGAAGAGAAGAGAAGTGAAGAGAATTGAAGAGAAGTGAAGAGAATTGAAGAGAGAAGTGAAGAGAAGTGAAGAGAAGAGAAGTGAAGAGAAATGAAGAGAGAAGTGAAGAGAAGAGAAGTGAAGAGAATTGAAGAGAAGTGAAGAGAATTGAAGAAAGAAGTGAAGAGAAGTCAAGAGAATTGAAGAGAGAAGTGAAGAGAAGAGAAGTGAAGTGAAGAGAATTGAAGAGAGAAGTGAAGAGAATTGAAGAGAAGAGAAGTGAAGAGAATTGAAGTGAGAAGTGAAGAGAAGTGAAGAGAATTGAAGAGAAGAGAAGAGAGAAGTGAAGAGAATTGAAGAGAAGTGAAGAGAATTGAAGAGAAGAGAAGAGAGAAGTTGAGAGAAGTGAAGAGAATTGAAGAGAGAAGTGAAGAGAATTCAAGAGAGAAGTGAAGAGAATTGAAGAGAGAAGTGAAGAGAAGAGAAGTGAAGAGAATTGAAGAGAAGTGAAGAGAAGTGAACTGAAGAGAGAAGTGAATAGAATTGAAGTGAGAAGTGAAGAGAATTGAAGAGAAGAGAAGTGAAGAGTGAAAAGAATTGAAGAGAGAAGTGAAGAGAATTGAAGAGAAGTGAAGAGAATTGAAGAGAGAAGTGAAGAGAAGTGAAGAGAGAAGTGAAGAGAATTGAAGAGAAGTGAAGAGAATTGAAGAGAGAAGTGAAGAGAATTGAAGAGAAGTGAAGAGAATTGAAGAGAAGAGAAGTGAAGAGAAGTGAAGAGAGAAGTGAAGCGAATTGAAGAGAAGTGAAGAGAGAAGTGAAGAGAAGAGAAGTGAAGAGAATTGAAGAGAAGAGAAGTGAAGAGAATTGAAGAGAAGTGAAGTGAAGAGAAGTGAAGAGAATTGAAGAGAATTGAATAGAGAAGTGACAAGAATTGAAGAGAATTGAAGAGAGAAATGAAGAGAGAAGTGAAGAGAATTGAAGTGAGAAGTGACGAGAATTGAAGAGAATTGAAGAGAGAAGTGAAGAGAGAAGTGAAGTGAAGAGAGAAGTGAAGTGAAGAGAATTGAAGAGAAGTGACAAGAATTGAAGAGAGAAGTGAAGAGAATTGAAGTGAGAAGTGTCCAGAATTGAAGAGAAGTGAAGAGAATTGAAGAGAGAAGGGAAGAGAATTGAAGAGAGAAGTGAAGAGAGATGAAGAGAGAAAGAAAGAGAAGTGAAGAGAAGTGAAGAGAGAACTGAAGAGAGGTGAAGAAAAAGTTAAGAGAATTGAAGAGAGAATTGAAAAGAAGTGAAGGGAGATGAAGAGAAATGAAGTGGGAAGTGAAGTGAAGCGAGAATTGAAGAGAAGTGAAGAGAATTGTAGTGAAAAGTGAAGAGATAAGTGAAAAGAAGTGAAGACAATTGAAGTGAGAAGTGAAGTGATAAGTGAAGGGAGAAGTGAACAGAAGTGAATAGAGAAGTGAAGATAGTATTGAAGTGAAGATAGGAGTGAAGTGAAGATATGAGTGAAGTGAAGAGAGAAGTAAAGATATCTCTACTTAAACAAATTGACTAACCTGAAGTGGCTGGTTGTCTTATGTTATATTTTGTTTCGTTTTTCTTCTTTATTTTTTTATTTTGTTTTTGTTTTGGGCTCAGAGCTTTATTAAATCATCAATCATTGACTGGTTTCTCCTTTCTTTACTGACACTATTTAATTATCGATTTGAGCATCGAGACTCATACACACACATACGCACCCACATAACTACAGATACATGAACACACACACACACACACACACACACACACACACACACACAAAAACCCCACCGTACAGATGTATTCCACAATAATCTTACACAGATATCCACACACACACACACACACACACACACACACACACACACACACACACAAAAACCCCACCGTACAGATGTATTCCACAATAATCTTACACAGATATCCACACACATACACACACACACACATATTTTATATGTCAGTTCGATTAAAGAAAAAAGAGTTTATACCTGTATACGTAGTAGAGAAGAGGCACGATGACAAACACAAAACAAAGAGAAACACCTGTCAAAGCCACCGTCCCAATAACCTCTGTAAAATAACAATATTAATAATAACAGTAATAATAATAATAATAATAATAATAACAACCACAACAATAATAATAATAACAATAATAATAATAATATTAATAATAATAATAATAATAATAACAATAATAATAATAATATTAACAGTAATAATAATAATAATAATAATAACAACAACAACAACAACAACAACAACAACAACAACAACAACAACAACAATAATAATAATATTAATAATAATAACAGTAATAATAGTAATAATAATAATAATAACTAATAACTAATAATAATAATCATAATCTCTCTCTCTGTGTTGTATTATATATCATTTAAGAAACTGACACATACTTTAATATAATTCAGGCATACAATAATATTAATGAAAAATATCATATAATATTATCCTGAAATAAATGAACCGAAGAGAGAAAGGCAACCAGACAGACATACCGAAAGATACAGACAAAAATATCAAGAAGCCATGAAGTGAGATTAGACTACATAAAGAGAATTACCTTTATCTGATTTCATGCGATCTTCAACGGAAGGCAATGCTTCGGGACGATTTTCTTGGTTTTCTTCATTAGACAATGATTTTGCTTTGACGCGGTTTCTTTCTTGTCCTGTCGACCATGTTAGACCTTCGACGAACGGCTTAGTGGCCGTGCCTTCGTACGGCGAGCGTTTCGAGTTGTCTTCAAAAGGAACCATCATCAGTTCTTTCTGAATTTCACGAAGTACGGTCTGCCTGACGTGAGGCGGCAGGGAGTAATCTTGTTTAACTTGATCCAGTTTTGACTGCTTGTCGTACGACTGCACAGAGAGATCTGCCTTAGGTTCATTAAATTTGGAAGGTTCGGGTTCGTGAGATTTTGAAAGCTTAGCACGTGTCGCCGTAAGTAAATCTCTAAGTTCGTGAGATCTTGAATGCTTAATGTGCGGCGGTTTAGGCAAATATATATGATCGTGAGATTTAATAGGCTTTGCCTGTGTCGGTATGGAAGAAGCTTCAAATTCGTGAGATTTAGAATGCTTAGCACGTGTCAGCTTAAGTAAATATTTATGTTCGTGAGATTTTGAATGGTTAACGTGTGGCGGTTTAGGCAAATCTTTAGGTTCAGGAGATTTAGTAGGCTTTGTCTCTGTCGGCATAGAGGAAGCTTCAAATGCATGAGTTTTAGTATGCTTTGCATGTAGCGCGGTAAGTAAACCTTTATGTTCGTGAGATTTTGAATGCTTAACAGGTGGCGGTTTAGGCAAGTCTTCAGGTTCGTGAGATTTTGAATGCTTAACAGGTGTCGGTTTAGGCAAGTCTTCAGGTTCGTGAGATTTTGAATGCTTAACAGGTGGCGGTTTAGGCAAATCTTTATGTTCAGGAGATTTTGTAGGCTTTGTCTCTGTCGGTATAGAGGAAGCTTCAAATTCATGAGATTTTGAATGCTTAGCATGTAGCGCCGTAAGTAAATCATTATGTTCAGGAGATTTAATAGGCTTTGTCTCTGTCGGCATAGAGGAAGCTTCAAATTCATGAGATTTTGAATGCTTAACAGGTGTTGGTTTAGGCAAGTCTTCAGGTTCGTGAGATTTTGAATGCTTAACAGGTGTTGGTTTAGGCAAATCTTCAGGTTTATGACGTTCCGAATTCTCAGCAGGCGGCGGTTTAGAAACCTCTTCAGGTTCAGAACGTTCAACCTTTGCAGTCACTTTTTCTCGAGAAGAAGCTGTGGTGTGCCCTGAATGTGGCGGCGTACTCATTCTTTCTTCATGTGAACTGTCCAAACTCTTACTAGTAACCACTTCTTTTCCCAGTGCCTCAGTCGACGGATTATCACTTGAAGTCATCGTCCGGTTTCCTTCAACAGAAGCAGACGTTTTGTTCGCAGGAAACCTCAGCTCCGAGTCCTCTGCGGCAGACGACACGTTAGCAGACAGAACCTTTTCATCTTCTGCTGCTCCACCAGAAGCAGACGGGATGTTGTCGTCGTCTGCCGAAGCTTCAGACGCGTCGTTGGAACTGGACGCAGGCGAGTGTTGTTCTGACGTATTATCGCTCCTGCTTCCTGGATTTGTTCCGGTTTCGTTAGACATCAGCGACGGTTGATCACGTGACGCTTCCCCTGCCAACGGTTCGGACGTCGAGAGTGACTCGACTTCAGGTTGAGACTTCAGTTCGGATTTGTTTCCGGGCGTCTGCGCGGCACTGTTGACTTCGACCAAAGAAGCCAAAGATTCAGAACTTGACGTCTCCAAGTGAGGTGAAGCTGTTGGTTTGGCGGTCTTAAAATCAGTATCGTCTGCACCTAATTCCGACTGACCTTGTTTGGTGTGTTTCAACGGTGTCTGTTTTAAAGTCGGCGAAGTTACGGATGGCTGGTCTGGCGAAGTCACGGATTTATATGCGAGTGTGGACGTGATCTGAGACGTGACCTCAGTCGTGTCACGTGATGAGGCTGTAGACGTGGAAGTGATAGCATGTGAATGTGTACTCTCATCACGTAAATCTGCGGTTTCCTTGACTGAAGTTGCCAGGTCATCAGCTACAGCTTAGAAAAAGATCAGTATAATTTTATTAATTATTAATTAAATTCATCAGCTAGAGCTTAGAAAAAATCAGAGAGAACAACATTTTAGCTTTATACAGAAACAAAGTATAGCTTAATTGATGGATGTGTGGGTAAATAAGAAGGCATGTACAGAAAGGAAATTGGATGTCTGACAGAAAAGGTTTTAAATAAAAAGGTGTTAGATGCTAACCATAAAAGATAAGGTAAACTTGCAGCGTGAGCACGTTGCTTGCAGCTCTCATCTTTATACTGAACGAAACAAACCTGAAACGACAATAGTAGGTAGCGTTGTTGTAGCCGTAACAGTACACATCGTATTACGAGTGTGGCTACTGAAAGCAGCAGTTTAAATTTATTTACTGCTATTAATTTATTAATCATTTGAAATATATAAAGAAACCGGAATATTTCATTATAATTATAGCTCTCATTCGTTCTCACTATAGGAAGACATCTGAACAGTTCCGGTTTCTAAATGTGACCGGAAAATTACCTCTGTATTTAAACAATATTTTCAGTGCACTTCAAAGTAATGTTGAAAACCAGTCGACGTGCCGTAAGCTGTTATATAACCTGATCGACGTTACTCTAAATTTTGCAGTGATTAAAATACATAAAATAGATTCTGAGCTTTGTTTCCAAATGACCTTAACGATTAGAGCAGTATTTTCGACTTGCCAACTGCAATAGAACCTCGTTTTCAGTTGCCCTTGACTTTGGTCGTAAAGATTTTGTTAAGCACTTTAAATTAGTCTATATTGCCTCATGGCAGATTGTTCAAACGCTATTTATTTGATAAACTATACATTTTTATGGTTAAATTATTCCTTTTATTATTATTATTATTATTATTATTATTATTATTATTATTTTTGTTTATATATAGGCAATATATGTTAACGTGGCTGCTATAAATTCATATAAACTTATTTCGTAATATTAAATAGTGTTAAGCCATAAATATTTTGCTTTCCACATTTAACGTTAAAATTTATGCTTTCTTCTCCTTTTAATTGGTGTTGTTGCTGCATTACTGTTGTTGTTGTTGGTTTTATAGTACAGTTTTTGACTGATAAATAAATCCACTTCCATAATTAGATATAATTAATAAAAAATAAGAGTTAAATATTGTTATGAACAAATTCAACAATTCACTAGCGTTCGAAAGCAAATTAACGTTGCTTTCTGTATTATTAAAGTTGCGACGTATTAAACTGAATAAGTTTGGAACAGATTCAAGTCTCGGCTGAAAAATTACGTGTGGAATGACCGGAAAATAAATAAATAAAAGCACAAACTTGTTTTAATCTGTTCTTCGGTGACTTGTTGCTTCCATAATAATCTGTAATTCTTTTAAAAGAAACATACGACTGCCTAGTTATTCTGACGTCATAAATTGCAATGCTGTGCACTTAACTAATGACGTAATGAAATTAACAACCATAACTCGGATGTCCATCGAAGGAAGACATTTTGAATTTTGATCGTGTAGCGCCAAGCAAGGGGTGGGGTTACACTAAAAAAAGTAGAAATTGTCAAACAAATGTTCTGGCAAAATGTGTATATTAATAAAATATATTCTCAAACAGTCACAAACTAGGGTATTTATTTATTTAATTTCAAATTAATACAAACTCCATGTAAATGATATTTAATTTATCCCCGTGTTCACATAGTAAATCTTGTGTGCATGTTTTTAATCCTGTATAATTTTCACATTGTTTTCTCTCAGCTCTTCGTGAAAACATTGGTATTGTTTATGTATAAATAAAGCACATATAATGAAAGACTAGATAAAACTTCGTTTAGGAGATTATTAAATAATAATAATAATAATAATAATAATAATAATAATGAAGAATATTTATAAAAATGTATAAAAAAATAAAATCAGAATCTAATCAGGCTCTTTATTTTCCCGTCATACTATATTTTTTTTTAGTAACGTTCTGACTACTGACAAATAATGAATTTATATATACATATATATATATATATATAGTATGTACCTATAAGATTTGGAAAGAATCCAAAACAATATTTCCATGTTCACTCCTGAAGTTATAATATAATATAACATGTTTGATAGTCATCAGATAATATAATATCTTTGACAGTCACCATATGACATAATATCATATACCATTTATAGTAATAACATAATATAATACCAAGTAATATCTCTGACAGCCATCACATAATACGAAATATGTAACATTCTAGATAACCATCGCCTGAAGTAATATGTCTATGTTTAACAGTCAACGCATCATGTAATGTAAATAGTCTTGATGATCAGCACGTTATAAAATCGTACAATATCTTTGATAGACATCAAATGATAATAATATATCGTTAATAGTCATTATATAACACAGTATCATCCAATATATTTAACAGGCATCAAGTAATATTATATAATAACTGATCGTGATCACATAATGTAATATCATATAATATCACTCAGTATCTTGTAATATATTCGACAGTCATATTTTTCCTGTATTATAACACCAAGTGATATCTTTGATAGTAATGTATGGTATAATATCACTGACAGACACCGCTGTAGGTTACAAGGCGATATTTGACAAAGAGAAGGCCAGGTTGTCGCCTTCGTGTTTTTCACAGTGACTGCATATTTCAGATCCTTCGGGTTCTACCGTCTTCTGAAGCCGACCATCACGTCTGTAACTGTAAGACCAAAATAAAAATATATTATTATAATGTGGATTCTGTTAAATATGATTTTTAGAAGGTGCGCTTACTAACTGTGGTCATATAATGTACATAACTGTTGAGTATTTGTGTGAAGGAGAAAATGTATTAGTGTTTGTAGTATATATGTTTCAATGTGATTTTTGTTGCAGTATACAAATTATTCATAGTTTATGTTATTTACGGTCAGCATAATTAAAATGCTCTCTCTCTCTCTCTCTCTCTCTCTCTCTCTCTCTCTCTCTCTCTCTCTCTCCTCTCTCCCTCCCTCCCTCCGCCTTGTGAGGAAAAGTAAATGAAAAACTAATTATTGGCGTTACTGTAAAGTAAAGAACGACAGAGAAATGGAAAACGAAGGACACTCGCCGTCCATAGATGTAGCAGATGGCAATAATAAGAACAACAACAAGTGCAGCGGTGACCACCTTCATTACTAGAACCACAAGCTCCTTGTTGTCACTCGCTCGAAATGCTGAAATTAAAAACAGTTATATAACAGAGAGAGAGAGAGAGAGAGAGAGAGAGAGAGAGAGAGAGAGAGAGAGAGAGAGAGAGAGAGAGAGAGAGAGAGAGAGAGAGAGAGAGAGAGAGAGAGTATATATATATATATATATATATATATTTGTGTGTTTTTCTGCCTGCACTTACACGTGTATGCTGTTTGTTTTGGGGAATATTTTTTCCTTTTTATTTATTTATTTATTTTTGCCTATTTTGTTTTATTTTATATCCTATTATTATTCGTTTTTGTTTTTATAGTCCATATTTTGTATTCTACTGATTTTTTATTTTTTGTGTTTCCAGCACTTCTCTGTGTTGTATTTTTGTTCTGGTAAATCTCTGCAATCTGAAATGATCACTACCTTTGACACAGTTACCATAGAAACACGGCTTTTGGAACTTCTCGGTATTCGCTCCCACGCAGTCAAACATTTGTTCCGATTTTGAAGGCGAAAAACATTTGCGTATACTTAGCACTGTTTGCTGGCAGGTCGGCCTGCAAGCTCCTTCCATGTACACAACCCACGAGGACCATTTTCCAGATTCTGCAGCGGTTTCGTTTGTCTCCCGTGGCACGAAGCTTTCCTCTTCGGTTGTGTCCCTTGTATCAGCAGTCGAGGTTTGCGCAGAGCTTGTAACATCAGGATTAACAGAGACTTCTTTCGGCTCCGAGGCTGGCTCAGAAAACGAAGTGGTTACGTCCGATGGAGGAACAGTTCCGCTTACAGCGGCCGACGTTGGCGACACCGTCCAGTCAGTTGACGGTGTGTCTTCAGCAGAGGTCGTGTTTGTAACAAAAGCGTCCCCTTCTCGACCTTCTGCGCCATCGCCTGACTGTACGGCGTCGTCTTCTGTCGACAATTTCACGTCTGCAGCGTCAGTGGCAGAAAGTTCCGTTCTGTTCAGCAGCAGGGATTCAATCTCGTTGTCCGATTCTGAGGAGAGTTCGGGCAGAATGAACAACTTGTCCGTCATCACCTGCTGTGAGGTTACGTCTGCGCTGTCTGTCGAACACTCTGACAGGCCAAATATAAATAAATAAATAAACAAATATAAAAAAATATAAAAACAACATTATAATAATAATAAAATAATAATAATAATAGGAGCAGCAGCAGTAGTAGTAGTATAATGTAATAAATAAAGAAGTAAAAAGAATGCATTTTAATATACTATTACATGTAATGAATGAATGAATGAATAAAATACGAGTATATACATTATGTGTCGCTAATTTCTCACCTTTATGATTTTTTCTTAAATTATTTATGTATTGATTTATTTATTTTAAAATCTGTTTTATACAAACCATTTATTGCTACAAGTTCATATATTACGAGAATCCATACAGTAAGCATGTTTCTAAGTGGTAAACATCCTGTAAGCACAAATAAAACAACTATTAACTGGGCGATGTGTGTGTGTTTATTTTATAATGTATGTAGGTGGTTAGGTGCGTATATGTTTGTAAATAATGTATGTTTTATGAATGTATGTACCTAGGTAGGCCTGTTTATGAACATATATGTGCGTTTGTATGTATGTTGTATACCCGTATATATGCATGTTCTATGCATTTCTGTGCATTTATGAAATAAATCTATATGTATCATGTAAGAAAACAATCTACAACAATAATAATAATAACTATCATCATCATCATCATCAGTAAATAAATTTATAAATTACAAAATATTAGATAATACTTGAAAAAATAAATTTATCTGTAATCGCTGGTGAAAGTACTGTAAAAATACTAAGGAAAACAATTATTTTCTTTCTTACCTTTCGAATCGTCCACAGGTCGCGTTATAATACTGAGATGTATGCTACCTTTACTCCACCTGATTAATTATTATTATTTGCATATCATTTTGAACTAATTTAGGAGCAAAAATCTACTTCGTTTAATATTTAAATGTGTCTTATTTCCTAAGCTGCATTAAACGTAACGCCAAAAGAAAAACAAACCATATTACGTCATTGTTGCCGGAAATGAGAAATTTCTGTCGGGGTCAACGACACTCGAATTTTTTATATATTTTTTTAAACTTCAGCGACTAAATTATTACTTCTGTCGTTGTTTTTATTTTTAAGGCTATTAAATTTCAGAAATTTTGCTTATTTTCTCGAACCCATGCAACAATGACGTATTTATTTGTATTTCCTGTGACGTCAGAGAAAATATCAATGTGTTGTAAATGTTTCCCGAATCACGTTTTTCCTGACAGTAGTAAGAGAAAATAAATGTAAAATAATAATAACACAAAAATAATAATTATAACCATCGATAGTTTTCAATAAATCAAATAAATAAATAAATAACAAATAAACCAATCATTTGAAAGAAAACAAAAATATTTAGTTTAGTGATTTATTTACTGTTTTTTAAATTATTTTTATCACTACATGGTAAAGAATAATTTGTAATTATATAATATCACTTTTGCCTTTTTCTTTTCTTCTTTTTTAAATTTAGTATTATTTTCATAAACTAGTTCAATTTAAAAAAAAAGTAATAATAATAATAATATTAACAATAACAAGAAATAAATAATAATATTCACATATTAAATTCCATTTTCTACAGTCACATTATTACTCAATATAAAACGAAGCAAAAACTTGAGATATTACTAAATATACTTTTTTGTACCTCCAGAGTACACAGGTATGATACAGTCAATTAGATGTAAACACATTACATTTCTCTGTAGCAAATACCTCACTGACACATTTTAAAAACTTTCCAAAACAACAACAACTATACTTGTTACTATTATTAATTGCAAATGTTACATTATTAATTGTTAACCATCAGAGTAGGCTTGAAAAGAAACAAAATAAAAACAGTCAGTCAAGTTACGTCTCACAAAAAAAGTAAAATCACAATTAAAATGTTGAAAACCATTGTAAATCCTATAACAATTGCTTAATAAATAACAAAACAAAAACAAAAAAATAAAAAAAATAAAATAAAATTTGAAATATGTCTATAAATGTTCAGTCTTAAACGAAAGAGAAAATATAAATATTTTGAATCTTGAGAAACAAATAATTAAAAATTATTTTACTCAGCTTGTTTGCTGAAACCCAATTTATATACAAAATATTAAAACAATGATTAATAAACTATAAAAACAAATCCTGTTGTTTTTAATTGTTCATCACTGTAATGTGAAATTTACTAAACATTTCAGATATTACATATGTCTATACAAAAATTCATAAGTTTGTATTTTTTACTTGAATCCTTGAATAAAACATTTCAGACTTTGTATGTTGACATCAGAACTGAACAGAAACAAAACCAATGTTTTTGTTAGGGATATGACTGGTGAAATATTTCAGATACTGTATGTCAACACAAAAACAAAAATTATAGAAACTCCTTTTCTTCCATGGACTGGTGAAATGTTTCAGATGCTGTATGTCAACATAAGAAGAACAACAACAAAAACAAAAAAATGTTTTTGTCAGTGACGTTTTCTCTTGAATCTGCCAAAAAGGTCTATAGTTGAAACATCGCTGCCAGAAATTGAAATGCCTGAAACATCGCTGTCGTAGCCAGTGTTGACTTCTCTCCTCGCCAACTGCATTGACATTGGCGCCTCAACTATATTTATAATTTCCATCTCCTCCTTCGTCTTCCTCTGTCTCAGTCTGCGGAATTTTCACAAACATCAATTTATTTTTATTTAACTTTTTATTTGCGTGTGTCTGTGTTGTTTTGTTCTCCTTTCTTTATTTTTTTTATTTTTGTTTTGTTTTGTTTTACATGTGTCTGTTTTCTTTTATTTTACTTACTTTAATTAATTAATTTATTTAATTTTCTTATTTATTTACTCTCTCTCTCTCTCTCTCTCTCTCTCTCTCTCTCTCTCTCTCTCTCTCTCTCTCTCTCTCTCTCTCTCTCTCTCTCTCTCTCTCTCTCTCTCTCTCTCTCTCCAATAACCATGTAGACTTTCTATATAATCTATTATGTTACCTTCTTCCTAACAAGCAGCACATGAGAAAAAAAGCCACAAGAAACACATTTGACAAGGCAATATATAAAGGTGGCGTTTCATACTTTCGTATAGAGACTGCAACTGAAAACAGCAACAAAGTATAAATTAAAAATAAATAAATAAATAACGATGATAAATTCTTATGCATATATACGGATATTAATAATAATAATAATAATAAAATACCAAAACCAATATTGATACTACTACTCAAAGTTCTATTACCGGTGCTACTACTACTACTACTACTACCCACCACTACTTGTACTGTTCTTACGATTTCTACTAACTATTACTACTACTACTACTACTACTACTGCTACTACTTTTACTGCTGTTACTATTTCTACTATTACTACTACCACTACTTGTACTGCTATTACTATAACTACTACTTGTACTGCTATTACTATTTCTACAGCTGCTAGTAGTCCCATTACACCTGCTACTGCTATTACTATTACAGCTACTACTACTACTGTTACTTTAGAATAGTGTGTACTAGTTTGTGGTGCGCAATGGAAATGAACGAAAAACATGCACGCTGTTTGTAACACACAGTAGTTTCCTGCTTCTTAAACACGTTGGTCTCCTACGGCTGGATTTGATCTCACTTACCACAGAGCTGCACCGTACAGTTCTCTGTGCTCTCTATGAGATCTGGCCCACTGCACACGTCCCCTCCCACGGAGGGAGGGGGCCGTGAACACGTCCTAGAAAAGAACACGGAACGCTTGCATTCCACCGAACACCGGCCCACGCTGTCCCGATTCCAAGATGTCCAGCCACCGTGAACTAGAA
>CM022677.1:23850734-23918234 GCA_012295275.1 Chrysomallon squamiferum
ATTTATTTATTCATTTGTTTAAATATTAATTAATTAATTAATTAATTTAATTTATTCATTTATTTTGTCTGCTTTAAATATTCATTTATTTGCTTAAATATTAATTAATTAATGTATTTGTTTGTTTGTGTGTGTGTTTGTTCGTGGTTTTCTTGTTTGTGTGTTTTCTTGTTTGTTTGTTTGTGTGTTTGTTTGTTTATTTATTTATTTATTTATTTTACGAGGACATGGAGGTCTGTCTCGACAGATTTCAATTATTTCTTTGACACTGAGACCAGTACAAACAGTTTTGCCCTTCTGGAGACAAGCTCGTTTGTAGACGTGAGACACTGAATGCACTCCACAGCCGTCTTTGCAACTCCTCACTGGTTCTTCCGCCCATGGGGTCCATCCCATTGTAACTGGATTATTAAAAAACGAAAATTTAAAAAAAAATGAAATAAAATAAAAAATAGGTAGTAAGAATATTTGATTAATTCCTTATCCAAGATAACCATATGTTTTTTAATTGAGAAAGATCAAAAACTGGATTATTAAAAAAAAACGAAAATTAAAAAAATAATAATAATAATAAAATAAAAGTAATAAGAATTTTTGATTAATTCCTTATCCAAGATAACCATCCAATTCTTAACTAAGAGAGATCAAAAACTGGATTATTAAATAACGAAAATTAAAAAAAAATAATAAGAAGAATTGTTTTTATTTAATTTGCTTTCCATCCATTTTTAACTGCAAGAGATTAAAATTAGAATATCAAATAATGAAAATTTAAAAATTAACATGAACATTTTTTATTAAATTCTTTCTTCAAGAATACCATGTTGATGTACACTGTACTATCATTAAAATCTGCTGTTAATAACATGTTGTACACTGTTCTATGTTATCATCATTAAAATCTGCTGTTAATAACATGTTGTACACTGTTCTGTTATCATCATTAAAATCTGCTGTTAATAACATGTTGTACACTGTTCTATGTTATCATCATTAAAAGCTGCTGTTAATAAACTGATGCTTTACCCTGTACCCTGTTACTGTATTTGAAATGACTGTGTTAACAACCAGTGTATTGTTGTAAGAAGTAAAACCTACATGTACACAAGCCATCCTGACAGTTAGTAACCTGATGCTGTACCCTGTACACTGTTACTGTATTTGAAATGACTGTGTTAACAACCAGTGTATTGTTGTATTGTTGTAACAGGCTCTCATCTACTGAAGTAAAACCTACGTGTACACGAGCCATCCTGACAGTTAGTAAACTGATGCTTTACCCTGTACCCTGTTACTGTATTTGAAATGACTGTGTTAACAACCACTGTACTATTGTAAGAAGTAAAACCTACGGGTACACGAGCCATCCTGACAGTTAGTAAACTGATTCTTTACCCTGTACCCTGTTACTGTATTTGAAATGACTGTGTTAACAACCAGTGTATTGTTGTATTGTTGTACTGAAGTAAAACCTACATGTACACGAGCCATTCTGACAGTTAGTAACCTGATGCTTTACCCTGTACCCTGTTACTGTATTTGAAATGACTATGTTAACAACCAGTGTATTGTTGTATTGTTGTACTGAAGTAAAATCTACGTGTACACGAGCCATTCTGACAGTTAGTAACCTGATGCTGTACCCTGTACCCTGTTACTGTATTTGAAATGACTGTGTTAACAACCACTGTACTGTTGTAAGAAGTAAAACCTACATGTACACAAGCCATCCTGACAGTTAGTAACCTGATGCTGTACCCTGTACACTGTTACTGTATTTGAAATGACTGTGTTAACAACCAGTGTATTGTTGTAAGAAGTAAAACCTACGTGTACACAAGCCATCCTGACAGTTAGTAACCTGATGCTTTACCCTGTACACTGTTACTGTATTTGAAATGACTGTGTTAACAACCAGTGTATTGTTGTATTGTTGTAACAGGCTCTCATCTACTGAAGTAAAACCTACGTGTACACGAGCCATCCTGACAGTTAGTAACCTGATGCTTTACCCTGTACCCTGTTACTGTTTTTGAAATGACTGTGTTAACAACCAGTGTATTGTTGTAAGAAGTAAAACCCCTGTTACTCCTGACAGTTAGTTTGCTTTACCCTGTACCCTGTTAATTTGAAATGACTGTGTTAACAACCACTGTACTATTGTGTAAAACCTACGGGTACACGAGCCATCCTGACAGTTAGTAAACTGATTCTTTACCCTGTACCCTGTTACTGTATTTGAAATGACTGTGTTAACAACCAGTGTATTGTTGTAAGAATTAAAACCTACGGGTACACGAGCCATCCTGACAGTACTCAACTTCTTTCTTCCTCCTCTTGCCTCTGCAGACTGGAGTGACATCGGAACTGATCAGACTGGTGCAGTTTCTCCTGTAGGAAACTGTCTTCTTGCAGATGTCGTTGCATTTGGTCGACGTGGTGGCCCACAGTGTCCATATTCCCACATTCTCCTTACTGGTCTCAGTCTCTGTAGAAACAAGTCTCCAGAAATGATTTTGTTTATTTCATAGGAAACAGCAAAATATTTTCAAATCATTATTAACATATATATATATATATACAAAAGCAGGTATACAGTAGCATGACATCAGTGTATTTAGTAGCACATTAAATTAGTTGCAATCGTTTTTCTTATTTTGAGCATCATTAACTGTATTTTATTTAAATTAATAAAAATATTAGCTTTTTATTTTCTGTTATTACATGTTTGTGCAACATTCTTTTTTGTGAATAATAAATGCAATGAGTACTGTAAATGTTTTCGTTTTTCATAACTGTATACCTACTTTTGTACCCCCTGTATGTGCGTGTATATATATTTATTTATACACATTTATTTATAAATACACACACACACACACACACATACACACAAATCATGAAGGCAAAATACCCATTTAATGAAAATATTAATCATTTCAATAACAAGAAAAAACATAAAGATACCTCATTTCTGCCTTATTACATTAAATTATTTGTGACATGATTAGTAGCTAAGTGAATACCTAATGTGATAAAAATGTGAAGAAATAGTTAATCAAAATATAATTACAAAATATTTCACTAGTCATTACCATTGCAAGCTTGTCATTGTAAATATAAACCTCACAACAATGGTAGCAGTATAACTAATTTGAACAAGAAACACAGTGTCTACTAACTTTAAGTCATGATGGGACCAGAAATTTGTAACTATATAACTATTTGTAATAATCTAAACAGTAAAAAGTTTCACATTTACAGCAGCAGCAAATATAACGAGATTTAACAAAATTTGATTAGTGGTTACAAACTTCAAGTAATGAGTTGAAACAAAGATTTGTAAGTGATGTGATATATTGCACTGATACTAACAAAACTGAGAGTAACATAAATTTTATATCTGTATCTACATGTGTGTGTGTGTGTGTGTGTGTGTGTGTGTGTGTACATACATACATACATACATACAAAACAGATATAATTATTCTAATTCATAAAATACACAAATAATGAAGCTAAAAATAATAATAATAATAATATCATACAAATTTTGATTAATAAAAAAAGAACACCCCAAAAACCTATAAAAGCACAAAAATAAACAAGAACAAACAACAAAATATATGAGTAATAGTACCATTACAGGCAACCTGTTTATCACAGAGTTCATAAACAATCTTCTGAGTGTAAGGCGGACATTTTTTCTTGCACTTTCGAGATAGAATCACTTTCCTGATGCCCACTCCACAGTTGACTGAGCACCCATAGGTTGCTGTCTTTGTCCATGGTGCCCAGGCATCTTGTTTTCTTCATTTCAGTATGAAAACAAATAACAATTCTAAATTTGGTTTATTAATGGGTATCAAGTATTGCTGTTGATTTTTATTATGTTTTTTTTTTTTTTGTGGTTCTTTTGTTGGGATTTTGTTCTTGTTCTTTTTTATTTAAAAATACTATATATACGTGGTGAAATAACATTTTAAAAAGGTGTTATATGCTATTACTTCAAGTGCTTCAAGATCAGCAACAAGTGATATTCTGTATGCGCCTTCCCTTAGACAGGAAAACAAATATCTGGTTGATTGGTGTCGGAAATGTTTTACAGGTGTTTCTCAGATTTACACTGAAACACACACACACAAAAACACACACATGCACTCACACAAATACTCACTCACACAATCTATAAAATGTGTGTGTGTGTGTTTACCTATGCAAGCATCAACATCAAGAAAACACCATTCATACTGAACTTTGTATTTTTCTCCATGACACTTCTTGCCAAAGCAGTATCGCTTGTACAGAACTGGCGAAAGCCGAGACTGGCATTTGTCTACGCACTGCCTGTCTCCCACTCGCATCCACAGTGTCCATTCATTTACTGAAAACACAGTCACGAAAAAAAAAAAAAAAAAAATATTATTCCAATACTTGTGTAGACATAAAACCTAACAGTAAATTAAAAAACAAATTAATTATTTCAAATGGAAAGATAAAGATAAAATAAATAAATATGCAAGCAAGTAAGTAAGTAAATTAATAAATAAATAAATAAATAAATAAATAAATAAATAAATAAAAACTAATGATAAAGAATAAAATATATAAATAGGTAAGTAAGTAAAGAAATAAGATAGAAAAGATAAAGAATAAAATAAAATAAATAACTAAATAAAGAAATGATATTAAAAACGTTAGCTATTTATTTAATATATTATTCAATCTCTTTGTCCATTAATCTGTTTATCTGTCTGTCTATTTATTTTTTTATTTTTTTTTTTTTTTTTTTATTTATTAAATCTGAAGGTTTATACCAGCGCAGATCACATGGTCTACTAAACATACAAGTAGAGGTGAATATTTTATTTATTTATTTATTTATTTATTTATTTATTTATAATTTTTCATTTTAAAAAAAATAAAATATCTGTTTTACTAACTGGAATCATACAGAGTATGACATCCTTTTGTGAGCATGTAAGATTTGTTTATTTATTTATTTATCTTTCTATATAAAGTGAATTTTTTTTTGGCTATTCTCAGACACAGGGAGAATGGTATGATGTAGTTGACAGGTAAAATTTATTTTATTCACCTGAATCAAATGGCATAAGTGAAATTTACTTATTTATTTATAAAATATTAATTTTTTTTACTCACCTGAATCGAAATGTATATTACAAGCTCAGCTGCATATTGTCAAAATTTTGTTTTTTATTTATTTATTTATTTATAAAAATTGAATGTTTTTTTTTTTTTTTTTACTAACTTGCATCACAAGATATGATGAATCAAAATGTATATTACAAGCTCCGACTGATAGGGAGAATTTGTTTATTTATTTATTTATTTATAAAACTTTTTACTAACTTGCATCACAAGATATTACGCATGTTTTAGTTGAGAGGTGATACTTGTTTCCTACACATTGAGATCCACCAAGTCTTGGCTTAGGATTGTCACATTTTCTTTTTCTCAGAATTTGTTTAGTGCCTGTCCCACAGGAAACACTGCAGTCGCTCTCCTCAAACCCCTGCCAGGAACCCCACCCTCCATCAACTAAAAACAGTTTGAGTAATAAAGTTAACACTTTAGACACTGCACACTTTCCACTCCAAAACAGTAGTTGTAAAATGTTCAAAACATTATAAATTTTGATTCAAAATACATGAATAATAGTTGTATTCTCTGTGATCTTTGTTTGTTCTTTTATTGTTGTCAGCACCATTACTTAATAATTACTACTACTACAACTACTACTACTACTACTACAACTATTAGTACTATTACTATTACTGTAACTACTAGTACTTCCAGTTTGTTACTACTGGTACTATTATTATTATTTTATTAACATTCTGCTATTAGTCTTACATCTACTAATTATACTACTACAACTACTACCACTGCTATTACTACTACTACTGCTATTATTACTACTATTACTACTGCTATTACTACTACTACTACTGTACTACTAATACAGGTACTTGTATTACTATGCTACTATTAGTCTATTACTATAATTACTACTACTACTACTACTACTACTACTACTACTACTACTACTATTCCTGCTACTTGTTCTACTGCTATTATTACTGTGTACAACAACCATGTTTAGTCTTCTTCCTTCTATTATCACTACTTCAACTGCAACTATTACTGTTTAATTTCAAAATGAAATTTTATCACCTCTGATATTGCTGATTAAAAAAAAAAAACGTAATAATAATAATAATAGAAATAGTATTAATAAATACTTTAAAAAAAAAAATCAACGGACACAATCAGCTACTACTACTACTACTACTACTACTACTACTACTACTAACACCTCTATTATTAATCTTATCAAACAGAAGTAGGGTTTTTATTTTAAAAAAAAAAAAAAAAAACCATGTTACCAGCACAGGTGTAGTCTGTCGAACATGCCTGCAGTATGTGCTTGCGACTGCTCCCATCACAGTTCTGATCAGTCTTCAAACACGTTCTGTTCAGATACACAACCTTATATCCTGCTCCACATGAGACGGAGCAAGGCTTCTGTACCAGCAGTCTCCATCCACTCCATCCAGTGTCACCTGTAACACAATCTATGTCTAGAACAAATATGTGGCCCACAGGCTACATTTGTCCCCCCCCACACATACTGGCACACGCTTGCCATATTCCAGAAAATATTCAGTAAAATATTCAGTAAAATGTTTGATTTGCTGTGAAGCTCCTGAAAGTTGTAACCCCACCCCACCCCATCTTCCCTTTCCCCACCTGCATTCTTGGCCCCTTTTGGGCCTCTTTTCGAGTACATAATGCAGGTTGAGTGTGAGAGACCCATGTCTAGAATTATCAAGTAGAAATCTACAGATACTTGTCTGCACAGAGATGATGTGGCCTGTCACAAACTGCCAGGCTTTGAGTGATTGAAAGTTAATGATGCCTATGGCAGCACGAATATAATGTGTTAAAAATGATTTATAATGTTTAAGTTATAATTTTAAAAAATGGACTCACACTCACACTCAGCTATGCTTACAGTCATAAAGTGAAATATAAATACATTTTTGAAGTGAAGTATGTGTATACATCTATAATTCAGCTATGACAGTAGAGACAGTTGTGTTAGAAAATATAAATTTAAACACATTATCTAACACACATGCACATACAAACACACATACACACATAAATACATATGCACACACAACACACAACCATGCACATGTGCATATGCAACACTTGCTAATCTCTGAACACACACGCACACACACACACACACACACAAATATATCCCAGACACAAACACACCAGACACACCTACACACGTCAAACAGACTATTGCAGAACTAACAAAACAGCCTTTACCTTTACATTCAATACTGGTATCACAATAGTCGTAGTTTGTTTTCATGAAGCTGCCAGCACATTTGCCTTTCTGACAGTTTCGTACGTACACAGTTTCTCTGAGTGCCAAGCCACAGTCTGCTTTGCAGGACCCAACATTGAGAGTTTTCCAGGCTGTCCACATAGTATTCACTGAAAACACATCAAACATAGCTGTTATCCTGTGTTACCATCTCTCTCTCTCTCTCTCTCTCTTTCTCTCTCTCTCTCTCTCTCTCTCTCTCTCTCTCTCTCTCTCTCTCTCTCTCTCTCTCTCTCTCTCTCTCTCTCTCTCTCTCTCTCTCTCTCTCTCTCTCTCTCTCTCTCTCTCTCTCTCTCTCTCTCTCTCTCTCTCACACACACACACACACACACACACACATAAAATGTCCAAACATAAATATGCAAGTATAAACATATTAAAAGAAAAAATAAATACCTATAGATATACACAAACACACACTATTTATATATATATCTCTATACACACACACATGAAATTAGTCATACTAGAGGTATATCACACTTACTTGGGTTTGTATTTTTGTGTTTTACAAAGAATCACAAATGAAATTGAAGATAAATAATTATTATTCATTACTGAAATGAAATATTAAAAATAAACAGATTTAGATACCAAACCTGACCTTTCTTTTATTTTTTTTTTTTTTTTTTTTTTTTCTGTTGGTAGAGAGATGATGGTAGAGAGATGATTGGAAAGAAAAGAAATTATAATTAAAAATTACCTCTCTTCCAACAGACTGGTTTATGACAGTGCTCATAGATTATTGTGTATTTGTTTCCTTCACACTGCGAACCTCCGAACTTGAATTTGAGACAGCTTCTCTCTTTGACCAGCTGTCTCGTCCCACTTCCACATGTGACACTACATCTCCCCAGCATTCCTCTAACCCACCTCCCCCACACTCCGTCTTCTGTAAATTAAACAATGAGTGAATAAAACAAGATATATACACACTGGGACAGAGAGAGAGAGAGAGAGAGAGAGACAAAGACACAGAGAGAGACAGAGAGAGACAGAGAGAGAGAAAAAAGAGACAGAGAAACAAAGAGAGACAGAGAGAGAGAGAGAGAAACAGAGAGAGAGAGAGAGAGAGAGAGAGAGAGAGAGAGAGAGAGAGAGAGAGAGAGAGAGAGAGAGAGAGAGAGAAATACCTGTACTAAGAGGGTGAGATGTAGGAAAGAAGAAAGAACATCAGACAAGAGACAAAAGATGTACTTAAAAAGACAGACTGGGATAAATTAATAAAGAGAGAGAGAAAAAAAACAAAGAAACCAAACACACACAGAGAAAAAGATAGTCTTGCCTTTGAAACAGAGGTCTCCTGTACATGACTCTCTGGTAATCTTCAAGTCTCCGCCTGTGCAGGGTTTTCCTCCACTTCTAGGAGATGGGTTTGTACAGTTTCTTCCGAAGTGAATCTTTTTTTTACACGTGTATTTACACGGGTTGTTGGAAGTCTTCTCCCAAGAGCTCCAGCCTCCATCAACTAAAAGAAATTTTGAAACAAATAAATTTAGAAAAAAAATATCTCTCTTTATACAAATATATACGTTTTAATCTTTTTTGTTTTTAAATTCACAAATGTTCTCTTCAATGAAACTGCTGCTGACCTTTTACAATACTGAAAGAAAAAAAAAAAAAAAATTTTATATTATAATATATATATATATATATATATATATATATGTGCAAATTGTAATTATTCTTATTAATAAAGTAAGAAACAAAATAACCTAAACCTACTATCATTATTATATTTAATAAAATACAAAAATAATAAGAAGAAAATAAATTCAAATTATAAGCCGTAAAATAAAAAACAAAACAAAACAAATAAATAATTATAAAAACAAAAGAACTCCAA
This sequence comes from Chrysomallon squamiferum, assembly GCA_012295275.1. NCBI lineage: Eukaryota > Metazoa > Mollusca > Gastropoda > Neomphalida > Peltospiridae > Chrysomallon > Chrysomallon squamiferum. Next base: position 23,860,010 of record CM022677.1, read on the forward strand.
AAAAATAATAATTATTCTAATTAATATAATAATAAGTAAAATAAATTGGCTGAACAAAAAAATTATAATCAATAAAAACTACCAAAACCAGTAAAATACAAGAACTCTCATTAATAAAAACAATAAACAAGAATATAAATAATGAAATAAAGAAATAATGAAATAAAGAAACAAACAAACAAATAAAATAATTGAAATAAAATATAATAAAAAAATAAAGAAAGAAAGAAAGAAAGTAAGAAAGAACTGAATAAGTAAAGAAACAAACAAATAAAATAATTTAAATATAATAAAGAAATAAAGAAAGAAAGAAAGAACTAAATAAGTAAACAAACAAATAGAATAATTATTTCATTTATTTGCTGTTGAAAAAAACCACAAAACGTATTTACCAGGACATTCACTAACAATCTCACATTCTCCTTTTTCATATTTCACTGTTTGATTTGACTGACATGGAGGATTTAGACATTTCCTAGTGAATACAATAAAGTAAGTAGTCTGGTTACACACCGATTCGCAATATTCACTCTCTGAGGGTTCCTCAAGCCAGCTAGACCAGTTACCAGTTGCTAGCAAAATAAAGAATAAATTAATTAGAAAACAGTTTGAAAACATATGTACCCTCTCATATACAGGAGCATTATTTTTATTATTATTAGCTGAATAGAACTGGTGGAAATGAAATCAGCTCTGAAAACAGAAAAAAAAAAAGGTATTTATTTTATCTTTTTTTTTTGTGGTGGATTTAGTTTCAGGTTAAAATGTTTCATTATGATGAATAAAAAAGAAGAAGTAGAAAAGCAAAGATTAAGAAAGATAAAAAAATGAAAGAAAAAGAAGTAGAAAAGCAAAGATTAAGATTAAAAAAAAAAAAAAAAAAAAAAAGAAAAAAGCAAAGATGAAGAAAGACAAAAAAAAAGAAAAAACGTAGAAAAGCAAAGATTAAAAAAGAAAAAATGGAAGAGGAAAAGCAAGGATCAAAGAAAGATACAAATAAACAACAAGAAAAACAGAAGAGAATTAGAAAAGAAAAACAGGCTATGACTTCTGTTACTTCTGATAGTTATTTACGTATTACAACTGAAACACAGACATTTTATCCTTTGACCAGTCAGGTCTGAGTTATAGTCTTTCCATATATCTATGTTTGTGTGTATTGTATATGTAAATATGTATGTGTGCTTTTGTGTATGTATGTATGTGTTTTTGTATGTGTGTATATGTATTTATGTTTTATTAATTTATTATGCATATATGTATGTATGTTGGTATGTATATCTATGTATGTATGTGTATATGTGATTTTGTATATATTTATATGTATTTCTGTTTTATATATTTATTATGCATATATGTATGTATGTTGGTATGTATATCTATGTATGTATGTATATATGTGATTTTGTATATATTTATATGTATTTCTGTTTTATATATTTATTATGCATATATGTATGTATGTTGGTATGTATATCTATGTATGTATGTATATATGTGTTTTTGTATATATTTATATGTATTATATATTTATTATGCACATATCTAATAATTTACCATTGCAGCTATCCGGAGGCAGGCACCGCACAGTGACATTTTTTGTATCTGGTCCGTGACAGCTAACATTGTTTTTCTTGATACAAGTTCTGTTGTAGATGGCCTGGTAGGTGTACTCAGTGCAGTTGCTGTCACATGTCTCAAAGCCAACCCACGCAGTCCACGCACTCTGCTCTGAGAAAAAAACAACATGGAAAAATATTACCAACAGAAAAATTGTTTTTTTAAAAAACAGAAAATAAGCAGATATTTAGAAATATTTCAGAAATGTAGTTAAAAAAAATATATATATAAAAATAATAACAATAGCATTAAAAAAGAAAAAGAAAAAAAAAGAAAATTTCCATATTTATGTTAAAAAAATAATGCTTTTTTAAATAATAATAATAATAATAATAATAATAATAATAATAATAATTATAATTATTATTATTATTATTACTTCTACTACTACTATTACAATTTTTTTTTTTTTTATTATCATTTGTATTGGTGTTATTAAATTACTACCATTACTGTCATTATCGATATTAAAATTTGTTCATAATTATAATCAACATCATCATCATCGTCATCATCATTATCAGTGTTAATTCTTGCCTGGGATGCACTGATCACCGACACACCGATGAGTGCGGATCACACTTGTGTCTCCGGTACAGTTCTTTCCTCCGAACAAAGGTTCTGGGTTTTTACAACTTCTGATGTACGTCACCAAGCGCTCGCAACTTGTCTGACAGGCTTTAAAGTCAGTCAGTATCCATGATGTCCACTTTCCATGAACTGAAACACCAACGCAATATCAAATCTTTCAACTCTGATTTGGACACTGATTTTACTGTGCATCGTATTAATAAATAAATTAAAAATTAAAAAGAAAAGAGTAAATATTGCAAATTTATCTCATTCTGCAAAGACTGTTTTGCTATCTGATCGAATAATAATGTTTGTTCTGTGGTAATAATAACAGCATCTTTCATTAAGGCATGATGTAAAAATCAGCCCCAAACTCCAGGCTGATAAGTCTATGCAATACCAGCAGTTCACTGTTTTGTGTTCAAGTGTATTTTGTCTAGACAGACTAAATACATAATGCTGTACTTGAAACAATAGTAATTATAGAAGCCACTGGACTGTAAATTAGTATGTTTAGATTACTATTTTTGTATTACTAATACCACTGCTATATAGCACTGTTACAGCAGTATATAGTAATGAATGTTATAGCGATGGTAGAACTGGAGTATTATTGGTAATATGGTATGTAGTAATGGTGCTGTGGTAGAACAGCAATGTTATTTTAATATAGCAGTAGTCTGTAGTAACAGAGTGATTACCTCCCTTCGGTCATATGTTTATTGGTCATACAGTTTATAACAACACAGGTCAAGGTTTAGTGCACACTTAATTATTACCCGTTACCCAGATAAAAGAAATGGTATGATCCCACATTGTTGTAGATTGTATGTCTACTAGCAATAAATAAATGAAAGAAAGGCTTATAATTATTTATACATTTTATTTCATCCACATAACTTGATCACTTAAATTTCAGTAGATAGTCTACAACATAGGTTTTCAACCTGGGGGTCACCTGCCTTTTTTCTGGGGGTCACGAGATCATTTTTTCAACTTGACTTGGAAGGAGGAATAAATAAAAACGTGTAGATAGGTTTGGGACCCGTCATAGTGAATATAGATTCCTTTTGTACTGTCTTTGGTTGATGAAAATATGATATCCCTAGATATTACTGAATCAAAATGTTTAAAGGGGGTCATTGGTCATACTGAGTTGCTCATAAGGGGTCATGGTATGAAAAAGGTTGAAAACCAGCGGACTACAGATTCTAAGAACTGAAGGGGAGTCTTGACTCTCTGCTGCAGTTGATGCAGATTGTTGCTGGTGCATGGCCCACTGATCTCATGGTGGTTCCAGAATGGCAGGGGGAAGCGAGCATCATCATCAATCCAGTTGACGACCATGTAGTCACTGAAGTCTTGGGCACGAGGAACATTTGGTGTCGAGTCCATGGTTTCCATTTTGTCTTGTGACAGTAGAGCTGTTCTGGCAGCTCTGTGGATCCTCTGTGAAAACATGTCTCCTTCAGAGTCCTTCTCCTGTTTAAGAGTAACCATGAACACATGCTGCCCACCACCAACACTAGTTGATTATTCCCCAAACAGCGGTGCCCAGCTTAATTACTGCTTGACTGCTTTCCATACTGTGTGACTACATAACTTTTGGGAGGATACCAACAGAGCTGGTGCATGACAGTGGTAGAGTTAACAGGAATAGAGACAGTAACAATTACTGTTTGTTAACAGGAACAGAGACAGTAACAATTACTGCTTGTTAACAGGAATAGAGACAGTAACAATTACTGCTTGTGCAATACACCGTGCAATAGACTGTGCAGCTAAACAATATCTGTGTGGTGAAGGATTGTTTAAATGAATCTGACAGTAACTGATGTACAGAGAATTTACTTAAAAATACCCGGACAAGGATAATTGTAGTAACAGTACTGCAGCTCATGTCTGGTTTCCATTGGACAGCTAGAAGTTGCACACGCTGGATCTGTAATCACTTCTTCCAGTCCACAGTTTTTTTACACAGTGTAAAAATAGGTTCTTCAGGATATATCCATTCCGGCGCTGTCAAAACAAATAACTTTTCATCAAAGTATCACTACAGCAGTGGTTCTTTTCACTATCTTTTATTTCCAAACTGCCATTCTCTAAAACTAAAACTAAATATACCTACCTACCTACCTACCTACCTACCTACATATATATACATTCATACATAGAAAATGCATTTATACATATATATACATTGATACATACTTACATATGCCTATATTCATACATATATACACACATTATTCCATCCATACATATATACACACATTATTCCATCCATACATATGTACACACACATATATACGTAATAAATAAATACTTCAATACAACACAAAACACACACACACACACACATCATATATGATTTGTGTCCTAAATTAATCCAATTATCAGAAAAGGTTAAAAGGTAGCATGTTGTTGTAGTTTAGTCCCCAATCAATGTATGAAAATAAACCTCATTAGTCACTCAATATCATACAGATTACTTTCCTTTCTTTCCTTAGTTAATAAGACAGAATGTATTAGATCACATGGAACTTACCTGAACTACCACTTAATAAAATCAGTTAATCCTAAGTTACATTTACAAAAACAAATAATTCAATGAAAAAACAATTGGAAAATGATAAAGATGAAAAGTAAAGAAGAAAAAGAAAGCTGGAAGTAATATTTAAGAAAGAACTTAACACATTGTTAGTCTGTAGACTTTGTCTTTGTTTTTGGTTAAGGAAGACATGGGTAAACAGGAAACTTTCAGTTAACAGCAAAACATTTTCATATACACCCTCCCATAGACAGCAAATCACAAACCATAGCTTTTGACAAACCAAATTACAAAACATAAACAGAGATGGTCAATAAACATAGTAAACACAATGACAACGATGATGATGATTTGATGATGATTTAACATCAATAACCCAAAAAATTATAATAATACCGTAACATATTTCATTTGCCTTACACCACTGTATTGAATATCCAACAGAACTCCCAACACAGTTGTTATTCTTACATGACCGAGTGTACTTAACCAACATGGGCTTGGGTGTACATCGAAAAATACATTCTGTTTTTGTTTCTTTAACCCAAGATGTCCACTGTCCATTCACTGAAACAGTAAATAAGTTAAATATCAATTCTTTAGAGAAGGTAAAATCTATTATAATCTTGTAATTTCTATAATGTGATGTGTGTGTGTTTTTGCTGATTTATTTGGAATTAGCTATATATATATTTATATAGTTTGTGTATCTGTTGTGGGAAAAAGGATATAAAACACGAAAATAGAACAATAGATAAATAAATGAATTAAATAAAGAACAGAATTTATATCTAAAAAAATTTACGAACCATAAATTATCAGAAATCCTGGAATAATAATTCTTGAAATGGACATCATATTGTAATCACGATTTCAAAAATATCTGAAATAGAAAATTTATAATAATAATAATGATGATGATGATGATGATGATGATGACAATGATGATATTGAAGACGAATGCCATCAAAAAAGAATCAATAAGGTACATTTAAAATAATTATTATAAAAATAAGAATAAAAAAAAAAAAAGAAAAAATTTAAAATATTATACAGAGAACGGAAGGGGAAAAAAAGAGCAATATCCATAATAAAACAAATAATATTTTCATTTATTTATTTACTAAACAATAATCAGTAGACAATATTGATACTGTACCCTTTCGCATCGTTTTAGAAGCAAAACTGCCATTTCTAAGTTCATAGTCCGGTTACGATCCATTTGAATAAATTTCATGATTTTAGCAGTCCAGCTACAAATAAATATGAAATTCAGATACTTACAGCACGTTTATTTTAGCTAAACTATTCTAACGCCACTTTATGTCTCATATTACCGGAAGCTAATAATCTGCGTAATGATCACGTGCCCCTAAATCGAGTGAAGGGGAATAATCTCAACACCAGCATGGATAGCGTTTTACACCGCCGTCTCAATTCTTGGCGTTCTTTGTTATTCATTATATATATATATATATTTAGTGGCAGATTTAAGATTTTGGGGCCTTGAAGTTAGAACTGGGGGGTTCCGCAAGCAGGAACGATAGATCGGTATAACCATGTTATCTTCTTTAAGGGGACTGTGTGTTGCATCATATTCTTCTACTACAAATGGGAACCTATCTGGAATCTTTCAATTACAAAGATGAACAAATCTGAAACAGATTTTTTATTTTTTTTTTCCTTTTTGAATGACCGAAGAACAATTTTGAAATGAAAATATAAATATTTTATATTTACTGTTACTAATATAATTCACCGATGAATTAGTCAAAATATTGTTTATGTCACATCGGAAATATATAAAATAATAATTCTGTAAAACGTATTATTATTATTATTATTAGTAGTAGTAGTAGTAGTAGTAGTAGTAGTAGCAGCAGTATCTTTTGTAAACTACTATTTTCTAAAAGCGTAAAAAAGTTTAAATTATAAATACTATTATTAAGAAAGGAAACAATTTTATATCAGTAACGTATCTGCGTCCGCGTTTTAAGCGGTGTCTAATTGTGACGTGATCAATAGAAACCATTGCTTCCGCTTGTCTGCGGAAATATAAAGAATCAGCTTGTGAAAAGAAATAATAATTAAAAAGAAAAATTAACAGAAATATAACTGTATATTTACTTAGAGATTATGTAAGTACATCATAAATAATTCTGTTTAATATTGTTACTGGAGGTATTTAATCGAACTATACATAAACACAATTTTAGCGATTCTAGCGATTAGCGTAAGTTATCGCGTAATAAGTTAATAGTTTCCAAAAAAAAAAAAAAAAAAATGTAAATTATTTAATTTCATTTCAGTATTTTTTTTTTTTATTTAATTGTTTTTTCCTTCCGACTCTGTCAGTGAAGTATTTAAAGAATGTAAAATTATGTATATTATTCTACCAACGCTGATTATAAAATCCATATATCATTATATGCAATCATAAGGAAAAATATTAATATGAAATGAAACACGTTTTACAGCTGAATAAAAAACATAATTTAGAAAAAATGATGCATTGCCTAACTGCATAACATTTTGAACTGTCAACAAAGGAATATAATTGCTCTTTAGTCAACGGCAAACAGCGACCCATGTGGCTTTCTCAATGGCACAAGGAAAATAACATTTAGTAGTAGTGCGGCCTGGCAAATTGTAAGACACATTGAGTCTTGTTTCTTGAAAAAGGCTGCTCATTTATGACTAATAGTATTGACTACTAGTTTATAAAGAAGATTGTAAAGAATTTTGTTTTATAATGTGTACCAAATTAAAAGTGGTTGAAATTACAATTTATTATTCTTTTTTTGGCATTTGCCAGATGGAGATTGTACACCATCATTGTCTACAATTTTGACTTGAACAGTAAAATATAGCGGTACAGTTAGTGTTTTCTTAGAACAGCATTGAAGGACATCCAGTGTGTTTACCAGTTCCAACTTGTGGCTCACACTCAGTTTAAAGAGTAGAATTTCATATGTTGCAGTGATACCCCTCTCATTGAAAATGTTGTTCTTATATAATGTTCATGTAGACTAAATGTATTGCATTTTTAAATTAAATATTTTTCCTGATGCTTAAATTAGAATTAGTGCTATTTTTGCAAAGAAGCATTGTTCACTGAGGATAGATTAAAAGCACTGCTTTTAATATTAATAAACACAAATTTTGTGTGATATTTGGAAATAGAAATAAAAAAGACAACTAAATTTAATTATTAACGTTTATTTACTAGATAACATGTAATATGTATATTTACATATATAAATAATCAAATACACAGGCATACAAAATTAAGCCTACCTACACAGTTTGTGATATTAACCTATTTTTTGACTTAATTGCAGTTTAAACAATAGTAACAATAACCTTGATGATGATGATGATACAATAATTATAATAATAATCATATTAATACAAAATACAAAATGATAATAATAATCTTAATATCAATACAAATAATTATAAAATAAAAATAATACTGCATAAACTCGTATTTTGTCCAAAATGTTTATTTCATTACTAACATTTTTTTCAAAAACCTTGTAACAAATTACCAAAATTTTATTTTTCAGTACTATTGTCCTAATTAAATGGCTAGTACCAGTTGTGTTGTAGATATAAAATATTCTCGTTAATATTAAATTTGATACATAGAAACCTGAAAGGTAACCAACAATAACAACAATTGCTATGTGTGATACAGCTTTGGTGTGTAGGAGTTAGATGGTGAATAATGCATTCTAGACATTCTCTGTCATTCATCTTTGTTTGAAGGATATTGCTTGATCTTATTTTTAAAGGTTTGTCATTAAACTACACACACACACACATACACATGCAGCGATGCACATACACGTAAACACAGTGTTAACAGAAATTAAAATGTTCGTATTTCAGTATGATTAAGGAAAATAATTTTTCTTAATTATCTATACTCATGTCTATACAGACACACACACGTTTTCGAAAATCACAGTTTGTTTATTTAACTTTTTTAATCTGTTCTCTTATATCAGTCTATCTGTCAATCTTGCTGTCAATCAGTTTTCTATATAATCTCTCTCTCTATCTATCTTTCTATGTATCTGTCTGTCTGTTCATGTATCTATCTACGTGAATGTCTGTGTATCACATAATCAATCAGCATATAATACAAAACTTTTAAATCTCATTTATCCCAGAGAAATTAAAAACAAAGCTTGCTGGATTTGTTGTTATTGGTCTACACCCACCATGTTTAAAAAAAAAAAAAACAAACAAACTGTCTTTTTCAAGCCCCAACTTGAACAAACATTTCTGAGACGAAACTACTTCATTTCCAGCTTATGAAACTTGAAATTCCACGCATTATGCCCATGCTTCGTCTGCTGCCTCTGCTGATTCGGGATCGTGCGTCATCACTTATCTCTGACGAGTCTTGTAATCCGCGGTTGTCGAGGCCAGCGTAACCTAACACGTCAGACAGCACCATCATTCGCTTCTGTCCCACATCCTCATTCTCCTCCTTTTCTCCCTGCTTCATAGCTCGTATTCTGATGGAAACATAGAAAATGTATTTATTTTGGTTACTTCTTTTATTGTTCTTTTTTTATTTTATTTTATTTTATTTTTTTGGTTTTGTTTCAAGACGTTATAAGGGTGTTTCATATATTTTTTTTTCAGCATACATGATTTATGAATTATCAAGTTTTTAAATATTTTAATAATAATTTTGTAATAATACTATTGTCATTATCATCACCCTCATTATAATTATCACTACAAGTGTTATTGTAGTTGTTGTTGTTGTTATTTAGTTTATTATCTGTTTATTTCTTATATTTATTTATCTAATTATCTGTCTGTCTATATATCTATTTCTGTCTATCTATATCTATCTATCTATCTATATATATATATATATATATCTGTCTATATGTCTATCTGTCTATAACTATATCTATTTATTTATCTATTTATTTTTTACTTGTCTATTTAGATATAAATATTCATTTGTGCCTTTCTTATTATTTTCAAGGGTTTTAAATAAGTTCATAAAATAAAATTAAAATAAATATAAAATAATAAAATAGACATTTGACCATGGGTAATAGTAATATTAAATCAAATACAGTTTGGAAAATAAATTTTAAATAAATGAAATAATATAAAACAAAATATTCTTTATAATTTATACCATCTTAGATTCTATGTTAGAGTTAAATAAAAAATGAATCACACATATGATTAAACAGAGTAAAATGAGTTTTTACTTTGCATATATGTAACATGCCGTTACCAAGACAACCACAACAAGTGCATTTGCAATCAGAATAATATAAGATGGAGAATCCTTCTGACGAGTGTACACAGATTCTTGAAAGAAGAAGCATTAATAAACTAGTTTTAGCAATAAAACACAAGCATGTGTGCACGCACAGAAACACACATGAAAACATTATAAATAAATAAATATGTCAAAATTGTAATTCAACACGCACACATAATTTATTTAAGTATGTATATTTATGTGTTTGGGAATACATATACACACATGCACATATAATAAATATATCAAAATCGTAATACAATATGCACATATAAATAAATAAATATATCAACATCATAATACAATTTATTTAAGTATGTATATTTACATATACTTGCAAGGCAATTTATTTAAATTTGTATTTTATTTATGTGTTTGGGATTCCATACATATTTTTACACCATGTGACACATATAATAAATGAATAAATATATCAAATCATAACATACCATAATAACGTAAAATGCATGTATTTAAGTATATAGCCTTGTATCATAAATAGTGTTTGGGAATACATGGAGACCTACATATTTAGCCGTTCTATGGTTTAAAAATTTGTTGGTAGTGGACATTAAATCAATATTATTTCAACAAATTCTTTTACAATTAAACAAGTTTTTGTTTATTTAGGACCGATATTTAGTGCATATTTTCCTAGATCATTGTAGACACCGTGCGGCATAACGCCGTTTGGTTTTCTCGCTTTAAAATGTATTTTTATGTCATTAAATAAATATATTTGGTTTTGTTATTTAAAAAAATGTTTTATACAACAAAATTTATTTTTTGAAAAGCTGAAAGACCGCGATATTTTAGATGTTTCCCGTATATAAAAATATATATATATATTCAGCAACACACAAAAGCACATATAATAAAAAAATAACTAATATAGTCTCCCAAAAATTCGACTTATACACAAGTATATACGGTTTGTGTTTGGGTATATATATATATATATATATATGCACACATTATAAATAAATAAATATATCAAAATCGTAATACAGCAGACATTTATTTGCTGTTGTTTGTCTTACTACACATGTCTCCTGTACATGGCTGGTAAGTCAGTAAAGTTGTGTTTCCCGCACAGTCGTCACCCCCAGCTGATGGGCTGGGATTTGTGCAGCTTCTGTTCAGTTCCACTGATTGATTACAGGACACCAGGCAGGCAGCAGTTTTGACCGTCTCCCAGGGCGACCACTGACCATCAACTTAAAACAGACAGATAAACTGTACGTAAGTAAAATAAATAGGTAAAAAATAGGTAAGTAGGGAAATAAATAAATAAACAGAAAAAGAATAAAAATTTGTAATACTACTATTGTCATTATAATCGTAGTCATCATTATTATAATTATCACTATAAGTGTCATTGTTATTATTATAATTATTATTATTATTATTATTATTATTTTATTGTTGTTATTATCATTATGATTATTATTTTATACATACTGGCTATACTTCATTATATGATTCACTATAATGGGAAATGCCACAATACATTACAATTTTACAACATATGACAGTTACAAAGTATTACAATCAGAACATGGCCATTACAAAGTATAATTACAATATACTACCACATGATACACACAAAATATTAAAATTACAACATGACATTTACAAAGTATTATAATAACAGCATTACAACATATGACAGTTACAAAGGTATTATAATTACAACATAGGACACATGGTACCTTGACTTACAAGTTTAATTTGTTTCATGCCCGAGCTCAATTTGCACCTATATCAAATCAATTTTCCCAGCTGAAATTAATTGAAATACCATTAATCCATTCCAGACCCCCAAACCACCACATTGTTTTTGTAAGAAAAATGTATTTATAAATGACATATATTGTATAAAAAAAAAAAAACTATATAAAAGAGAATGTAAAGAAATAAATTAGTTTTGTAAATTTATTTTGGAGATGAGACAAACTATTTTAATGCCTTTGGCTGGAGTTACAGCCTTTATCAACTCCTTCTGTGTCAGTACGGTACATATCATAGAAGTACTAAGCTTGTACTGTCACACTTAAGTTTTTCTATGATTTAATGCTTTTATTCAATGGACATCACCCGCTTCTTCTTCTCAGCACTGTCCTCTGCACACACTTTCTTAGGATCCATGGTCAGAAAAAAGAAATTTGGCAAAACGCTGCACAACACAAGAGATGCTTCAATGGCGAGGTAACCATGTGAAGTAAATGAGGGAGACATGGGAGTTGGCATGGATGTTGTGTTGTTCATTGCGCCAACTAGTGGCAGTGTTTCTGAAGTTTGCTTGTAACTCAGATTTTGGCTCACAACTCAAAGAAGAATATCGACCAATGCAACTGCTTGTAACTTGGAAAACTTGTAAGCTGGTGCACATGTAAGTCAAGGTACCATTGTTTTATAATTACAACATTACAACATATGACACTTACAAAAGTATTATAATTACAACATAGGACCATTACAAAGTATCACAATAATAACATGACAGAATAAAAAGTGTTACAATCACAATATATGAAAACAAGACAATTAGAAAGTATTACTATTACAACATAATATAACAAACTGCAATTACAACACACCACAGTGACAATCACAATATATTCCAAATCATTCCCATTGCCTGGAACTGTTCAAAAAAAAGAAAAAACCTGTGTTAAAGATTAGTAGAAACTGCTTTGATTTACCACACAGCTGGCCTTTGCAAGGCACAGTGATTATGGTGACATCATCTCCTTGGCAATACTGCCCATCACCCTGGGGAGGAGGGTTGGTACAGGTTCTCATCATGGTCACTCTGTGAACACAAATATCATGACATGCATCAGCATATGTCTTAAACCAGGAGGTCCACTGTCCATTTACTGAAAGTTGAAACAGCAACGTCAGTATCATTTTTAGCAACAGTTTAGCCATCTTGCTAACACTAGTGGATGTGGTATTAGTGATCAGCATTATTATTATTATTATTATTATTAATACTAATACTAGTTCTAGCAGTACTTATAATAATTTAATAAACATCAAGAAGTGTTGTTATCTGCCCACTCAGTATCAACAATTCACCATACACTTATTTTAATACTTGTATAAATATACTCATCTAAACAAACACACACACAAAACACATCATAAACATATTTATATATGTATGCAAAGTAGGTGTTGTTATTATAAACTAACCTCATACTGTTACCTAGAACTTCTTTCACATACACACAAACACTTATTCAAACAAACACATACACTCACAACACAGGTACACACACACAAACACACTCACATGCACACACAGACTCACAAACACACAAACACTTATTCAGACAAACACATACACAGACACACTTACAAACAACACACGCACACACACACACACACACAGACTTGCATACACACAAACACTTATTCATACACATACACACACACACACACACACAATAGTTTCTGTATTTAGTCACAAACATGATTGGCACTCCCCATCAGCACATCTCTTGATGAACTGTGTTTGGTCGTTTCCTGAACACATCAGTCTGCCTAGATCGACAAGCCCGGGCAGCTCACAGAATCTGATAAATGTGTGTGTACTTTCACACCTCGCTGAGCATTTTGTCTTCTGCCTAAACTCCCAGTCAGACCACGCCCCTTCCACTGCCTGTGCATCTTCTCCTTCACCCCCTGTGTGAATACAAAATATTTTATTGTTTTTTGTCTTTTCCTAAGAGAGAATAAAAAAATTGTATTCTATTTTCAACTTTTTTTTATTCCTGTCAGAAAATAATAATGGTTATCATTATCTTTTTATTTTTTTAATTTTCCTGTATCTTTTGCCAGGACAAACAAAAAAAAAAAAAAAAAAAATTGATTGTAATTTCTTAATCTTTCCTATATTCTCTGAAAGAAAAGAATACAAAATTTGTTATTATTTTAATTTTTTTCCTATATTATTGAAAATATAAAAAATTCTATCATTTTTTTTACTGGTCTTCCTGTATTCTCTGTCAGAAAAGAATAAAAATTCTGTTATTTTTGTAACTTTTCCTATATTTTCCACAATTGTCAGAAAAGAATAAAAATAAATTCCACTTTTTTTTCTATCCAACCTATATTCTCTGTCATAAAATTATAAAAATAACAAACATTCTAATTTTTTTCCCATCTTTTCCTCTATTCTTTATCAGAAAACAAAGAAACTTTCAAACATGCATAGGAATAAATTAAACTTTGTATTTATCACATGATTTTAAGTACTTTAAAATAAATTAAAAAAAACACATTTATTAACTGGAAATGAGAGCAGTCCAAAAATAAATAATGTCTTCAAATTTAAATCTAGTCAACAGAAATAATAATAATAATAATAATAATACAAAAAAATAATATAATAATAATAATAATAATAACACTAATAATAAAAATAATAACAACAACAGTAACCAAAATGCTATCAGTAACAGTAATAATAATAACAATAATCATGACAAGAGTAACACTACAATAACAACAACAACAATAACAACAGTAAGAATAAATAATAACAATAATAATGACAACAGTAACACTACAATAACAACAACAACAACAACAATAATAATAACAACAATATGTAGAATTTTTTAATTCTTTTTTTTTTGGCATGGATGCAGTTCCAGATGTTTTCAGAAAGCAGTCTATGACAGTCACACAACAGTTACCGAGACGTCTGATTCTGAGTGCAGAAGAACATAATCCTGTGACAAGCTTTTTTCTATGCCCAACGCAAGGCCAACCACCTTTGGAAGGTTTGGGGTTTGAACAAAATCTTCTGTAGTATATCTGGTACGTCCCATAGCCTTCTGTGACACTGCACACCACTGTTCTGGGTTGCCAGGTAGTCCATGCTCCGTCAACTACAGAGTGACAAACACGTGTTTAAGTTCTGATTGTTAAAATAACAATGACTGAAATACAGGGACTGAAATCACAGTTATTAAGAGTATAACAGAATATTAAAAACAAAGATATAAAGTGTAAAGCTCTCTCTCTCTCTCTCTCTCTCTCTCTCTCTCTCTCTCTCTCTCTCTCTCTCTCTCTCTCTCTCTAGATAAAATGGATGGATAGATAGATAATAGATACAGATATAGGTAACTTCTCAAATATAAATGATTTCTCTGTGTTCTTTAAAATTCAAAGAATTAACACAGTGAAAATGTACTGATCAATATAATACATTTCAAGACTTTAAGGAAGCCATGAAAACATGTTAGATATAGAAAAATTTAAATGACCAGGGCTTTTTGCTAAAATAGGTGAAATGCTTTAATAATCTATTTTATAACTAAAATATAAATAAATAAATAAATAAATAAATTAATTAATTAATTAAAATTGAAAATCAAGAAAATAATTTTTAAAAACCATTATTTCCCCTTTCCTATATTATACATTCCTATAAACTACAAAAATCACATCAATATTGTCAGTCATTCATCAGCTGCATAATTGTTTCTATAAACCTCAAAATAAGTAAGTAAATAAATAAATAAATAACTAAATACTGGAGAAATACCTGCACGACACTTTTCCCCTCTGCAGTTTAGGAGGACTATAATGTTCTTGTTTCCCATACACACTGTTTTGGCATTACGCACAAAACTTCGACATTTTCTATTCAGTATCGTCAATTGTTTACAAGTGTGTCTACACCGACTGTCTGTTTTGTTTTGGATCCAACCAGACCACACCCCAGGCATTACACCAATTTGGTGTGTTATAGCTAGAATATTTGTTAACATTTTAGCAGAAGAAAAAAGTGATGATAACAACAATGATTGTGACGATAGAGAAGTTTGTGATGATAAATAAGTTTGTGAGATGATGATGATGATACTGTTTTGCAAACAATGATGTGATGATGATTTTTTATTACTGCCATAACTCATAGGCAGAATGATGATTATAATGAAAATGATAATGACTGATGATGATAAGAGAATGATAATGATTAGAACTATCAGTGGACAAGATGATGATAGTAACAGTGATAAAGATGATAATGACAGTCATGATATAGTAATTACAATGATGATGAGTAGAATAACTGATAATGATAATAACAACAGTGATGAATATCATTACAGTAATGGTGAGAATGATTATAATGACGATGATTATAACAATTACAATAATGAACATCATCATGAAAACGGATGATATTTACAATGGTAAAAATATTTATAATATTTCTGGATATTATAATGACAACAATGATATAATAATTACAATGGCCATTAAGATGATAATGAAGATGCTGAGATGGTGATGATAAAAACAAAAAAGAGAGTAATGACTGATGATGGTGATGACAAAGAAAAGAACAATACTAGATGACAACTTGTCTAATTACCAATCTCAGAACACTTAGCATACACAAAACAACTCATTGTCTTCGTCACCATAGAATCTCCGATGCACATTTTGCCCCCGTGCAGTGGTACTGGGTTGTTGCAGAGCCGTTCAAAAACCAAGTGGATGATGCCTTGAGAGCACGTCACGCTGCAGTCACTCATCCTCAGCGTGGTCCAGCGACTCCAGTGACCCTTCACTGGATGATAAAATGTAATGATATACATCAGAATATCAGATTATCATTATTTACAACTAGTTATTTATTACTACTGTTGCTATAAAAATACTTACATACATAAAATTACTAACATAAAAATACTTCAAATAATAGTATCACTTGTACTGCTTCTATTATTTCTGTTACTAATAGCACTGTTGCTCATACTACTGCTGGTACTATTACTACTGTTACTATTAATGCTAAAAGTACTTCTACCAGTATAACTACTACTACCAAACGACTACAACTACTACTACTATTACTACTATTACCACCATTATAACAATTGCTACTAATACAATCATTACTGCTAGAACCACTACTACTACGACCATTACTGCTACATGTACAACTCATCGCTTCAACTTGTGCTACCACAACCTTCTATACTATTACAGCATCACTACATCTGCTACAGCACCATTGCATCTACTTCAGTATCTTACCGGGACAAGCAACGTCAAACTTGCATACTTTGTACTCTGATTTAAACGCGATGCCGACACAGTTTTGTTTGTCTTCCGAACGACATGTACGGTTGTGTGAGACAGTTCTGAAACCGTACCCACAGGTTGTCGAACATTCTCCTTCCGTGGTCTTCCAAGGAAGCCATGCATCTATTGAGAAACAAAAGATTTCATTATTTAACTGTTGCAAAGGTACGATTGTGTGAGACAGTTCTGAAACCGTACCCACAGGTTGTCGAACATTCCCCTTCTGTGGTCTTCCAAGGAAGCCATGCATCTATTGAAAAACAAAAGATTTCATTATTTAACTGTTGCAAATAAGATGTTACCAAATTCTCAGAAAAAGAAAGTTTAATTTGTTGTTATACGACAAGTTTAGTAGTTAGTGATATATTTTAACAAATAATCTACTGGGATTAAGAAGTAAAAAACATTCCTGAGTACATATATTTAATCCATGGTTATATAGTATGGTACAGTAAATATATATAAATATATTTGACATATTTCCATTCTTTTAGATTTTCAATAATACAAAATAATGATAACTTTAACCATTTTCTCTTATTAGCTTGAACTCAAAAATTACGTGTTTAAAAAATCATACAGGTAATAAGACAGAAATATGTTGCTGTCACCAAATATTGGCTATGTTTTTAGCCAGGATGTTTTTACAGTCATTTTTCAACAGACAGAAAAGCAGAAACCAGATCCTTTGATGAATGTGGTGTTTGCAATGATAATTCTTGTGCTACACTGACAAATGGATTTTCTGGAGTAGTGAAATTTGGCCAAATGGGCAGTTCTAGAATGACAGAATCTAATAAATTTTGCAAAAACAGTTATAATGCAGATTAGTGTGTGAAACAGCCAAGCAGACATTCTTGACGGGATGAGTTCTAAGAATTTTAACAAAAACAGATGTGAAGCAGGTTAGATTGTAAAAAAAAAAAACACAAATGGATATTCTTGGGATGATGGATTCTGAGAATTTTAGAAAAAAAAATACATATATATGTATATAAATGATACCAGGCAGGTTGAAATAAAAAAAAGGCGAAATGGTTGGGGGAATCTACACTGCATAGATCAGATGATCCATCACACTTCATTTTTTTCTGAGAAGGTTAAATAACTTACTAGGACATTTTCCATTGTAGCAGATCTGTGTTATGTTTGCCACTGTCAGACCATAGCACTCGTATGTTTTATCCACGCACTCTCGTTTCAGCGTCACGTTCCACACACAGTCAGAACGGCAAGAGGAATTCGTAACAATTTCCCACTCAGACCACATCCCTGAAATTTAATTATATTCCTTCATTATTTTTATTTTTTTAAATCGACAATGAAATTTTTTGTTTTCAAAAGGTGTAGGGAACTATTTTTATTTTGGTGTTTGTGTTTATTTTTTATTTATTAATTTATTTGTCTGCTCAAAAATACAATACTTTTATTATTAATGCTAAACCTTATTTATTTAAAGACAGTGTAAAAAAAATATAAGAAAAAAAAAGGAAGATAAAAATTTATTTTTCTCAACACTCTGAACTCACAGTGACACAACAGCATACGGGTATTTAAAACCATCCAGATTATAAAACAAAACAAAAAAACACAGCGCTATTCTTCTTTTAACATCAGCTGCAACAAATATAATTAAACTTCTTCTCATAGAGTACAAAACAATATAAAATTGCTTTGATCAACTTACCAGTGAGTCAAAAGGAAAATGAGAAAGCTTATAAATAAATGTGCCTAGTACCTTGACATGGTCGTTTATTGTCACAGAAATCTTGAACTTGTTTTGATTCAGGTCCCTCACAAGGAGTTTTCAAGCATTTTCTAACAAGTGATACAACTCTGAGACCAAAACCACAGGTCACCAAGCATCTACTCTCATTAGACACTTTCCACGGGCTCCATCCACCTATGCCTTCAGTAAAATAATTAAATAAACACATAAACAAATTAATTAATTAAGGTAAACATATAATCAAAGAAATAATGATATATAATGAAATAAATAATGAAGTAAATATAATAAGATAAATACGTGAAATAAACAAAGGTAATAAATAATATGAAACAAATTCTGATAAGTAAATAAATATAATTTTGTTATTCATGCAAACTCAAAACTGATTTAAATCTCTCTCTCTCTCTCTCTCTCTCTCTCTCTCTCTCTCTCTCTCTCTCTCTCTCTCTCTCTCTCTCTCTCTCTCTCACTGTGTAAGAAAACAGAACTAAAATGACATTACTCTAAAGGTTATTTACCTGGACATTTCCTATCTGGCTTGCACCACTTGATGGACAGTCTGAATGAGTTTCCTACACAGTTCTTTGTCTGACACGTTCTTATGGCTCGCTCAGTTAGTCTGACTGCAGAACACTTCGGACACCTGCCGGTCAAGTGAATCTGCCACTGAGACCACTCGCCTAATCACAGAAATATTAACTCGTAAGAATTTTCAAAAAAGATAAATCAATATTTAAAATATTTCTTGTATATTAAATTAAATTAATGAAGATATTAACAACTAAAGTCAGGCAAGTTCCCATTCCATCCAAATGCCAAACAAAATAAGGTAAAAATAAGACAAATTCATGAAATCATTACAATTTTAGTCTCTCTCTCTCTCTCTCTCTCTCTCTCTCTCTCTCTCTCTCTCTCTCTCTCTCTCTCTCTCTCTCTAAATTACAATAATTATAAAAAAAAAAATAACGAAAAAACATTTTAAATATTAATTAAAATAATTTATGAACAAAACAAAAAAATTATCCAACAAAGATGTAGTTAAATGTTTAATCCATTAAGAATGATTCATATAATGTAATGGTTCATAATAAAAATGATTCATGTAATTAAAAGTATTCATCAACAAAAATGATTAATGCAATAAAATAGATTAAACATTAAAAATAAGGAAAGAAAGAAATAAGTTATGCGTTAAAAATAAAAACATATTATGCAATAAACATAATTCAACATTTTAACAATAAAAAGGATTCATGCAATAAAATTATTTCCAATACAATAATTCCTGGAATTAAAAGATTCAACTAAATAAAAATGATTCATTTAATTAAAATAACATATAATTAAACTGATTCATGTAAGGTGAATAAATAAAATATTTTATGCCTTATAAAAACGATTCATTTAACAAGAATGAAACATATAATTAAAATGATTCATCTGATAATAATTAAAATAGTTTAGCCTGATAAAAATATTCATGAGAATAATTAAAATGACGCATGCAATAATAATCAAAATATTTTTGTCTGATAAAAAAAAATTATTAATGTAATTGAAATGATTCATATAAAAATGATTCATATAATAACAATGATTCATATTATAAAACTGATTTGTGTAATAATAATAATAATAATAATAATAACAATAACAACTAAATAAACAAAAGCACTCACCTATCGTACACTTTCCCTTTTGACATTTCTCTGACCACATTTTAAAAGGAAGTCCTACACAGTCTGCACCTCCACTTCTAAATTTAGGATTATCACAACGCCGTTTCGCGTACCACACCACCATTCCCATCCCACAGGTGACACTGCACCCTGTTTCAGTGCTCTTTGTCCAGGAACCCCAGCCCCCATTTACTGAGAAAGAAAAAATACACCTGGAATTAGAATCCATTCATCAAAGAACACCACACCCAGAGAGTAACTGTGAAGAAATAATACTCTGTAATAGATTATTTCTAAACCCTCTGTGGTCTTGAAAATAAAAAAATAATAATATCCTACATTAGAATCATTTCATCCAAGAACACAAAGCTAATGTTATCAGAATAAAAATAAAAAATAAAAAATGTTTCATATCCCTTCTTCGAAGTATTTAACAGCAGAAAAAAAAAAAAATATAAATATATATAAAAAATGAAAAAAATAAATAAATAAAATAAAATAAAATAAAATACAAATAAATAAAACTTTTTGAATAGGTTATAGATTTCAAACTGAAATAGTCATAAATGAAATATTTGTTTTTAATCTGATTAATATATATGTATTAAAACAATAACATGACGATTATATATATATATATATATATATTAAAATGGAAAGATACACACTGAAAAGCATTAGCAATAGAAACTGGAAATGTATAAAAAGTATGTAATTAGACTGAGAAATTAATAAGATAATCACAATATGTATAAATTCTGGATTTAAATAGATTTAAATAAACAACAACAAAATAAAAAAAAAAAATAATGATAATAATAACACTAATAATTATAATATAATGATAATAATAATAATAATAAAAAGCCATATAATAAGATATAAAAGATAAACTATCTGTTTATTAATCAGAAACAAATCCAAATAATCATATCAAAATATTTAAGGTTTTTTTTCTTGACACTCTTTTCTGACACTTTAAACAGCTGTGGTTCAAATTATCTTAATCTAAATATTATTATTTTTAATTCTTCAATGTTAACAAACTTTATAACAAAATCGTGAATAATTTAAAAAAAAAATGATTTAAAATGTTTAATTTCTGTTACCAGGGCAATCGAGAACTGAATAACATTTCTCCAGAATGCGTCGACTTGCACTACCATAACAGGGTGCATGCACACATGTCCTGCTAAAATATACTGCACGAAACCCGATTTCACATGTTACTAGGCAACCAGTATCTTTTACTATTTCCCATGCACTCCACCCTTCAAGATCTGGAAATAATATATTTATAATAATATTATTAATAACATTATTATTCAAACCATGATCAACATTACCTTTATTATGAGTAGTAGTTGTAATAGTAGTAACTGGAGAAATAATAATATTAGTTGTAGTAGTAGCTGTAGTAGTGACAGTTGTAGTATCTTAATATAATGTTGTAACAATAGAATTACTAGTAGTAGATCACTAACATTAGGATTATTAGTATAGTTGTTATAGTTGTTGTAGTAGTGAAGGAGTAGTAGTTGTAGTAGTAGTAGCCTAAAGGTAATAGTAATAGTAACAGTAATCACAACACTACTAATAATAACAGCACCACTAATAGCATTAGGAGTAACTATTAGTAGAAGCAGTATTAGTAATATTAGCAGTAACTGTGATAGTAGTTGTGGTTGTAGTAGTAGCAGGAGCATCATCAACAGTAATAACAGTAGAAATAGTAGTATCAGTAATAGTAAATTTTACGTCTGCTGTAACAGTAGTGGTAATACTAACAATATAAACAGTGGTAGTAATAATGATGGCATTAGTAGTAGTACTAGTAGCAATAGTAAAAGTAGTATAGGTATTAATAATAAAAGCAATACCTATACAGTTATAGTAGCTGTAGTGAAAGTAGTCATAGTAGCAGTGGTAATAGTAATCATAGTAGAAATTATAGTAATAGTAGTAGTAATAGTAGTACTGGTAATAGTAGTAATAATGGTAGTAGTAGTAATAGTAGTAGTAGTAGTACTTACATTAGTAGTAGTAATATGACTAGTGTAGTAGTGGTAATAGTAGTAATAATAGTAATAGTAGTAGCAGTAGGTATAGAGTAATAGTAGTAGTAGTGGTAGTACTTACATTAGTAGTAGTAGTAATAGGACTAGAGTAGTAGTAGTAGTAATAGTAGTAGTGGTAATAGTAGTAATAATGGTAGTAGTAGTAATAATAGTAGTAGTAGTAGTACTTACATTAGTAATAGTAATAGGACTAGAGTAGTAGTAGTAGTAATAATAGTAATAGTAGTAGTAGTAGTAGTAGGTATAGAGTAGTAGTAGTAGTAGTAGTACCAGTACAAGTTCTGCCTGATTCACACCATACATATTCTTCTTGCATAAAACTGCCGCGACATTGCTTTTTTAAACATCTTCGACTTTGCACATGTGGTCTCTTCCCCACCCCACAGACAGCAGGGCAGGTATTAGTCCCCACCGACTCCCACACAGTCCAGGGTGAGTCTGTCAATACATTACTATTATATCACCATCATTGTCATCATCATCATCATCATCATCATCATCATCATCACTGTTATTGTTTTTAAAAATAGTATTTCAAGTATTATTATTATTATTATTATTATTATTATTATTATTATTATTATTATTTTCACTATTATTAACACATTATTATTACTACCTGTACCCAATCATTTATCTGGTTTCCAGACATCTGGAAAAATCTGGAAAACCTGTCACTGTTTTACCAGAACAATTTTGAATTAGGCTAGCTTTTATTTTTGTATTTTAGTTTTTGTGACACTAATTCAAGTGAGAATGTTGTGTTTGCAGGTGATGATCATATCACAAAAAAGTTATTATTCATTTCCATTTACTCTATATTTTCATTTATTATTTATATTTTACTAGCAGAAATGCAACATGCTAGTAAGTGAAAAGAGTATTCAGTACAGGTATTTTTATGAATTTTAAGTTAATTCATAAAGATCAAATGACAGTTTAACTGAGGGTAAAAATTTGTATCTGTTAAATTCAGTTTCATTATTTATTTTTCTTTGTTTATTTTATATTTTAAATAAATATTTAGCCAGTATATCGATAAATCTGACATATTCAGAAATCAGGACCACCTCCAGAACCAATCTCACCAGATAAATGATTCAGTAATTGTTATTAATACATTGTTACTCCGTTTATTAATATTAATATTAATATTAGTGTTATTATTATCATTATCATCATCATTATTAGTATTATTATCATTATTAACATTGTTATTATTATTATTATTATTATTATTATTTATATTAATATTATAATTATTATTGTCATTATCATCATTACTGTTATTATTGTTGCCATCCATATGTTATTATTATTATTATTATTATTATTTTATTATTATTATTTCTAACAAACTAAAATAAGAAAAACAAACCATGTTTCTTCTGACATTTGCTCTCCTTACAGACTCTGCGAAATATTTTGAACTGGCTTTTCACTCGATTCATTTTCGTACCCTCAAAGTTAGGCTCTCTGTAGTCCCTGCGCGACAAAATATTTCTGATGCCCGAGTCACAAGTCGCTGAACACATTGCTCTCTCAAGCACGACCCAATCAGACCATATCCGATCCCCTGAAATAAAATTATTTTACATCACAATGTACTGTTCTGTCTGTATGACTGTTTGCCTGTCTGTCTCTCTCTCTCTCTGGCAATCGATATGTAAAAAAAAAATTGATTGGTAATACTGACAATTTAGTTGTTAAAGTTATTCATTGCTGTTTGGTTGACATGTTAGAAAGATTCCACTACAAGGGAATAAGAAGATTAAAATGTTTAAACTGCCATAGAATTAACGCATAAAAGCAGAGCAGAGAAATAAAGCGTTTAACATGCTTTACTAGTAGTGAATGAGAACATTATCAACCATCACAGAATTAGACATTAAAAGTCTTGATTAAGACAGAATCAGTATATCAGCTGTAGATTAATACAGAATTAGAACATTAAAAAATATTGATTAACATGAAATCAGAATGTTAAAAGTGCTGATTAACATAGAAGTTGAACACTGAAAGTGTTGATTAACATAGAATTAGAATAACAAAAATTTCCATTAAAACAGAACATTGAAATTTTCCATCAACATTTTAGAATGTTCTAAAACAGAACATTTAAAAATGTTCTACCACCATTCCAACATGATCTTACCTTCTAGACAAGAATCTCCTTCGCAGTTATTAGTTTCTACTTTAACACTAGGTCCAACACACATGCGTCCTCCATATTGGGGCGTGGGGTTAGAGCATTCTCTGACATGAGTAATGTACTGTTGACAATTCTCTTGGCACCGAGATTCAGACTCAATCCTCCATGTTGACCACGATCCATGCACTAAAACACAGAGGGAAATAAACAAACCAGTTTTCAACAACATTTCTGAGAAAATATATTGAAGAAAAAAGTCACTTCAGCCATTTAAAGGTTTGTTTCTTTTCAATTACTGTATCTTAACATGGACAACAAAACACATACCACAGTCTTTGAAATCAAATCCTGAAACGCTGCTATGGATGAAAAATTCACTAAATATATTTGATAACTGAAGTGAATGGTGCACACACATATATGCATGCATACACATACATAGGAAAACACACCCCTACTTAAAATACACAGATACATACAGACCATACACACAGATACATGCAGAGACACATATATACACACAGACTCAAAATCCCATCCATATGCACAGACACACAGATACCTTAAAAACCATACACAGATACACATATAAACATACATACATACATACATACATACATATATATATATATATATATTATACTCACATACCCATACTCACACACACACACACACACACACCACCACCACCACCACACACACATATACCTGAACACTATTTTATTTATTTATTCATTTTACTTTTACATTAACAAAACGTGATTATTTTACCTCAACAAACACATGGTTTATCTTTACCTGGACAGGGGTCAATTACTGGACACGGCTCAACGACTCTTCTTTTTGACCTTCCCAAGCAGTACATTCGGTCAATGACGCAGTCCCTGATGTAGTACTCCACAACAGACTTCATGCCGCACATTGCGTGGCATCCTTCGCCCCGCACTTTGCTCCAGAACGTCCAGCCGCCCAAGGGGTAGCACTTTTCATCAACGTAACAGTAGTCATGTAAGATCTTCATTGCATTGCCGTTACACTGCAACCCCTTGGTCAAACAGGTCCGGGTGTAGTTCACCCAAAAAGCTTTTGGTTTGCAGTTCTTTTCACATGTGACCTTCTGAACTCGATGCCATGACGACCATTCCCCAAACTCTGAAGAAAAAAAAAAAAAAAAATTATAAAAATAAAAAAATTTACATTTTTATTATTATGATTATTTGTTTTGGGGTATTTCTTATCATTCATTTGTCACCAATGAGAACTACTGCTTCTGTTTTAAAAAAGAATAGAAAAGTATTAATATTATTTTTTTTTTTTTAAATTATTATTTTTTTTTTGTTTTGTTTTGTCTGTTTCCTAGACTTAATATGTCACATGACAACCAAAGGTCTATTATAAAAAAAATTAAAGGAACTATTATTTTTTTTTTTTTTTTTAATTTTAATCTGGCCTACTGACTTTATTCAAAGAAGAAAATAAAACATTTTTTTTTTTTTTTGGCATGCATTTCCTAACATTAAAATTTATTATTATGACAATCAGCGAGAAATTTAAAAAGTTAATAAAAATACTAAAGTTAAGAATATTTATTTTGTTATTATTATTATTATTTTGTTTTATTTCAGTATAATTTTAGGAAAATGTTTATAATTTTTCATATATTTTGAAAAAATATATATTTTTGAAATCAATCAATCTCTCTCTCTCTCTCTCTCTCTCTCTCTCTCTCTCTCTCTCTCTCTCTCTCTCTCTCTCTCTCTCTCTCTCTCTCTCTCTCTCCATATATTTTTCATTCATTATTTTATTTTATTTAATTGATTTTTACCTCTGACACAGCTGTCCCCCAAACACTTCTCCATCACCGACTTCTCCGAGACACCAACACACGGTTTACCTAGGTAAGGTGCCGGGAAAGTGCACGTTCTCATTAGAGTTATCTTTCTTGAGCAGTTCCTTAAACAAGGACCATAAACTCTTGACCAGTGAGACCAACCTCCATCAGCTGAAAAATAGCTACAGTTTTAGTATTCTTATCACTGTTGTCATCATTACCGTTTTTATTTTTCTTCTTCTTCGTGTTCTTTTTGTTATTATTCTTGCTATGTAAAATCAGTGATTTTATTTGTTTTTCCTTTTCATACAAATTATTCAGAACTTTCTAAGCACAGTATAATTATAACTATCATATGCGTGAAATAATAATAATAATAATAATAATAATAATAATAATAAAAATAATGCTGATGATTATATGATAACAATAATATAATAATGATCATGGTGACAATAACAAAAAAAAAAAAAAAAAAAAGTAGTAACAACAAAATAAAAATAATAATAACAAGAAATATCAGTAACAAGAAGAACAAGAAGAAGAAATACTTACAAGGACAAGGCATATCGATAATACACTGAGTAGAAACATTCTTCACTCTTGGCTCTTCGCAACTTTCTTCTCCATCACATTTTCGCTCATGGTATATATTTAGTGTACCCAGGCCACAAGTAACAGAACAAGCATATACAAGTTTTGGTACAAGCATTTGTGATTCTGTCCGTAAAGAACAAAATTAAAAAGAGAAAAATGTCTTCATTTCAATAAAAAGAATCTAGTGTGGTTACTTTATATCTCTTTGTATTTCATTTTATTATTATTATTATTATTATTATTACTATTATTATTATTATTAGGTTTTTTTTATAAAGATTTGTTATTGTTAATTTTTAATATTATTATTGATATTATTCTTCCTATTATTATTATTATTATTATTGTTGTTATTGTTATTGTTATTTTTGTTGTTATTATTATCATTATTGCTATTATGTTGTGATTATTATTATTATAATATTATTATGGATGGATGGATGGACATTTTGTTATAATTAATGCTGTTGCTGTTGTTCTTGTTCTTGTTATTATCATTTCATACAAAAATAAATATATAAAAATGCATGCTTGCATTTGCAGACACAGATATATAGTCACCTGGTATAGGAATATAGCTTGCTGGTTATTTTCTGTCACCCAGGACAACACAAACACACTGTTGTATTAATCCTGAACACACACACACATACAAACACATGCACAAATATATGTAGACAAACACACACTGTCTACATAATGACACAAACTAAAATACTTATAATATTAATTAGAGATTAATTAGAGATTTTACACATGCAAATATATATATATATATATTCACACACTTCTCTTATTATCTATCTTTCATAATTTATATTTATACACACAAACACACACACAATTTGTCTGAACAAATGCACAAACATATACAAATAATATTAATTATTTGAAAATATACTTCATACTCTCTCATACACACAGACATATTATACATGTACATATACACACACACACACACACACACACACTTATTATATTAATATTTGATTTAGACATTACTGTTTATACTTACTCTGGCATTCTGGTGTTAAGAAACATTTTTCTATGACATATCTGTGAACTTTATTTGATTTACATGGACTTTTTTTGCAGAGTTTCACATAAAGTCCAAGTACATGCTCAGATGTACAGTTATGACAAATATTGTTTGTCACTTTGAGCCAAGAAGTCCATTCAGCAGTTACTGCAACATTATAGTGTTCATTTTAATAAGACATGTGATACAGAGAAAACTGGCATATTGCTCTTTATAATAATAATAATAATAATAATAATAATAATAATAATAATAATAATAATAATAATAACTGCAATAACAATAACATCAACAACAATAACTAAAAATAATAATAATAATAATAATGATAATAACAATAATAATAATAACAATAATAATTGCAATAACAATAACATCAACAACAATAACAACAATAATAACTAAAACAATAATAATGATGATAATAATAATTATAAACAAATAAATAAGTAAATAAATAAATAAATAAAAAGCTAAAAATAAAAGATATACCAAATTACACACCACACATTGATTTTGTTGTTAGATATCTTTGAATCAGTGTTTTTAAAAAAAAATAATAATAATATCATCAACATATACTTCCCAATCCAACAACATATGAAAAGATTTGTAATAATTTTAACAAAGTGTTATAAGTGCTGACTACCTGGTTATTTTTGCATACAAGTGACTCATGTTTAGACTTAATCCTCAGTTTCTTAAACCTTTTTTCTACTTATAAAACCCATAGAGATTAGGAAAACAAATTGGTAGAACCTAAATTCCTTCAACATTCCAAAAATTCATTGGACAGTTTTGGCTAATAGATAACTTTATTTTATCAGATTTCACAGATGTATTCTCAGAAAGATAATGACAATTAAGATTTCTTTTTTTATCACAAATCTTGAAATTTTGAATATTAAAGTGTAATTCTCTGAAACAAGGCACTGAACTAATGATTAGCTTGTGTAGAATGCCTAGTTTACATAAGACCTAGTTTGAAAATCCCTGGTCTAATATATAGGAAGCCACTGATGCCATATTTGAGTTTTAACTTACCACTTAAAGCTGAAATGATCAAGATGAACTGAACAGCCTTCCAACTATTTACAAAATAACTGAAATAATAATCAAAATAATGATGGTGATTATGATGATAATGATAAAGATGAATTAGAGAGAGGAGAAATAGTATCATGTGGGACTTGTTTTCGAAAAAAATTCGAACTTTTATTATTAATTCTAATGGATGACAGTAGTGATCTTTATTATTATTATTATTATTATTATTATTATTATTATTAAAATAGATAAATAAATAAAAATAAATTTATAAGCAAAAATTATCTAACATAATTATATGCTTCATAAAGATTGATATTAATGATGAAATTCTTCTTGTTCAGTGACGCTGGTACAACTTTTTTCGTCAGTATTGTGCAGACAAGAATAACATTGACAACAATATTTATTAGTCTAGATTAGACTTGTTTTGTAGTCTGTTATTACCTCATATTATTATCTTGATTCTGACAAAATTAATTTATAAAACTGAAATTTTATAAATGAAAAAAAGTTGAGATGTGATCTTAATGCTATCGTCTGACGTTTCGAAAACATGGCGAAATCACTTGACATCACGTGATACATCAAAGCAACGTTGTTCCTTAGTTACGGTTACTCGATGGATTATTTTCAATTATAACTACGTTTTTTAATTTATGATTTACAAAAAAGCTATAGGAGATGAAATCAGAAACGTATCCTAGTTGCTGGTTCTTTGGGGGGGGGTTGTTTGTTTTGTGTTTTTTTTTGGGGGTATACACAAATGTATTAGTCTTACCTTTATTTTAATTTTTTGGATAGTTATTAGTAAATTATTTTTCAAACTAATGCATGCAGGAACACAAACAAATATATATCAAAATCATAAAAAGGAGGTTACTTTAAATAAATCCGAACAGATATACGTACTAGATCTGACTTGGCTACACTCATGACTATAGCTATAAACAAAATTACTGATGTTTATAAAAGTAATAATTTTAAAAAAAATGTAGCTTTTCTTTTGTTATTTGTTATTACCAAATGTTTTATCGTTCATTATAAGTAAGTGTTTTATATGATTTTTTATATATTTTGTTGCGAGCTAAAATAATAAATTGCCGTTTTGATTTTTGTATCTAACGATAAACGAAATACTGAGACCAATTTAATGGTTTTCTTTCCTGCGAATGTTCGTGACACATAAAACCTACATTATTTTTTAATTAATTAATTTTATTGTTGCTGTTGTTGTTGTTATTAGTTAATCGTTTTCACTTTCGAGTAAAAGATAAGGTGCGCCCAAAATTTTGAAGCGAATTCAGTTAAGTGTAAATAGGTCATTATCATGTGTCATTGACAGTATAAGGCCATCTTGTTTATCATAGCGTAAGCGTTGGAATTGTTTACTCATTTTGCACAGTTATCTTTTACGATTTCTTAAGTTTGAAATCTCAGGGAACAAAAGAAGAAAAAAGAAAAGAAAACGTTGGCACTATATTGTTGGTAAGCTGGGTCAAATGTTTCTCTGAAACTTGCATGTTTGCGACATTTCAAACGATATTTTAATATTTATTTTGTTATATTATTATAATTTAATTTATTATATGGGCTACTATTTACATTTTAATAATTAAAAACATCACTCGCGTTTATTATTATTATTATTTTATTATTATTATTATTATTATTATTATTATTATTATTATTTTTTTTTTTTTTTTGCTTTTATCTTTAATTGTCGATAGCATGTCCTGATATAGAACTCTTTTTGTTTTTTTATTACAAGACTGCCATTTTTTCAATATCATAATTTACTACTACTACTACTACTACTACTACTACTATTACTACTACTATTAATAATAATAATAATAATAATAATAATAATAATAATAATAATAATAATATAATAATAATTTGTTATTTTAGATATTCTTAAAAAACTAGAACAGATGAAGATATTTCTGTATATTTTAACTCTTTTACTTCTTGGTTTGTATTATTATTTTTGTTGTCATTGTTACACACAGAAAGAAAGATGGATAAATGAACAGAGAGAGAGTGACTGAGAGAAAGAGAGAATGAAAGAGAGAAAGAATGATACAAGTTCAGTACTACTGTTTTACTTTGTCAAAGATTTAATTATAATATGATATTAACACATTAGAAGAGCCATTAATACTGGAAAGCATTGTTCATCTTTTAAAACACATCTCTGACAACAAAAATACTGCTAAACAAAGATAAAAACTAATTTCATAAATTTGCATGTGACTGTTGTTGATAAGAAAGAATGACAAAATAGCATTCCAAAAAGCTGGCATTTTCTTTTTCTTATTTTTAATGAACCACTGATTTTTAAAAAACTTCTTCATAGTCTTGGGATAATTTTGCTTTCAGTCTTCTCATGTTTATTTAATTTATAGATATAGATATAGATTATATACTTTATTTATATACTTTATTTATTTATGTATTTATTTATTTAGTTCCATTTATTTACTTAATATTTATACATTTATTTATTCATTTATTTATTTCTGTTTATGACCATTGCCCCCCAAAAAGCCAAGAACCCCCCCAAAACAGTGTGATAATAAATAACAAAACTGTTATGAGCTTTCTTTTTTATTTTTATTCTTATTATTAACATATATATATATATTTAAATTATTGTCAAACTTTATTATTAGCTAAGATTGAAGTCATAAAAGCTGAACTTAGATATTATACTCAGCATAGCTTTGAATCCACTGTAGTTGTGTATCATTCTATTTAATATAGATGTTTTTATAATAGACTATTTTTCAGCTTGGTGAACGTTATTATTATTTTTATTTTTTTTTTTTTTTTTCTCTGTTAGTGGATGCCCAGTCGCAAAGATGGCAGAAAGTAGGAAAAGAAAAATGCAAGCGTAGTTGTACAACATTGCCAGTTGCAGCGACATACGTGCAACGTTGTAGACAAACTGAGTGTTTGTACAGTCATCTACTGAAGTATGAACTAGACTGGTGTAACCCAAAGACCTCCTGTCTGGGTAAAAAAATCTTATCATACCTTGTAATTACCTTAATTAAATTATTATGTCTTTTACACAGTTTTCATTATTTTAAATATGAATAATGATTACTTGTGTAGATATATTTACTTATACTTCAGTTAGTCAGAATTGTTGTAATATTAAAGTATGATCATTCAAAATAGTTCATTTATCATTATAATTATTGTAAAGTATGATGAATCAGTATAGTCAAAGTAGTTATATTATTCTTTTATTCTTATATTTAATACAACTATAGTAAATGATACTATTTTAATTTAACTATTTTGAATGGTCATACTTTAATACGACTCTACTGAATGATCATATTTAATATAACTATTCTTGTTTGCATAAGACAATAGACAGAGAACATTTTAGGATCTGAAGATAGATGAAATAATTTGATTGTAGCAAACAATTTTTGGATGCCCTGGGTGAAGGAAAAATCTGAACCATGTGCTGTCACTTGTGGTTATGGAACATTAAGAGTAAATTTCAAACGTTCATGCACTGGAAACTGTACTGGCCCATACATTAAAACTGAATTCAGTATTTGTCAGATAGACAAGCCATGTCCAGGTAAAAATAAATAAATAAATAAATAAAACAAAATGATAAAATGTTATGATAATATACACGATTATACATACA
Organism: Chrysomallon squamiferum; assembly: GCA_012295275.1. Taxonomy (NCBI): domain Eukaryota; kingdom Metazoa; phylum Mollusca; class Gastropoda; order Neomphalida; family Peltospiridae; genus Chrysomallon; species Chrysomallon squamiferum. The sequence continues at coordinate 23,893,009 of CM022677.1, forward strand.
CACATAATAATTAATAAAAATTAATTAAAAGTCCTTGTTGACTCTCTCTCTCTCTCTCTCTCTCTCTCTCTCTCTCTCTCTCTCTCTCTCTCTCTCTCTCTCTCTCTCTCTCTCTCTCTTCATCATTTTGACTTTGATGTAATTTTTGTCAAAAAAATACCTATTAAAAATCTTTGTTACTTGCAAACCTCAGAATTAAAATATATTTATTATAATTATATATTTATTTAAAATATTATTTATCAATCATTTTCTATTAAAACTACATTTATTTATTTATTATTGCTTTCATTTCTTTTTCCTTCTTTCGTTCTTCTTTTTTTCTTTCATTCATTCATTCATTCATCCATTTATTATTTATTGGTTTATCTATTTATTTATTTATCAATTTATTTATTTATTTTTTTATTTATCTATCTATCTATTTATTTATTTATTTATTGGTTTATCTATCTATCTGTCTATTTATTTATTTATTTTTTTATTTTTTTTTTTTTTTATCTATCTATCTATTTATTTAATTTTTTGTTTATCTATTTATTTATTTATCAATTTATTTATTTATTTATTTATTTATTTACAGACAAATCTATATTTCAGTTGATGGTAGGTGGACAGTTTGGAAAAAGGTTTCAGTTTCACTGTGTAACAGAAGTTGTAAGAGAAACATTACGTTCACTCGACTCTGTATGAACCCGTATCCAATGTTTGGAGGAAAGAAATGCGGCAGTGAGTCGCAGAACATCATCACGAAGAAATGTTATGGGGACAGTTGTGTTACAGGTTACTGACATTCCATCCACCAGCCCTCACGTTCTCTCAGTAACAAAAACAACAAATAAAGAAATAAAAAAAATAAAAAATAAATAAACACAAAAAAAAGAAAAAACCCTCAAAACAAGTCAATAAAATAATTATCAAAATAAAAAGTAAAAAGAACTCTAATTAAATAAAACAAAGAAAGAATTGAATAGTTAAAAAAAAATAAAAACAAACAACAAACAAAAACAAACCAACCAAAAAAAAAACATAAACAGTAAAATATGTCTTTTACAAGTTTAATTATTATTTTATGGGCATACATCACTAGTTACATCCTTTCTCTCACCAAAAAAACAAAAATGAAACAAACCAAACCAAAATAAATAGAAATAATAAATTATTTATAAAAAAGTAAATAGAATATGTAAGTGTATAGATCTGTATGTATTATGATTATGGTTTATGTATGTGTTTGTTTGTGTGTGTTTGTGTGTGTGTGTGTGTGTGTGTGTGTGTGTGTGTGTGTTGTGTGTGTATATTTACATAAGAATACAACTATAATTAACCCTGTTTGTTTTCAATTTATCTACACCCTCTTTACCATTTACACCAAGAATGTATTTTAAATTTGTTAGTTCCTGGAGAGTGGGGTGCCTGGGTAAGCCTGGGGGCGTGTCCTAATAGCACCTGCAGGGTACATACAAAAAGACTGGCATACAAAAGAATTTGCTTGTCTTCTGAACGGGCGTGTCAGGGTGACCTCTTCAAATCTGTTGTTGTTTGGTGTGATGCAAATGATGACTGCAAAGGTAAAAATAATATAGTGGTCATGTTGTTGTTTTTGCTGTTGAACATTGTTATTATTGTTATTATTATTATTATTATTATTATTATTTCTGTTATTGGTATTGGTGTTATTATTATTATTATTATTATTATTGTTATTATTGTTATTGTTACTGTAGCTATTGTTATTATTGTTGTTGGTGATGGTGGTATTTTTATGTTTTTTGTTGTCTTCTTATTATTAGTATTATTATTATTTGTCCATGTGTGTGTGTGTGTGTGTGTGTGATATATTATTTATTTTTTTAACTGCCTGTATCTGTTGTGTTTCAGTGAAGGGGGGATGGACAGTATGGAGGATTGCAGGAAAAGCAAAGTGTGACCCTGTGACCTGTGTTAGAAAAAGAGGTTTTATGATTTTCAACCGAACCTGTGTTAGAAAACATAAATGTTTAGGTCAAAATATAAAGGCTGTCACATTTAACTGTCCTGTAAATGAATGTCCAGGTAAATTTTGTTTTTTTACAGTTACTTAGTAATTTAGAAAAAAAAAAAAAAAAAAAAAAAAAAAAATTAAAAAAGAAAACTACCTCTCCCCTCCCCCAAAAAACAAAACAACATTCACATTTTATAATAATTACATTTTAATTTATTTATTGTAGTTGTTGTAAATGATTTATAAAATCATAAATATTTTTATTAATAACTTATTAGTTTATTTATTGTGGGATTTTGTTAATTGTTTGTCAAAAAATGAAAATGAAAAAACAAAAAAAAGAATGAGGAAAACATTTGGATTTTATATTAATTATGGTTGAGAGAGAGAGAGAGAGAGAGAGAGAATGAGTGAGTGTGTGAAATATGCTATTAATGATTCCAGAGAATGCATTTAACGAGGAAAACATTTGTATTTTATAATAATTATGGTTGAGAGAGAGAGAGAGAGAGAGAGAGAGAGAGAGAGAGAAAGAGTGTGTGACATACACTATTAATGACTCCAGTGAATAATTTAACGAGGAAAACATTTGTATTTTATAATAATTATGGTTGAGAGAGAGAGAGAGAGAGAGAGAGAGAGAGAGAGAGAGAGAGAGAGAGAGAGAATGAGTGTGTGACATACACTATTAATGACTCCAGTGAATAATTTAACGAGGAAAACATTTGTATTTTATAATAATTATGGTTGAGAGAGAGAGAGAGAGAGAGAGAGAGAGTATTTGTGTGTGTGTGTGTGTGTGAGTGTGGCATATACTATTAATGACTCCAGTGAATGCATTCAGCCAGTCTGACAAACAGAAGGTGTGTTTCAGTTGATGGTGTTTGGACGGAGTGGGAGCTGTCAGACCTGGCTTGGTGTGGGAGACACTGCACTAGGAGAGTTTTCTACACGAGGTTCTGTTCAAACCCAGCCCCAGGCAACGGAGGACGTCTGTGTCCAGGCAGCGACATTAAAACAATCACACACAGCTGTGAGGGAGACAGCTGCGCTCTGGGTAATTTTCAGTTATAACAATCACACACAGCTGTGAGGGAGACAGCTGTGCTCTGGGTAATTTTCAATTAAAACAATCACACACAGCTGTGAGGGAGACAGCTGTGCTCTGGGTAATTTTCAGTTAAAACAATCACACACAGCTGTGAGGGAGACAGCTACAATTTTCAATTAAAACAATCACACAGCTGTGAGGGAGACAGCTGTGCTTTGGGTAATTTTCAGTTAAAACAATTGTCAATTTTCAAAACAATCACACACAGCTGTGAGGGGGACAGCTGTGCTCTGGGTAATTTTCAATTAAAACAATTTTTCAATTAAAACAATCACACACAGCTGTGAGGGAGACAGCTGCGCTCTGGGTAATTTTCAATTAAAACAATCACACACAGCTGTGAGGGAGACAGCTGTGCTCTGGGTAATTTTTCAATTAAAACAATCACACACAGCTGTGAGGGAGACAGCTGTGCTTTGGGTAATTTTCAATTAAAACAATCACACACAGCTGTGAGGGAGACAGCTGTGCTCTGGGTAATTTTTCAATTAAAACAATCACACACAGCTGTGAGGGAGACAGCTGTGCTTTGGGTAATTTTTCAATTAAAACAGTAGTGAAAACAAAGTTTTTATACTAGAAAGTGAGTGAATGACAGACAGACAGACAGACAGACAGTCAGAGATAGAGAGAGAGAGAGAGAGAGACAATAAAATAAGAAAAAGTAGTAGATAAAATAAGAAAAAGTAGTATATTTTTTATTTATTGATTTAGTTATTTATATTTATTTATTTTTATTATTTTATTTATTGATTTAGATTTATTTTATTTATTTATTTTTATTTTTATGATTTATTTATATTTATTTATTTAGTTTTATGTATATTTATTTATTTATTTATTTATATATATTTATTTATTTATTTATTTATTTATATTTATTTATTTATTTATTTATTTATCTGTTTGTTACAGTACACGGTTCGTGGGGACAGTGGACTGTAGTTGTTGAAAGTAAATGTAGTGCACGATGTGGTAGTGGAAACATGGAGGTAGTCAGTTTGCGGAACTGTGAGAACCCCCCACCTCGCTATGGGGGAAGGCCGTGTGCAGGAAAACAAATCAAAACAGTTAATCAAACATGCATCCGAAATTCGTGCATCATGACTACTGACTTTGGTTTGATTTCATTTCTTAAATAAATACAGAATTTTAATTATAGGAAAAATATTACTTTCCTTTCTTTTTCTATTATTTGAAATATATATATATATGTATATTTTATTTTTTATGTACATACACAGAGGCCCACCCAGACCTGCATTAACATGTGTACACACACACACACACACACACACACACACACACACACACAGCCATTTACACAGACAGATAGACAGACACAAATAGCTTGATACACTAATTGAAAAAAAAATGATTTTGAAAATAAATAATTTAATTTTTAATGGTTTCAAAACCCTTTGAATGTTAGATGTTTGTATAAAACTAATGCTCCAACTACACAGGTTATTACTGGCACAGAATATTTTACATGAAGGTTTCAAAAATGACAGTATCTGAAAATCTAGTATGTTCTGTTTGTAATGTTCTATGGGATGAATATCAGAAGAAATGAAATTTGTTTTTCTTTTCTAAATTCATAAATGACAATTTAACAGAAAATGTTTCTATGATGAAGCACAGTTAATTGAAAACGTGTTAGCTACGTGTTTAAGTAACTGTATATTGATTTGTGTGACAAGTATTTACTTTTGCAGACAGATCTGGGGGGTGGACGGAGTGGGGGGAAGTCAAGGGTCAGAAATGTCCTGTTTCGTGTGGAGTGGCCAGAATGATGAAGACGTTCACGCGAAGTTGTACACAGAAAAGGTGTGACGGAAATGTTGTCAAAAATGAAACTGTCTGGTGTACTTCTCACGTGAGCTGTCCAGGTAGGAACTACAAAACACTGATAATATAAAAAATATTATAAATGATAATAACAGTAAAATTAATAATAATAATAATAATAGTAATAGTAATAATCAATTAATAATAATAAAATTAATAATAATAATAATAAATAGCAACTACAACAACACTGATAATATTAAAAATATTATAAATGATAATAACAGTAAAATTAATAATAATAATAATAAAATAATAATAATAATAATAATAATAGTAATACTAATAATAAATTAATAATAATAAAATTAATAATAATAATAATAAATAGCAACTAAAAACACTGATAATAAAAAAAAATATTATAAAATGATAATAACAATGGCATTAATAATGGTTTAATAATCAATTAATAATAATAAAATTAATAATAATAATAAACAATGGCATGGCAAACCATTAATTGTAAAAAAAAACTAATAATTTTATTTCTCTATCTCTGTCATTGTCTGTCTCTCTGTTATTTATCTCATACTCTCTGTCTCTCTTTTTCTTTGTCTTCCATCTGTCTCTGTCTGTCTATATATATATATATTATATTATATATATATATATATATATATATATAATATTTATTTATACTATGTTATATGATATTTCAATTTTTAATTAAAAAAATATCTATTTTTATATTTATTAAATTGTTTACAATATTTTATTTAATACAGATGAAGGTGGATGGTCTCAATGGACTAAGGTAGATAACTCTAATTGCACAGTGACATGTGGTCTTGGATTTAGAGTTACATTTTTCAGCAGAAACTGTTCAAGTGGTGAGAAAACATGTCTGGGAAATAACACCAGAAAGAGTATTGAAATATGTGAGAAGACTGTGTGTCCTGGTAAAACACTAACATAACATTTAACATGGAAAAATGTGTGTTTTAGTCACTGTATCTATCTATCTATTTATCTATCTCTCTTATCTGTCTGGCTATCTATCTACCTGGCTGTCTATTTCTTTCTATCTGTTTGTCTAAAACAAAAAGTAAATTTAATGTGAACAAGATTCAAAAATTATATTGGACTTTTGTTGAAATATATTATGACTGACTGTTTCAGAAAATTTTAAAAATATTTATTTTCAGGTGATGGTCAAGGACATTAAGAAGTAAATTTAATGTGATCAAGATAAAAAAAATTATATTGGACTTGTACTGCAATACATTACTGTTTATGGATACAATCAAAAATGTATTAAAATGCAGACATATTTCTTTTCAGTTGATGGTCTGTGGAGTTCCTGGACACTGCAGACCAGAAGTAAGTGCAGTGTGACCTGTGGTCAGGGGACACTACTCTCGTTGCACAGCAGGTCATGTAGCCAGCCTCTCTATGGAGGTGAATTCTGTGCTGGACTTTGGTACAAAACAGCGACTGAAACATGCCAGACAACTCTGATCTGTGAACAGTCAGGTGTGTTGTTTTTCACTCAAACACACAGACACACACACATACATACACACACACAGACAGAGACACAGACAAACGCATTCACACACAAACAGACTCATATAGACAGGTGTGTGTGTGTATCTATATATATATATTATTTTAAACACACATTTAGCCTTTATCCAGAGAACTGGAACGTCCAGTAATCCAGATGACCATTGGTCTCAAGCTGACTGAACAAATGAAAAATATAAAAAGGTGTATTTGAACACATTTCAGACAACAGTGAGTGGACATCGTGGGTTCTGGTAGGGGACACAGAATGTCCACAAGAAAACTGTGCATCGAAACTGGTTCAAAAAACCTTCACCCGAATGTGCAGAAACAAAACCTGTGTGGGTAGCAGTGGTAAAGAGGAATATTTCTGGTGTCCTGAAAACTGTTATGGTAAATCTTTCAGTTCTGTCTCAGTAAATAGTCTTGAGACTCTTATGCTTGTTATTTCTTTTTTTTCTGATGTTTTTTCTTGTTTTTCTTTTTCTTATTTTTTCTCTTGTTAGTTGTATTGATATTTTTCTTCCTTATTCATATTTTTTTTTTCTTATTTCTTTCCTTTTCTTTTCTTCTTTTCTTCTTCTTTCTTCATTTCTATTCCTTTTGACCTTTTTTTTAATGATTGTTTCCGTTGTCTTTTCTTGTTTTTGATTCTTCATTACTCTTTTCTTCTTGTCTGTCTTTCTTCTCTTTTTTTCTTTATTTCAAATCCTTTTTCTTCTTTTTTCTTCTTCATCTTTTACTTAATTTCTTTTGTTTTATGATCGTTTTGAATGCTGATCATTCTGAAACACAGACTAGTTTATCTGATATTCCTAATGAACGTCATTTCAATTTCGCGTGACACTCAGAAATATCAGTGTGGCAGAAATCGTACACTGGGAAGTGCAGTGCAACCTGTGGTGTGGGTCTGATGCAGGTTTTTCAACGAACGTGCAAGGTAGACGATCAGAAGTGTGCGACAAAGAAGGTCAAGAGTTCTTACGAGTTTTGTTCTACCAACATTGCTTGTCCAGGTAACTAACAAGCTTACTATACAAACATACACAAACACTGAAACACACACACACACACATATACATGCGTATTCATGCATTAATGAAACATTATTTTTTAATTCAATTTTTTTTCTATGTTGGTAAGAAAATAGATCATGTGAATCATTTTGGTTTAAAAAACAAATGTCAGTTTTATGTCATTATCAATATTTTTTTATTAACATTGTTACCATTTTCATCACCATCATTATCATTATCTACATCATCTTCATTATGATTATTGTGATTTTTACATCATTCTGTCAATTGTGTCATTATTATTATACATATTATTTTTGGTCCATTATCATTATTGTCGTCATTATTATTGTTGTTGTTGTTGTTGTTGTTACTATTATTATTATTACTATTATTACTATTACTATTATTATTATTATTATTATACTATTATTATTAATATTATTATTATCACATTATTATTATTATTATTATCATCATTATTAATATATTATTATTATTATTAGTGAATATTATTATTATGAATATTATTATTATGATAACTGTTATTGTTATTGTTGTTGTTGTTGTTATTTATTATTATTACTATTCCTATTATTATTATTACTACTATTACTATTATTATTACTATTATTATTATCACATTATTATTATTATTATTATCATCATTATTAATATATTATTATTATTATTATTATGAATATTATTATTATGATAATTGTTATTGTTATTATTGTTGTTGTTGTTGTTGTTGTTGTTGTTGTTGTGAATTCCAGGCACTGCACTGAGTAATGAGATAGCACACTGGTCACTTTGGGTGATTGACAAATCGAAATTCTGTCCTTCAACTTGTACCAGAGAAGCTGAGTACTCGAGGACCTGTGTAGGAGTGGCTCCTCCAGGAGTCAATTTAACATGTCCAGGAGTGAGCAGAAAGAAGATTCTAGAGCCCTGTTACTCTGGAGACTGTGTGTCTGGTGTGTAGCTACAGCTGCAGAACAGCAGTAAACTGTGTTCAAAGCAATTATCTGCATTCTATCTTACGAATATCAGCTTTGTCAAGCAAAGATAAGAATGCTGTTTGCTCTAAGCAGGAAAAATAAATAAATAAATAATAAATAAATAAACACATATACATATACATATACATATACATACAAACATGCATACATTATTTATGTATATATGTTTGTATGTTTGCAAGTTTTAACAAATATATATATACAGAGAGAGAGAGAGATTATTTTTCTGCTATTACTGCTAATATTCTATTATATATACATCCATAGACACACACACTCACAATTTACCTTAAGGTATTCTCTTACATAATAAAACAATTTTATTTTCCTTATAAATTTTAACAAGACTGGTTTACAGGTCATTACATACAGCCTGTGTCAGAAAATAATTTTACTTTCATCATATTGTCATTGTCTTATTTCTCAGTCCATTCACTTTTGTCTGTCTCAGTTATTCTCTCAATAATCAGCAGTAACTGACCAAAGTAACTGACTAAAGTAACTGACCAAAGTAACTGAAGTAATTGACGGAAGTAACTGACTAAAGTAACCGATTAAAGTAACTGATTAAAGTAACTGATTGAAGTAATTGACTGAAGTAACTGACTGAAGTAACTGATTAAAGTAACTGATTAAAGTAACTGACTGAAGTAATTGACTGAAGTAACTGACTGAAGTAACCGATTAAAGTAACTGATTAAAGTAACTACTAGTTGTGTTTTCAAGTTGGTGGCTGGACACCCTGGGTAAATATATGGAAGATTAAATGTCAAGTTTCATGTGGTGTTGGAATTGGAAAAACGTATTACATCAGAAAGTGTGTATTTGTGAACAACAACTGCACTGGAGACAACAAGAAAATGGAATTCAGTGTCTGTCATGCAGAGAATAAATGTCCAGGTAAAGCAGTTTGATATTGTTCTGAGTGTTTTATTTATTGTTGTCTTTTAATAAAAGTTTTAATTTTTTTTACATATGATTTGTCATCCTGCCTGTGTGCTTTTGCCTCCATCCACAGTTTGAACAATAATAACAAAAGTAACATCAACAACAACAACAACAACAACAACAACACAACAGCCATAATTACAAAAAAAATGTCCCTCCATCCATCTCTGTCTGTGTGTATCTATCTTACTGTCTGTCTGTCTATCTTTACTGTCTGTCTGTCTGTCTAGCAGTAGCACTAGTATCAGTAATATCATTGTATCATTGTACCACAGCTATCAGTCAGTATCCAACCAGTGATACTGGTAGCAAACAGTGATACTAACAGCAGTATCATTCGTAGTATCATTTGTACTAGCAGTATCAAAATTATACTACTATTACTACTACTACTATTACTACTACTACTACTAATAATAATAATAATAACAATAATAGAAGAAGAAACAAACATGAAAATTTATTTATTTACCACTTTGTTTCTAGCAGACAAATATTTCTGTAACATTTCTGTAAATTTATGTACTTAAAAATAAATTCTTTCTCTCTTTCATACCTCATGTACAGTGTATTCCTGTGTGTTAAACTATATTTTCTGTCTTAGTTCGTGGTATGTGGAGTGACTGGACAAAGCACATCGGCCGCTGCAACGTCACTTGTGGGAGAGGTAACATACACATGGTCTACACTCGTAGGTGTGACAATCCGTGGCCACAGCATGGAGGGGTCATGTGTCAGGGTCAGAGGTCACTCACTCATTTAGAGTCGTGCATTTTGCCAGAGTGCGAAAGTGGTAATAGTATTAATATATTGCAATTAGTAATTGTGCTAGTTTTGATGTTATTATTATTATTATTATTATTATGATTTTTTATTATTATTATTATTATTATTATTATGATTATTATTATTATTTTTATTATTTTTGATATTATTATTATTGTTATTATTATTTACTATTATTATTATTAATTTTCTTACTATCATCATCATCATCATTATTATTACTGTTATTTTTATTACTGTTACTACTAGTACTACTGCTACCATTATTATTATTATTATTGTTATTATTATTGTCACCATTATTCTAATTATTGTTGTTCTTAACTTCAAACTATATATAATTATTAAAATAGATTTTAAATTCTTAAAAGAAAAACAAATTCTTTTTAAGTTTTCTTTACACTGTACATATACATGTAAATAAATTCTAAATGATAAAAGACAATACTGTTTATTTCAATCAATCTAAAAATTTTAAATATCCAAAAAAAACTACAATCAACAACGAGAAGAGAAATCTATACAAGTCTCCAGACTGTTAAAACTGATTATTTATAAATTTAAAACTGTCACACAACAGACACAAACGGGTATGAAAACGAGGTGGGACTGACTCCGTGGACAGAATACCCAGACGAGTGTCACTACGACTGCAAGCGCACTGTCGTCTTAACACGATCGTGTCAGCCTGGAGCCAAGCTGTGTGCAGGAATCATGGCAATGGACATCAGCGAGGACTGCCAGGGAGATCAGTGTACTCGTGGTGAGGCTTTGTTTTAGTGTGAATAAACATTTGTGTAAATTAATAGCTGAGTATGTGTCATATTATTTATATATGTGTTAACAATGACTTTTTATTTTATACGTTCATGTTTGAAAATTACAACTCTGTGGTATGTCTTATTGTTATATATATATGTGTGTGTGTGTGTGTCTTATTATTGTGTGTGTGTTTGTGTGTGTCTTATTGTTGTTAAATATTTATATCTTGTTTAAAATGACAGCTGTGTTTGAGGTATGTCTCTTTGTTGTATTGTTAAATATTTATATCTATTAATAATGATGTTTAAAATGACAGCTGTGTTTGAGGTATGTCTCTTTGTTGTATATGTGTATGTATGTATTAATATTTTATGTGGTCTGTTTTTACAGTAAATGAGTGTGTCAGTAAATTTAAGTCTTCCTAAATGGTCTAAGTGTACCTATCTGTTTCTCTGTTGATGTATTTATTAAAGCTGTCATGTTTTTAACTTACAGTAAATGGTCTAAGTATGAAATGTGACAGTTAATTGTAAAATGGTTTAAACTTACAGTAAATGGTCTAAGTGTGAAATGTAAATGTTTAAAACAGTTAATATGAAATGTAACAGTTAATTGTGAAATGTTTAAAACTTACAGTAAATGGTCTAAGGACTAAGTGTGAAATGTAACAGTTAAATGTAAAATGTTTAAAACTTTCAGTCAATGGTGGATGGTCAGAGTGGGAGACAAGTTTCACTGACTGCTCTGTGACCTGTGGGTCAGGGGTCATTGTATCGAGCGAGACCAGACAATGTAAGAGACCGGAACCCTCGAATGGAGGACATAAATGCTTGGGTCAATACCAGAGAATGAAAACTTACAAGTGTTATGTTAAATATTCATGTAATGGTAAGATTTCACATATAAGAAAATACTGTAATAATCTTTTGTTATTTTAGTAACAGTTTATTGTCAAGAGCAGCTTTAGGAATAGTTGAAGTATATTCTGCATACTTCAGTGTTATGGTTTGTTTGGGTTTTTTGACACCCAAACTTAATGTTAATAAGGAAAAGGTATTGTTTAAAATATCTGGGTTATGCCATTTTTTTCTTTCATTGTTGTTACTTCTATATATATCAACAGATTATTTATTAACAGGTAGTTCAATATTTTCAGTTAATTGATGTTATTGGAATCAAACATCAGTCTTTGTTAAAATAACATTTCATTTAAAATCACTTTAAAAAATAAAGAACCCAATCAAGAAAAAAATAAAATAAAATAAAATAAATAAATAAATAAAACCATTTTTCAAATTAAGAACAAAAACTGAGTATAATTTTATCTTTTTAAAAAATTCAAAGAACTGACAGACATATAAAGATTTAGATTATAGGTACTGAAACTAGATATAGAAATAGATATAAATATATAAAAAGCAAAAATGAACTGAAATGATCTTTGTGTGAACATAATTTAAACAATACTAAATCATATATTATCATTACAAATAACTCCATTAATGTTGTATTTTTAGCCTTTTTTTTTTTTTTTTAATTTTCTCATTCCTATTCCAACTTATCATTATCAAATTTATACTTTGAACCCAGACTCTGTGGAACATGAACACAAGAATGAAACGTTTCCACGACTACTGCCAGATACCTGGTCCGACTGGAAGGAAGTGAAAGCCGAACAGTGTCAGCCATCTTGTGAGAGAAACGTCACGTTTGAGAGAAGATGTTTGTTTTACAGACATTCGAGATTAAAATCCATGTGTCCTGAAGTTAGAGAAATCATCATTTCTAAACACTGTGATGCTTGTGAGAGAGGTATTTCTATGTTATTGTTGTCGTTGTTGTTGTTGTTGTTGTTGTTAAAGTAATAGGAGAAGTAATAGTAGAACTGTTACTATTTTTCTTCTTCTTCTTCTTTTTCTTTTTCTTATTATTATTATCACTATTATTATTACTAGTTGTAGTAGTAGTAGTAGTAGTAGAAATATTAGTAGAATTATTATTATTAGTTATTTTTATTATTATTATTATTATTATTTTTATTATTATTATTTATAGTAGTAATAATTGTTGAAATAATAGAATTGTTATTCTTGTTGTTGTTGTTGTTCTTCTTCTTATTATTATTATTATTAATATTTTAATAGTGATAGTAGTAATAGCAATAGTAGAAGTAACAGTAGAATTTTTATTATTTTTCCTCCTATTATTATTATTATTATTATTATTATGTGAAGTTTAAATAACTTTGTAGATATTTTCTTTAGTGGATGGACAGTGGTCAAGCTGGTCTAAATATAAATCTAGTGATTGTCACAGTGTGTGTTACAGAATGGTGACACTAGTAAGAGCGTGTACTAGTCCAGCACCACGTGGTGGAGGGTCTGACTGTGAGGGGGATTATGTCAAACACCAATCAGAACCCTGCACTGGTGATAAGTGTAGTAAGTTGAATACACACCAGTACTTAAAACTCTATATTTTGTGTATTGTAGGTTTAAAAACTTTTTTTTTTTTTTTCAAAATGCCACGTTAATGATTTTTTTCTCTCTATCTGCAAAATGAGGTTGTAAATGATATTGATAAGTTACTGGACGAAATTGTTGAATGGTAGATGAAAGACAGTATCCTGAACAATTCCTTTCTTTTAATGTATCTGTAATCTGTAAGACTGGACATCAATGATTTAACTTTGCAGACTTAAAATAATGAAAACAAAAAAATTATCACTATTGTTTCCAAAACAAAAAAAATAAAATAAAATAATTAAATGCTAAATGAATATAATAATGAAAATTGTAATTGTTATTATTATTAATATCCATAATATGCCACAGAACAAAGATTTAAAATTTTTCCATGGTGAACATATTTCTGTATGTGAAGTTTTTTTTCTTAGCTGTTGGTCAGTGGTCATCTTGGAGTACCACTGCATCCAAATGTTCTTCATCCTGTGTGAGAATAGTTTACCACACCAGGAAGTGTGACAACCCCCCTCCATCTCTGGCAGGACTGTACTGTACAGGAATTTCTCAATTTGAGAAAACACAGTACTGCTACTGGGAAAACTGTGGTAACTACTGAATCATCTGTCTTGAGAGAGAGAGAGAGAGAGAGAGAGAGAGAGAGAGAGAGAGAGAGAGAGAGAGAGAGAGAGAGAGAGAGAGAGAGAGAGAGAGAGAGAGAGAGAGAGAGAGAGAGAGAGAGAGAGAGAGAGAGAGAGAGAGATTATTCTTCTTTGACTACCTCCTTAATCTAATTGTTCCTGCTTATTTTTCTACTTCTTCATTTTCCTATATATCTTTTTCTTTTCTTTTTATTCTTTTAGTCTCTTGTCTTCTCTGTTTTTCATCCTTTGTCTTCCTTTCTTTTTCTCTTTTCTTGCATTTTGAGTTATTCACACTTTCTTGTAATTTGTCCTAATAATTCTTCTTTTTCTTTCTTTCTTTCTTTCTTTCTTTCTTAATCTTCTTCTGTTACTTTTATTCTTTTATAACTGCATGATGTTTTCTTTTAACATTATATTTTTTTTCTTTTTCCTTTCACTCTTTTTTATTAATTAACTGATAATTTTTTACTAATAAAATAATGATGGCAATAATGGTAAAAGGAAATAATAAGAATTATTATTATTACTATTATTTATTTATTTATCTTTGTTCTCTTCCTCAGAAAAGAAAGCTGAAAATGATGACAAGTCAGTTCCTGTGTTGTTAATATTAGCTAACATAACTTTCTTTATTTTCATTATTGGCTCATGCTGCCTCTACATAAGGTAAATAATTCTGATTTATGTTCAATTAGACATTCCCTCTACTGAGTTTCTTTCTTCATCTTTCCTTTTCCTCAATTTTTATTATTATTATTATTATTATTATTTCTTTTTTTATTATTATTATTACTTTTATTGCTTTATTATTTTATTTCATTTTTTTTTAAATTAATAATTTTTTTTTTTTTTTTTTTTTGCTTTTGAATTAGACTTAAAAACTGAATATATCTGTAGTATCATTTTTATATAAATTAACATTTTTTTCTGTTATTAATTTTCTTTATTTTCACTATTGTTAATGTTAATTGTCTAAGGTAATCATTTTAAAAAGGTAAATACATTTTATTTTATTTATTCGTTCACTCATTCATTCATTTATTCATTCATTCATTCAATTTAATTTAATTTAAACTGACATTGTATATAAAAGTTGAAAAATAACTTTTATTTTCACCTTAGTTGCGATTTATTATTTTTTTTATTTATCTTTTTTTCTTCTTTCTTTTCTTTCTTTCTTTCTTTCTTTCTTTCTTTAACAATTATGCACTGTTATTTTATTATTATTATTATTAAAAATATATATGGTGTGTTGTTTTTGTTTTTTTATGTATAAAACAGAAATGAAGCAAATTCATTAGATTTTACAACAGAAAAAAACAAAAAAAACACCTACTACATTTCATTCCTCTTTTAAACAGTATTAAAAGAGAGCAGAAGCGTGCCAAGAAATCGGAGCCACAAGAACTCGATAACCCGGCCTTTATCAAAGAGAGATCTGCATCAAAGCCGTCAATAAATACCAATTCAGACAAATGCTCGTCAAAATCGTCAATAACAAGCGGATGCAGACTTTCACCAAGACCATCAATAACCAGTGCAACCAAATGTTCACCGAAAACCTCGGCAACCAGCTTAGTAAAAACGTCACCCAGGCCATCACTGGCTAGCGCAGGAAAACCTTCTCAAAAACCATCATCAGCCAGTATGGCAAAGCAAGCAGAAAAGAAGGCGTCTGCAGTCAGCATGGACAAACAGAACGTCCAAGACGTTGATGACGTCGCAGGTATGTCTGCTGGCGAACCATTAACAGGAAGAAAGTAACAAGTAGCAGCAGTGATTGGTCTAAAAAGCCAAGGACGTCGTGGAAGGCGCTAGGACTGGACGGCGGATGGTAGACGTTGTCACTCCTGTTGTAGATGACCGAAGGGTTTCTACGTGGGCTGAACCAGTGTATTAATAATCTGATATTATGTTTCAGTCTGAAAAATACTAATCCGATATTACATGCTATGTAGTTTAATTTAATGTAGTGTTAAGCTGATATTATGTGTAAGTCTGCTACAGCATTATTCTAATACTGTTATAGCACTAATTTGATACTACATTTCAGCCCTTTATAGTATTAAAATGTTTAAGATCAAACAATGAAACGAATATAATATTTAATTAATATTATGGATTATTGTATAACACTTTCAGTACTAAACTGATACTACGTTTTAGTATGAACAGCAGTTGCAATATTAACACCACGTTTATTCAGTATAACAGTTGTATTAATCTAATGCTACGTTTTAGTCTATATAACAGCTGTAATACTAATTTAATGCTACGTTTTAATCTATAACAGCTGTAACATTAATCTAATACTACGTTTTACTCTGTACGACAGATGTAATATTAATCTAATACTACGTATTAATCTATAACAGCTGTAATATTAATCTAATGCTAGCTTTAATCAGTATAACAGCTGTAATATTAATCGAATACTACGTTTTAATCTGTAAAACAACTGTAATATTAGTCTAATACTACGTTTTACTCTATAACAGCTATAATATTAATCTAATACTGCGTTTATATCTCTGTAACAGCTGTAATATTAATCTGATACTACGTTTTAATGTATAACAGTTATAACATTAATCTAATGCTACGTTTTAATCTGTATAACAGCTGTAATATTAATCGAATACTACGTTTTAATCTGTAAAACAGCTGTAATCTTAATGTGATGCTGTTTTAATCTGTAGAACAGCTGTAATATTAATCTAATACTAGGTTTTAATCTGTATAAAGATACAGAATTAAACTACCCACGAGAACCCGCCGTGAGAGTAAGAAGCACAAATTGAGCAGATCAGTCACAACACAGTGTGATCGAATGTGAGGAAAGACTGCTTAGTTATTAGATAAAAACTGTGAGAAATATTCTGTGATACACCCTGATTAGAAGGGTAACCTTTTAGATATAACACAGGTAATATACGGGATTTGGGAAATTTTTTATTTTTTATTTATTTATTTATTTATTCAAACGATAAACCGTTGAAGCATGGAATGAAGAGGATTCAAAATATTTGTAAACAAAAAATGAAATAAAAAATACCAACAAATCTTCGCATTTTCTTTTTTTTTTTTATTTTTTTTTCTGTTTCTTTCTTAATTTTTTTTTTTTTTTTTTTTTTTTTCGGTCTCTGAAAATTTTAACTAAAAAATAATGTAAAATTTTGTGTATGTCCTATAAATCATTCCTGTAAATTAATTACAAGTAGGTTCAAATCATGAATTTTCTGTTGCCATAGAGTTGCAAAAAGTCACTCTTACGTTGATGGAAATTCGCTGAAAGTGGCCACAACCGATCAATGGCAATCAGAATAACTTAACAGTACCCAGAGGTATGGTTTCAGATTTCTCCACATTCCAAAAATCGATGTCTGCGATTTATACGTTCACAAGACGTAGGTACATGTTTACACCGAGAAAGTTGGTTATCATTCAACATGGCGAATTACTGATAATTAATAATGAAGTATTTTCGCATCATTATTATCATTCCTTAATGGATTCAAAATTTTATAATCCTAAGACCTTTAACTACAGTAAAAGTGCTGTTCTGTGCTTATGGAGTGAATTAGATTTTTACGTAAAACTTGAAAGATTTATAGGATGGATAGTAAACAGTATCAGTGTATAGTGAAAGAAGCTTTATTTCTTTCAAACATTAAAAATCAATCAACAAAAAATAAAATTAAATAATAATAATAATAATAATAATAATATAGAAATTAAAAATAAACAACCATGGATATTTACTTCCGGTATCGAACACGAGGCCGTGACGTAAAACGCCATGTTTTCGATAACGTCAGACGCTAATGATGTCAGCTGTTCATTTTACGACCAAAAGAACAAGAAAATCTACTTGGATTATTACAAACCTTTCGGTTTTTAAACAATGGAAGCGTTTCACCATTAAATTGAATAAATGAATAATATCAAGTATCAGTTAAGGATGATTACCTTATCAGTGCATAAAGACCAGAGAACTGAGGAGGTAGGCATTATTATTATTATTATTATTTATTTTGTTTTGTTGTAAAGGAATACACTTTCCAACTGTTTTGGAAACTGTTAAATAGAAACATCAATTTGCATTAAATAATAAGAAACAAATAAAAAATAACGTAATAAGATATAATGATTGACTTACCTTTTTTTTTTTTTTTTTATCTGTTTCTTTAGCATTATGAAGATTCTTGAATGGACCTTATTTATCTTTGCTGTCAATGGTAAGTAATTATTATCGTTATTATTATTTTTTTCAATATAGTTTGCCAAGCAAAAAAAAGAGAAAGAAATAATATTAATAATAATAATAATAATAATAATAATAATAATAAATAATAATAATAATAATAATAATAATAATAATTAAAAATGATTATAAAACTATTTGGTTGAGTGGATATGTTTACTTTATCAAATGATTATATTTCAGTCATAAATAAAAAAAAAATAATTTTGATCGACCAAATGATTATATTTTGATCGACCCGCTAACAACGTTACATCTCCGTTGCTATGCTGATGACGTCATGTAAATAAAAATGTAAATACATCCTAGAAAAAGAAAAAAGATAGTTCCTACTTGAGTCGTTATCAGCAGAAGCGAGTGACAAAGTTAAAGGGAAACAAGAAAAGAGCAAAACCAAATTGTAGCCTTCGATTATAAGAAGTAATTTAGGAAGGAAGAGTAATGAAAAATATGTATCTACCTGTTTGTCTTTCTATCTGTTCGTCTCTGTTCGTTTGTCTGATTCTGTCAGTCCATCAGTCCATCTATTTATCAACCCATCTACCTATTTGTCTGTCTCTCTGTCTATTTACCTTCCTACTTACCTACCTCTTTGTTTAGGTGTCTGTTTGACTCTCTCTCTCTCTCTCTCTCTCTCTCTCTCTCTCTCTCTCTCTCTCTCTCTCTCTCTCTCTCTCTCTCTCTCTCTCTCTACTAATTTACTTGTTTTAGTGAACGGTGAGCAGTGGTCTATGTGGATACAAGACAAAATCAGGAACTGTCCAAAAATGTGTCACTTAGGATTTTTTGTGCAGCCCTACAGAAGATTTTGTTCGCAGGAGACGTGTAGCGGAAGTGCCATTAAGCACGTGTTAGAGTTTTGTCCCATTCCAGAAATCTGTCAAGGCAAATCACTTAACAATCTCTCTCTATATATATATGTATGTGTATATGTATGCATGTTTGTACACGTATGTATTTAAGGATTTGAATAGTGTAGTATGTACGTCTGATTGGGCTCTGGACATAGACAATATTCCGTTCCGCACTGGTACAGGAGGACAAAGTCCAATCACGACCTCACAAACCCCGTCAGATGTCGCTGACGAGACTCGAACGTGAGGCACCCATTCACCCGTACATCGAGGGCATCGAGACCACATGTATGTATGTATGTATATATGTACGCAGAAAGGTATATGCGTGCGTATGTATGTGTGCTTGTAAGTATGAGTTTGTGTGTGTATGTATGTGTATGGATCTATGTACGTGTGTATGTATGTATATATGTGTGTTTGTATGTATGTATGTATGTATGTATGTATCTGTGTACGGATGGATTGAATAGATGGAGGAATGTATGTATGCATGCAATTAGGTAGGTAGGAAGCTAAGTCTGACAGTTATGTGTGTGTGTGTGTGTGAGAGTGTGTTTGTGTGTGTGTGTGTGTGTGTGTATATATATATATATATATATATCTACATATTTAATGGGTTAGAGTCTATTTACATAACTTAAACAACTATTACAATGACTACAGTTACTACTACCACTGCTACTACTACTAATAATAATTAAATTTCTACTACTAGCACTAGTAGTAGTAGTAGTACTTTCATTCCGTTACGATACCACGTCTACAATCACTACCTCTACCACTGATACTTTTATCACTTCCTCCAGCAATACTACTACAACTACCACAAACCCATAGTCAAACGTATACATCTGAGAACAGTTGTAAATTTGTAAAAACAATTTTCTAGACACTGAGGGTTGGTCTCCTTGGGCCCAGACGTCCGTCACACCCTGCTCGGTCACGTGTGGGCTGGGGTTTGTACTGATAAAAATAGAACGAACGTGCAATGGAACAGAAGCGAAATGTGAAGGAAAGTCACAGAAAAACATTACTTCATTATGTCGTGTGGAACTACCATGTGCAGGTAAATTTAAAAAAAAAAATAATAAAAAATAAAAAATAAAATAATAAACACTAGTATTTTATAGTATTATACTATATTATACTATACTATAATACTCTTCGCTATATTTTTAGTATAAATATAACTACGGATAGCTAAATTATGTTCTTAATAAATTATGTATTTCGTGTTCAGTGAATACAGCTAGTGGTTATTTTAATTCATGCGACTGTTGTATTCAAATGGGTTGTTTAGATATACATCAGCGTTTGATTCCATGTGAACTGTTGCTGCTTAAATTACGATTATAAAAACAGAACGTTATGTTAAATATCACGTGATCTGGTGGACCAATGACTAATAACAGAGGAATTATGTTTAAACGTTATATTAAACATCACGTGATCTGGTGGACCAATGACTAACGACACAGGAATTCTATTTAGATGTTAAATTGAATATTACATGATGTGGCGTTACAGTCTCAGTGACTGCAGGATCACTTCTCGGTGCTGCAGTTAAAAAGTGGTTTTCTCCACAGTCTGGCGGCAACCAGGGCATTAGCGACCACCAGAGGGCGTTTGACTGGCGACAAATGAGTTGTAGCCCTTTTTGATTCGAATTCGTAACTACATATTATTATTATTATTATACGGTCTTTAACCGTCTGTATTAGGTCATGTAATCTACGTGTTTTAGAAGAGCTGAGTTTCTCGTTAAACAAAATGTTTTTCTCTTCAGTTAACGGGGGATGGTCTAACTGGATCTCGTTTCCTGATAAGTGTCGCAGAAACTGCACTCGCGTTGTCGCTGTGAGGAGGCAGTGCGTGAATCCGCGACCGATGTTTGGAGGTCGAAACTGTCGAGGCTCGCCTGGGAGAATTCACACAGAAAACTGTACAGGGCATCTGTGTACTGCAGGTGAGATTCAGAGCGACACGAATCAAGCATGCGCGCGTGCGTTTTTATGTAAGCGCACAGCAACGCACACAAGTGTATGTCTGTATTATATACAAACAGTAAGATACATACAAAATACAAAAGCACACACACCTACACACATACACACACAAACACACACACACACACACAACACACAACATACATCATATATCAGCTAGATAAAATAGATTGACACACAGATAGAGACAGATAGAAATATATAAAGACAGACAGACATACAAACAGATAACGAGAGATACAGACTTGTTGCTAGAGAGAGAGAGATATATACATATATACAGACAAATAGAAAGGAATGATTACAGACAGACATACTGACAGACAGAGAAACATAGGTAGACAGATAGATAGATTTATTTTCCTCTTTACAATTTTTTTTTTTTCAGTCTATGGTGAGTGGTCGTCATGGCAACTGACAAATGAGACAGTGTGTAGAGATTCATGCAGTATGGAGACAGTGGTCTTGAGTTACACACGTGCATGTAACGACACGAAAGGTCCGTGCGTCGGAAGTTCTGTCAGACTGGTGTATGACTGGTGTAACGTTTCCAACGACTGTCCCGGTAAATACAGAACTTAATTAAAGTGTTATCTTAGTCATAAATAAAATAAAATAAATAAATAAATAAATAAATAAATAATAATAATAATAATAATAATAATAATAATAATAATAATAATAATAAAAAAATAAATAAAAAGTCTAAATATAATTCGGCATACTTTCTAGTTATGTTTTATTTGTTTCTTTCTTTGTTCGTTTTTCTATCTGTCTATCTATTTATCTGTCTATCTGTCAGTCTCTTTGTCTGTCTGTTTATTTATTTACCTAATTAATACTGAAATATAGCAGTAAAAAAGAACTCTCCAAAAACTGTCTGCGCAGCCGCATCTTGCATGCAGGATAGAATGAAATATATTCTAGAGTCGAATATTATTTATTTATTTATTTATTTATTTATTTATTATTATTATTATTATTATCATTATTATTATCATTATTATTATTATTATTATTATTATTATTATTATTATTATTATTATTATTATTATTTTTATTTTATTTTTTTCTACATTTGTAACTCAAATATTTTATTTAATCTCCCACATTGTTCGAGTTTGATAACTATAAATGTAGCTATTCTTCTGTTGGTCAGTGACGGAAGGATGGTCAGGATGGACAATACTTAACAGAACGAGATGCCAAGAATCATGTGGCATGCACCACATGTTTGTCATATTCAATCGCACGTGCCTGGCAAAATTGTGTATAGGAAACAAAATGAAAACATTAAACTTGACGTGTAAAGTTATTGAACCTTGTCCAGGTAAATATCACAGTTTCCTTTTAGTTATATTTTAACTCGCAGGGTACACTTTTCTGTAAAATCCTTTTTTTCTAACAGGGAAAATGTAACTGTATACATGCAAGCATACAGTCACAGACACGTAAGGCTATCTCAAATTTATATGTGTGCATGTATGCATGTATGTATGTGTGTGTGTATGTATGTATTTATGTATGTATGTATGTATGTATGTGTGTTTATGTATAGGTGTATCTGAATCATGCTACATATATACCTACTTACCTATCTGCCTGTTTGTTTGGGTGTATGTCTTTATATCGTTCTCTCTCTCTCTCTCTCTCTCTCTCTCTCTCTCTCTCTCTCTCTCTCTCTCTCTCTCTCTCTCTCTCTCTCTCTCTCTCTCTCTCTCTCTCTCTCTCTGTCTCTCTCTCTCTATCTATCTACTTTGCAAGTATGCATATACATACATACAGACAGACAGCTAGATAGATAGACAGACAGGTACAGATGGACAAAGAGACAGACTGCCAGAGAGACACGTACATACATATACTGTGTGATGTTTCAGTTGAGGGAGGATGGTCGCCATGGGCTGTAAACGACAGTACCGAATGTTTTAACACGTGTAAGAGAAAAGTAGTTTACACCAGACTCTGCGACAACCCAGTCCCAGCCCACGGAGGAAGTTTCTGCAGGGCTCGACCAACAAGGTTGTTTGGGCTGACTGCAAAGGTGACCACTGTTTTAAAGGTAAAAACCCTGATATGAATGTTTATATTTACATAATGTCATTTAACACAAAGGTTAGTCTTGCACTGAACATTAAATAGCTCCAGTTTATGAATTTTATATTTTATAATAAGAGTTAACTAAATTCAATAAGAGCTAACATTTAAGTTGTTCTTAACTAAAATAAATTAATTAATTAAAAAATATTTAATAATAATAATAAAATAATAATGACAATAATAATAATAAAATTAAACAAAAGGAAAGAAGAAAAAGGAAGAAGATAATGAAAAATGTTTATAGCAATAGATATACAGCCAATGTAATTAATTTATTGAAAGTCTGACAGTAATAAATATATAATAATAATTTCAGAAAAAATAATTAGTTCAATACATAATAAATATACACGTAATGTTAGTATTTCAAAACTGACAAAAAATATACACGTAAAGATTAGTATTTCAGCGAACAACTGACAGTAATAAATAACACGAATATTGGTATTTCAGCGAACAACTGACAGTATAAGATGTGCTGACAGTAATAAATATACACCCAATGTTAGTATTTCATTGAAAGTCTGACAGTAATAAATATATACGTAATATTATTAGTTTTCAGCGAACAACTTTGACAGTAATAAATATACACGTAATATTAGTATTTCAGCGAACAATTGACAGTAATAAATATACACGTAATATTAGTATTTCAGCGAACAACTGACAGTAATAAATATACACGTAATATTAGTATTTCAGCGAACAACTGACAGTAATAAATATACACGTAATATTAGTATTTCAGCGAACAACTGACAGTAATAAATATACACGTAATATTGGTATTTCAGCGAACAACTGACAGTAATAAATATACACGTAATATTAGTATTTCAGCGAACAACTGACAGTAATAAATATACACGTAATATTAGTATTTCAGCGAACAACTGACAGTAATAAATATACACGTAATATTGGTATTTCAGCGAACAACTGACAGTAATAAATATACACGTAATGTTAGTATTTCAGCGAACAACTGACAGTAATAAATATACACGTAATGTTAGTATTTCAGCGAACAATTGACAGTAATAAATATACACGTAATATTAGTATTTCAGCGAACAACTGACAGTAATAAATATACACGTAATATTAGTATTTCAGCGAACAATTGACAGTAATAAATATACACGTAATATTAGTATTTCAGCGAACAACTGACAGTAATAAATATACACGTAATATTAGTATTTCAGCGAAGAAGTGACAGTAATAAATATACACGTAATGTTATTATTTCAGAGAAAGTCTGACAGTAATAAACATACACACTTACTGTTATTGCCTAAGCGGATGTCTGGAAGTATCAAATACACAAAGTAATAAATATAAACGCATTATTTCAATCTGACAGTAATAAAATAACACACACATCATGTTAACATGTTAGCGCATGTCTCTGACTGCTAACAACTCTGTAATATGATGTTGCTACTTCAGTGGATGGTGGTTGGAGTCGCTGGCAGATTGTTGGAAGCAGATGCACAACGTCGTGTGGTACAGGGGTGAGGACGGTGCTGAAGGAGAGGTTCTGCAACAAACCCTCTCCTCAGTTTGGAGGTTCGCTGTGTGTCGGGAAACCGTATCTAGTGCTCGTAACTCCATGCCGCAAAAACCAGTGCACGATTCCGAAAAGTCTGTTCAACTGTTCTTATTTTTGTTTTTGCTGTTATTTATTTATGTGTTTGATATTTCAGAAATAGTGCATGAAATCTGTAGCTGTCTGTATATGCGTTTGTGGGAATGTGTGTGAGTGTTTGTATCTGCGTAACTGCCAAAAGAAGTAAAATACCAGTTCATATTCTGTATTTATTTATTCTGTTTATTATTCTTCTTCTTATTATTGTTGTTGTTGTTGTTGTTGTTATTGTTGTTTTGTTGTTGTTGTT
>CM022677.1:23923234-23945734 GCA_012295275.1 Chrysomallon squamiferum
CCTAATGGGGAGTGTACAGTGTCGTGTGGACTTGGTTTTGGAATCACGTCTTTGATGCGACAATGCACAAAACGTAAATGCGCGGGGAATGCGTACAAACGTTTTATTGATATATGTGAAAAAAACATCCCTTGCCAGGGTATTTATGTACTCAAAAGAGAGATAGATAGATAGGTAGATGAGAGAGAGAGAGAGAGAGAGAGAGAGAGAGAGAGAGAGAGAGAGAGAGAGAGAGAGAGAGAGAGAGAGAGAGAGAGAGAGAGAGAGAGAGGAGTTTGTTTTATTATGTCTGCCTTTGTATTATATTTCAGTTTATATGTTTAATTTGATTTGTTTTTCACCATTATCACCACTGAATTTAGAACTTAATTTCACTAAACAAATAATGATAATAACTACAACAGCAACAACAACTAAAAACAACAACAAAAAACAAAAAAAAAAAATAATAAAAAACAAACAAAAAAACCCACCTCAAATAATAATAATAATAATAATAATACGTACAGATCGGTCACTGAGATGATAATCAATAGCAACTTTTTTTTCTGTGTTGTTAAGAATGACGTCATTCATTGTTGACGTCACGGTTTATTTTCATTTCTCCTACGCGTGTACAGGCGCGTGGTCAAGCTGGAAGGTACAGGTGTCCAGATGTGACGAGAACTGCCGGAATAAGACGATACTGAGAAGACAGTGTACAGAGCTGACTTTGATGTGTTTTGGGGCTAAAGAGAAAATAACGTGGCAGTCCTGTAATGGCAATGGCTGTCCAAGTTTGTACACGTTTATTTATTTATTTATTTGTTTATTTATTTATTTATTTATTTGTTTGTTTGTTTGTTTGTTTGTTTGTTTGTTTATAACTCTATCTGTATGTCTGTCTAATTGTTTATATCCTCTGTTTAGTTGTTTGTCTCTGTATCTGTTATTTATCTTTCTTTCTACCTGTTTGACTTTCTTTTAGTCTCTCACAGAAACAACCACACAACAACGACAACAACAGTAACAGCAACAATAAAGAACAATAATAATAACAACAGCAACAACAACTATAATAATAATAATAATAATAATAATAATAATAGTATAATAATAGTAATAATAACAATAACAACAACAACAACAACAACAACAACAACAATAATAATAATAATAATAATAATGACAATGACAACAACAACAACAACACCAGCAGTAATAATAATGAGAACAACAAGAAAAAAAAATATAACAGCTGTAATTATATATAAATAAATAAGTAAATAAATGAAATAACGAAGACTCTGCTCATGTTAAAAGTCTATCATGTCTCAGTATGTGCGAGTTAAACACAGAAGCTGTACTAATATCTTGTGTTGACAGTAATAGAAGGGTGGACACAGTGGAGGGTCACTAGCAGCATCCCGTGTACGGCTACGTGTGGCTTGTCTGAGAGAAAAATCAACTACGTTCGTTCCTGTCTCTCTGAGGACAACAAGTGTCGCGGTCCTCACAGAAAAGTGTTAAACGAAACTTGCGTGTTCGACGTGTGTCCCGGTAAAACATTTATTTTGTTATACGTCGCAGTGTACAGGTTGCAACGTAACTTTAAACGTAAACGTGTACAGACAGGTTAATATCAAACAGTAATACAATAACAACAGTTACAACAACAACTAGAGCAGCAGCAGCAGCAACAACAACATCAGCAGCAGCAACAACAACAACAACAACAATAATAGAAATAATTATCATGATTATATTAATATTAATAATGAAAATAACAACAACAATAACAGCAACAATGTAGCACAAGAATGATAATGTAACTTTGTGTGTATTTGTGTGTGAGATAATTTTATTATTATTTGGTTTTATTTCTCTGTCTCTCTCTCTCTCTCTCTCTCTCTCTCTCTCTCTCTCTCTCTCTCTCTTAATATATTCTGAAAACTGCAGTGAATGGATCCTCTGTCCCTTGTCTATCTATCTATCTGCTATCCCTCTATCTATCTATCTATCTATCTATCTGCCTTTCTGTCTGTCTATCTATCTATCTATCTGTCTGCCTGTCCATCTGTCTGCCTGTCTATCTATCTATCTATCTATCTATCTATCTATCTATCTATCTATCTATCTATCTATCTATCTATCTATCCATCTGTCTATCTGTCTATCTGTCTATCTGTCTATCTATCTATCTGTCTATCCATCCATCCATCCATCTGTCTGTCTGTCTGTCTCTCTATCTCTCTCTCTCTCTCTATCTATCTATCTATCTATCTATCTACTTCTACTACTACAATTATTATTATTTATTTATCATCATCATCATCATCCAGTTCACGGCAGCTGGAGTGAGTGGACGCGGTCACGGATGACTGACTGTAACGTTACGTGTGGTCAAGGATTTGTCCACGTTCTCTTCATTAGGAAATGTAACAGTCCGCTGCCCAATCACGGAGGTCACAAGTGTAAAGGCAGATCGAAGATCACAGTCGTCAATAACTGTTACGTCAGCGGCAACTGCAGCAACGTAGGTAATCTGGTAATCTTTGTTATTATTATTATTATTACTGTTATTGTTATTGTTGTTGTTGTTGTTATTATTACTACTGTTATTATTATCATATCTTCGTCATCGTAATGACTATTTGCATCATTACTTGTATTATTATTATTATTGTTATTGTTATTATTGTTGTTGGTGGTGGTGTTATTATATTTACTATTATCATCATCTTTTTAATGACTATTTGAATTGTTATTATTATTATTGACATCATCATCATCTTCGTTATCGTTATGACGTTGTGTTATTATTATTATTATTAGTATCGTCAGTGTCAACATCATTATTTTATTATCATGGTCTTCATTATCGTTTTGTTATTGATATGAATATTTCAACATCATCATTATCTTCGGTAGTATTTGTATTGTTATTATTATTATTATTATTATTATCATCATCATCAACATCATTTTTCAGCATCTTTTAATAACACTGATTATATGTTTGGTATTTGGTCGGCGTGGACGCAAAGTGAAAACCACAGTTTTTGTGATACGAAATGTAGACGCAAGGTAACGTTTTTGAGAAAGTGTAAAAGTTACGTGTACGGTGCTAAGTACGCGTGTCCAGGGCACGGCCAGATCAGTGTGAAAGAAACATGCACTGGTGGAAAATGTCTCACAGGTAAAATAACTAACTGACAGAGCAGTCATTTACCTTTATTCATACGTGTATATGAGTATATTAATTAAGCATTTATTATAAATGAATATATCGTAAATATAATATAATATAATATAATATGATATAATATAATATAATATAATATAATATAATATAATATAATATACATGAAGCGTTTGGTTCCAAAACGCCATAAATCCATTTTCTTTGTTTTGAGAAAAATAACTATTTCTGCTCTGGAGTTTATCGTGTTATGTAACGAAGGTCTATAGTTTGCGATATGTTAATGACTTATTTCTGTACGATATAATAGTTATTTGTGCATGTCTGTATGTTGAAGTTGTGTATGTATTAATGTGTTAAATAATGAATGACTTATCACGTAATGTTTGTGTAGTGAACGGAGGCTGGAGTTCGTGGAACAAGCAAAGTATGATATGCAGTGTGACTGTTGGTTCTGGGAGGTACGAGGTGGTGTACACTCGAAAGTGTGACAAACCTGCTCCACGTAATGGCGGACAGCGTTGTCGTGGGCCGCGGAGGAAGACAGAAACTGGTCAGTGTGAGTCTGTAGAGTTCCGTCATCAAACAGGTAACTTTGTCTTTCTCCTCCTCTCTGTGTAACTCTGTCTCCCTCACTCTCTCAGATTCTGTGCATCTCTCTCATCTACCTATATGTCATCTATGTCTCTGTCTGTCTGTCTGTTTAATCCATCTAGCTATCAATTTATGTGTCTATCTATCTCTCTGTCTCTCTCTCTCTCTCTCTCTCTTCAGTCTATCCTTATGTGTGTTTCTATCTGTCTGTGTATTTATTTCTCTATAATCTATCTTTATGCCTATATAACTTTGATCTATCTATCTATCTATCTATCTATCTATCTATCTATCTATCTATCTATCTATCTATCTATCTATCTATATATCTATCTATCTCTTTGTGTATCTATCTATCTATCTGTCTATCTATCTATCTATATAATCTATCTCTCTATGTATCTATCAGTTTACGTCTATGTTTATCTATTTATCAATCTGTCCTCTTCTTCTTACTGTTATTATTATTATTATTATTATTATTGTCGTTGTTATTGTTGTTGTTATTGTTATTGACGTTGTCGCTGTTGTTGTTGTTTAGTCACAGATGGTGACAGACACTCTGTAGTGGTAATGGGAGACTGGGGGCCGTGGTTGGAGCCTCAGTACGAGACGTGTTCCCCTACGTGTGACCAACACGTACGTTACTCACGTCGTTGTGTTACTGACGTAACCAACGTGACTGACGCCTTACTCGACTGCCACGGACACAGCAAACTGGTTCTGGTTGTGAACTGTTCTACTGGGAACTGTCGTACAGGTTCGTGTAATGGAAAATTTCAGTTATTTATATAACAAAACATACCAGCTGTTTGTGTAATGAAACGTATCAGTTATTTAATGAAACGTATCAGTTATTTATATAACAAAACGTATCAGTTATTTGTTTACAAAATGAATCAGTTACCTGTGTAACAAAACGTATCAGTTATATGTGTAATAAAACGTATCAGTTATTTGTGTAAAAGAACGTATCAGTTATTTGTGTAATAAGACGCATAAGTTATTTGTGTAATAAAACGTATAAGTTATTTATATAACAGAACGTATCATTTATTTGTGTAATAAAACGCATAAGTTATTTGTGAAATAAAACGTATCAGTTATTTGTGTAACCAAACGTATCACTTATTTGTGTAATAAGACGTATAAGTTATTTGTGTAATAAGATGCATAAGTTATTTGTGTAATAAAACGCATAAGTTAGTTGTGTAACAGAACGTATCACTTATTTGTGTAATAAAACGTATCAGTTATTTGTGTAATAAGACGTATCAGTTATTTGTGTAATAAGACGTATCAGTTATTTGTGTAAAAGAACGTATCAGTTATTTTTATAATAAGACGCATAAGTTATTTGTGTAATAAAACGCATAAGTTAGTTGTGTAACAGAACGTATCACTTATTTGTGTAATAAAACGCATAAGTTATTTGTGTAATAAAACGTATCAGTTATTTGTGTAACAAAACGTATCAATTATTGGTTTTAACTGGACGGATTTAAAAAGAAAAAGAAATCGGTTTGGCGGAGAAAATGATTTTGCTTTAATTATCTTTAGAATATAAATCTAATGCTTTTAGTAAGTTGTCCTATTAATATATAATCATCATCACCACCACCACGACGTCATCATCATCATCATCATCATCATCATCATCAACGTGACTGCTGGTACAGTGGACGGACAGTGGTCAAGCTGGCAGAGACATCAGATTGGTCTGTGTCACGCGGTGTGTCTGAGAAGTGTGTCTAGGATAAGAACGTGCACTGATCCGCCGCCCAAGGGCAAAGGGATGAACTGTTTTGGAAGTTCTGTTGACGTCACCGATGAAGAGTGTTCGGGAGATAAATGCGGTAAAGAAAAGTTTTTTTCTTTTTCTCTTTACTTTGTTTATTTATTTATTTTTTATTTATTTATTTATTTACCTTTTTTTTTTTTTTTTTTTTTTTTTTTTAGAATTAAAGGTAATGTACTGATTACGGATCCTTAACTAATATATGTATGGAACAACGATAACAAGAACAGCAATAATTATAATACTATGATATGTTATCTGTCCCTCTGTCTTTCTATGTATTCACACATCTGCCTATATCTTCATTCATCCATCTATCCATCCATCCATCCATCAGTTCATCAAGTCATTGCCACATCCATCTATCTTTCTGTATAATCTATCTGTCTGTCTCTCTATTTTTCTATCCGTCTTTCAGTATATTTATCTATCTATCTCTGACCCTGTCTGTCTTTGTCTTTGTGTTGTAGTTGATGGTCAGTGGACATCGTGGACTGTGCAAAGCGCCACTAAGTGTGGACCTGCCTGTGTCCTGGGAGTGTTGTCCACCAGGACGTGTACTAATCCGCCTCCGTCACAGGGAGGAAAGCAGTGCGAGGGCAACCAGTCTAGAAACTCCACAAACAAATGTGTTAACACGAAGTGTGGTAGAGTGGACATTTATTTATTTATTTGTTTATTTATTTGTTTATTTATTTATTTATTTATTTATTTATTATTATTATTATTGTTGTTGTTGTTGTTGTTGTTGTTATTGTTGTTATTATTATTGTTGTTGTTGTTATTTTTGTTATTATTATTGTTATTATTGTTATTATTATTATTATTATTATTATTATATTAATTATTAATGTTATTGTTATTATTATTATTACTATTACTATTGTCATTATTATTATTATTATTTTATTATTGTTATTGTTATTATTAGTATTATTGTTATTATTATTATTATTATTATTATTATTATTATTATTTATTATTGTTGTTGTTGTTGTTGTTGATATTATTATTATTTACTGTATTTAATATTATTCTTACATGAAATGATAATGTTTATTTATCACTGTAACTTTTGTTATTATTATTACTGTTATTGTTATTACCAGTGTCGTTGTTGTGCTAGTATAAATCTAAATAAAACGATTATTTATGTTCTAGGAACATGATAAACCTGGGTCTTCTTACTCATCTTTGGTGATCCTGGGAACTTTGTCTGGTGTCTTCGCTGTTGTTTTAGTCATTTACTTCGTCTCTAGGTGAATATATTATCAGTTAATTCGTTCATTCATTACTGGTACTGCTACTGTTATTTTTTTTGTTATGTTATTATTATAAAACAGAGTTAATAAATGGCTTAGGAATGACGATTAGTCGGTTAAGATATATTTTTTTTTTTTTTTTCAAGGCACGGCTATATTAACTGAAAGAACAATGTGTGACCCAAATAATTTACTGATGGTTAGATGTTTTTTGTTGTTTTTACAACAACAACAGCAACAACAACAGCAATAATAATAATAAGTTAATGAATAAGATTTGTATTCACTAACTTTATAGAAGGATTGGTGTCGGCATTTCTTCTTACTATCATTACTGTAGCTGTTGTTATTGCTGTTGTTGCTGTTACTGTTACTACTGCTACTACTACTACTACTACTACTACTACTACTACTACTACTATTTTAATACAGAACAAAATCACAAAGCAGAGAAAGAGACGAGGAAGAAAACGCGTCACGAAAGCGAATCAACAGCATAAAGAACGTTCTGGCGAGTGACGTCCTCAATCCCGCCTTCTCCAGCTCCGGTGAGGACATCAAGTCCATATTCAGTGGGTCAGGCAGAGGGCTCAGCGTGTCATCGATAAAAGACATGATATCGAACGTGTTTCCCAAACGAAAACCCTCAAGTCTCGATGTCACAATGGAATAGACTCCAGCACATTAGAATCCAAGATGGCGTTAAACCTGTAACAACCATGATTGCAACGGAAATTTAGTGCTGTCGTTGCAGGCTGTTTGTGGTGTCTTTTAATTGCTACGCTTCTGATATTTTAAACCACCGTGTATATATTATCGTCTTCGACGAATTTCAGAGAAAAAGGCAGCTGTGAAGAGATATCGACGTTGTCTTCAGTGTACCGTGACCTGTAACTTTTAATGTGCAACAGTTTCCGTCATCTTTGAAATATGCCAGTATTCAGCAAGATCAGACGACAAAGCTTTAGTCTGCGTTTTCGTCAGTTTATCTAGAAAGAATTAGAGTAATTTTGGTGTATTAGCCTTAGAAACCAGGACTGGAGAAATCCCATGAAGTGTCTATTACATAAGTGTATGACACGTTATAGTATCTTTAGTAGACCGCATATTTTTAATTATTATTATAATTACTATTATTATTATTATTATTATTATTATTATTATTATTAGTATTATTAGTAGTACTACTACTATACTATTATTATTACTACTACTACTACTACTACTGTTATTATCATTATTATCTGTCTATGTCAAATATACTGTCTTTAATTGCAAGCAATTGATGTTTTTTTATTATTATTTTGTATTATTATTATTATTTTACTTTTATAACCAAATCGACATATCTGTTATTTAGCTATATAACACAGAACAATGCCTTTACTAGTATATTGTTTTTATTTATTTATTTATTTAGTTAGTTATTTGCACAGACAGAAAAGATATACTCTTTCATGTGAACACACATGCAAACATGTCTGTTAATGAATACTTTTCAATTACTTTTAATTTCTTTCATTTAACTGACTCGTATTACTTGTAATAAAAGGCAAATAAGAAATTGAAAAGAATTTCATTTTGCCCTTATTGTTCTGTAGCTTTCAAACACAGTGACATTTACTTATTTTTGTAACTATCTCGGTCTTCTTTCTCTCTCTCTCTCTCTCTCTCTCTCTCTCTCTCTCTCTCTCTCTCTCTCTCACACACACATATATGCATTATGTTATTTATATGTTTTTGTCTTTATCTTATCAGCCATCTCGCTAACTTCTACTCTGTTCGTCTGCCTATCTTTCTCTGTTTATTTTTTAGTCAATAATTCAGTGTATGTGTGTGTATATATATATATATAGACACACATACAGACTTTTTTTCAACTCCTCAAACGCTGTTAACCTCAGTATTTTGTTATGGTAAATGCGTAACTGGAAACAAAAACACGAATACTGAGTATCAAAATACGTATTAATAAGCTTCAGTGTCTCTTTGGGTTTCAGCATGAAGTAATTTTCAGTAAATTTTAAAGCCGCATCATTTTTAAATTTTTAAATTATTTATGTATGTATGTATATATTTATTGTTATTTTTTATTTATTTATTTTTACGAAAACTGAAACAAAATAACGAAACGGTGTATTAAAATAACATACTTTTTTATGATTCAAAATAATTTATAAAAAAATTAAAAAAATATTTAAAAAAATTAAAAAAAATGTGTTTTTACATTTCTTTTTAACTTTGTTTAGTTTAACAACGTAAGACAAAACATGATGAGGATGATAATTAAGATGATTTTAATGATGATGATTTTGATGAAACTAGTGAAATGATGAAAGGACAAGTTACAAGTAACACAGCTATAAAACGTAATAAATGTATCAAACATAAACAATGACACTTTTTGTCTTTTCAAAATGTCTGTCATCAGCGTCTGAATATGTCATTTTTTTCACTTTGAAGTAAACATCGTTCAGTTGTTTAACTACAGCAAACTGATTTATTTATATCCTCAGTACCAATGTCAAACATAAGGTAACCTTAGGAAATTCAGTACAAAGTTATATTTTTCTGAACCTGCAGTAGGATTATTTATAAATGCACCTTTCCCTAAACAGTATAAAATACACCCTTTTAACCCGGCACAGTTCATTGATAGATCCTGTGAATCGTTACATTTAATCTCTCTGTCTATCTAACTATCTATCCATCTATTTGTATATATTATACTTTTCAGTAACGAGTACACAGAAACAGGAATATCACTTTTCTTTATTATATTTACTTGTGTTTTTGTCTAATGTCTTTATTTTGAATCAATGAATTGGCAAGAAACATAATTCATTTTGCTGAATATCTGCTGCATTCTTTAACGTTCTCTAGAAATCGAGAATATTCGATCCATTTCTCTACTGAAGATAAAGGATGTCTTGCGAAGGTTTCTTCTATCTTTTAGTCTTATTCTTGGAAATTTCACCTTAGAAAATTCTTTGTGAGAATTCCAGCCGTTCTTTTTGCAATGT
Source organism: Chrysomallon squamiferum (assembly GCA_012295275.1). NCBI lineage: Eukaryota > Metazoa > Mollusca > Gastropoda > Neomphalida > Peltospiridae > Chrysomallon > Chrysomallon squamiferum. Next base: position 23,933,093 of record CM022677.1, read on the forward strand.
AACCTGGTCTTTTTCATTTTTATTTTTCTTTCTCTTGAAATTCGATATTATTAACTTTTCTTTCCTTTTTCTTTTCTTTTTCTTTCCTTTTTCTTTTCTTTTTCTTTTCTTTTCTTTTCTTTTCTTCTAAAAAATTTTTTTATACGATGAGTAATTAGCTTTGCGTTGAAACAAAAGCCATATACTTACAAACTGACATTGAGAATATTCATTTCCTTACTTCAGGAATCTTCCAAAGAAAGATTCGTTTGTTTATTATTCATCATTTTATGAGATTTACTCTGTGAAAGTCTGTTCATGCATGACTGAGTGAAGATGTCTTGATTTTCAGTTCCGAATTTGTTTTTAATTCTTCTTCTTAGCGAAGAAGTTCAACTTTCCTTTTTTTTCTTTATCATATATTTTTTGTTTTCATTTTCATTTTATTTATTTATTTATTTATTTATTTATTTATTTATTATTATTATTATTATTATTATTATTATTATTATTATTATTATTATTATTATTATTATTATTTTTGACTTAAAAATGATATATATTTCAATAGAAGGACCATTTGTTAATTTCCTCTAGAAATCTTCTGACCTAAGGATTTATTTCATTTTTTATTACTTTCTTCTTCTTCTTCTTATTATTATTAATGTTTCATCTTTTTATTATTTTTAAAAATTATTATTATTATTTTTCTTCTTCTTCTTCTTTTCTTCTTCACAACTTCAGAATTACGAAGTTTCATGAAGCTGGTAACAGTTTTATGTTCTGAGACCAAAAACAAAGTGATTGATTTCCGTCGTTTTTGCCTCGGAATACGTTTCGTCTTATTTCGGAATACGTTTCGTTTCATTTCGGAATACGTTTCGTATTATTTCGGAATACGTTTCGTGTCATTTCGGAATACGTTTCGTGTCATCTCGGGATACGTCCTGGGTCATCTCAAAATACGTTTCGTCTGATCTAAGGGACTGAAGGAGCTAATGGCTTTTCTTGTGCAAGCTCTTCACATTGTCTCCTTCAGTAGGATGTTCTACTTTCACCCCTTCTTCGTCATCTAATTTGCTGTCTTTTGATTTCTTAGAACCTGAAGACTCCGTCACCTCTTCTATCACATTCATCTTAGACTTTCTGCTCTCCAGCCAAGACTTTCGAGATGAGCTCTCTTTGCCTTTCTCTTTCGTGAACGCTGGATTGTCAACTTCTTTGTTTTCAATCGAAGATTTACGCTTCCTGAATGTTAAATAAAATAAACGGCACAATATTATGCGGTTTAAGATCATATAAATTATATATATCTATCTGTCTAGCTTCTGTCTGTCTGTCTGTCTGTCTGACGGTATATCTGTCTATCAATCTACCTACCTACCTACCTACCTACCTACCTACCTACCTATCTATATGCCTACTTTTAGTAACTAACAATAAAACATAAAATGTATGTTTGACAACAACAACAAAAAATAAAATAATAATAATAATAATAATAATAATAATAATAATAATAATAATAATAATAATAATAGTAACACAACATTTTTAACAACAACAACCTTTTAGTTTTTTCAGGTTTCGATTCTGTGGCTTCAGTTGTCTCAGCAACCTCATTAGCTAGTTCGTTTGGGTCAATTTGTTCTTGACTCGAAGATCTGCGTTTTTTTTGACCTCTCAGTCTATAGGAAGCAAAAATATAAATTAACAAATTAACAGACAAGCGTACTCAAAGCACAAACGCAGACATACATAAAACTGAAGAAAAAGAAAAAAAGTATGACAGAAAGATAGAGAGATAATAAAGAGACAGGTACTACACAGACTATATATATATACATATATTGAGAAGAGAGAGAGAGAGAGAGAGAGAGAGAGAGAGAGAGAGAGAGAGAGAGAGAGAGAGAGAGAGAGAGAGAGAGAGATGATGGTGATGATGATAGTGATTATGATTCATTTACTTGAAATACAAATAACATGATCCAGCGCAGAACAGGGCAAAGAATATATTCGTCATTATAATTAAAACAGACGATCCTTTCACATTTTTCTTAGGAACTGAAATATTCAAATATAAAACACGATAATCTTCTGTCTCTGTGTAATGTGGCTGTCAATACCTCATCCATCTATCTAACGTCTATTTTCTCTCTGTATGTTTACGAAATATATAAATAAACAACAACAATAACAACAACGGCGATAATAATAATTAATAAATACAGTAGATAAATACTATAGGTAAGTATGACAGAGACTATACTCTCTCTCTCTCTCTCTCTCTCTCTCTCTCTCTCTCTCTCTCTCTCTCTCTCTCTCTCTCTCTCTCTCTCTCTCTCTCTCTCTCTCTGTATGTCTATGTTTAAAATGTAATGTGTCACTACTGTAAAAACGAAGAATCTACAGCAGTAGTGTTAAGATACCACAGTCGTTGCCAGTGCAGTTTTCTGCTCGTTCTGTAGCTCTGGGTCCAGCACAGGCGAAGCCTCCCAGCGATGGTACAGGATTGTTACAATCTCGTGTTAACGAAATATTTCTCAAACACTGCTTCGTACACGGACCCACCTTAATCTGGACCCACTCTGACCACTGCCCATCCACTGTAATAACACATTTTATAAGATAATAATAATAATTTACTATAAGATAACTAATAATAATAAAAAATAATAATAATAAGAAGAAGAAGAAGAAGAAGAAGAAGAAGAAGAAGTAGAAGACAAAAAGCTATGTCTTCAAAATAGAAAATACAACGGGTACTACTTTTGTGATACATTTTCAAAATATATAATAGAATGATACTGCAATAGTATCATTCACAAATGAGTAGGTCTTGAAAATAGAAAATACGATTTTTGATACCACTTTAGTGATACAAATAAGTACGTGTTCAAAATAGATAATATGATGACACTACTTTAGTGATACAAATAAGTACGTCATCAAAACAAAAAATACGATGATATTACTTTAGTGACACAAAAAGTAGGTTTTGAAAATAGAAAATATGATATTACTTTAGTAATATAGATAAGTAGGTTTTAAAATAGAAAATACGATAATAGATACTACTTTAGTATTACATTTTTCAAATAGAAAATACGATAGTATACATAAATACTACTTTAAAATAGTATTGACATTAGTTAGATTTAAAAAATATGTTCAATATAGACTATCCAGAAACAGATTTACAATATAAAAACAAAAACATCATAAATTTTTATGAAACATAAAAAGTGAATAATTTGTTTTGATTTAAAAAAAGACATGTATCCAGAAACGTACAATTTGAAAACTTCCACATTTATGATACGATAATTTGTTTTAATTTTATTTATTTATTTATTTATTTATTATTTTAAACTTACCGCACTTATCTCCCCTGCACGTTTCTGACGTCAGCAGTAAGTAACGTGTCGAGCAACGTGACCCCTCTCCTCGTGGGGCGGGGTTTGTACACGTTCTCAGTTTCGTCACTGTTCGCAAACAAGTGACGTCACACGGACTTTTCTTGTACTTAGACCAGATCGACCACCTGCCGTTCACTGGAGTCAAAAATAACAAATAATGACTGAACATAACACAGCTGTTGTTATTATTACTTCAGCTGTCCGTATTATAGTACTAGTTTTGCTGGTACTAGTTTTACTATTACTATTTGATCTGTCAGTACTAGTACTAGTTTTACTATTACTACTTGATCTGTCAGTACTGGTACTAGTTTTACTATTACTACTTTAGCTGTCATTACTATTAATACTAGTTTTATTATTACTGGTTTAGCTGTCAGTACTATTAGTACTAGTTTTACTATTACTACTTTAGCTGTCATTACTATTAGAACTATTTTTTTGATATTACTACTTGAGCTGTCAATAACAGTACTAGTTTACTATTACTAAGTGAGCTATCAATACTAGTACTAGGTTTACTATTAGAACTTAACCTGTCAGTACTATTAGTATTAGTTTTACTATTACTACCTTACTACTACTACTGTTTACAACTATTATTTCTACTACAGCTACTTCTACAGCTATTACTGTTGTTGCTTCTACTGCTAATGCTGCAACAACTATCACTGCTCCTGCTGTGTTACTGCTACTAACACCACCACCACCACTACAACTTACTACGACTACTACGACTATTTCAAGTATAACAGCACAACTATTACTATCGTTATTTATATTACTACCATTACTGTTACTACTATAGCTACTGCTACAACTTCTACTATCAATACTACTACTACTACTACTATTACTACTTCTACTATTACTACAAATACTAGTAGTGTTTTACTGATACTGCTGCTACTACTTTAACTGCTTTAACTGCTAGTTTTGTTGGTACTTCTGTTACAACTTTGAGGACTCTTCTTCTTCCTCCTCTTCTTCTTCTTCTTCTTCTTCTTCTTCTTCTTCTTCTTCTTCTTCTTATTATTATTATTATTATTATTTACCTTTTGTACATTGATTGCAATCCTTGGCAACCTTTATTTTCTTATTTCCGAGGCAGAGCCGTTTCAGATGGGTTGCAGTGGACAGACATCTTCTTTTGAATGTTACGTTCACCTTACACGAGCTGTTACACATTCCGGACTTATACTCTCTCCAGTAAGCCCAGACGCCAATTGTCAGAGCATGACGCTGCCTTCGCTCTGCAGAAGAGATTTGAGTTTTAGAAACAAAAGCTGTCACATTAAGTACAGAACAGAATTTAAAATTTAGAAACGTTATTCTCCACATAACAACTTACAGACTTATATAGGGTTAGTTGGATAGACACGCAGAGAAAGAGTTAGACGTATAGATATACTGACAGATAGATTGATTAGATAGATAACTATATACAGAAGTAGACACAAAGGTGGAGAGATAGATATATAGATAGACAGATAACAATATACACAGATACATTTAAAACTGACTACTACAGAGGTGTCATTTACCAGTTTCATTGCATAATCTTTCAGGATAACAGATGTAAGTTTTCATTCTCCGATGTTGACCCAAACATTCATGTCCTCCGTGCGAGGGTTTCGGTCTCTTACACTGTCTGGCCTCCATTGATACAATGACCCCTGACCCACAGGTCACAGAACAGTCAGTGAAACGTGTCTCCCACTCCGACCATCCACCATTGACTGAAAGTTTTAAACATTTTACATTTAACTGTTACATTTCATACTTAGACCATTTACTGTAAGTTTTAAACAATTAACTGTTACATTTCACACTTAGACCATTTACTGTAAGTTTTAAACATTTAACTGTTACATTTCACACAGACCATTTACTGTTAGTTTAAAACATTTAACTGTTACGTTTCACACATAGTCCTTTTACTGTAAGTTTTAAACATTTTACAGTTATACCAAGTTACATTTTACATTTACTATAAGTTTTAAACATTTAACAATTAACTGCTATATTTCATACTTGGACCATTTACTGTAAGTTTTAAACATTTTACATTTAACTGTGTCATATTTCATAATTAGATCACTGACTGCAAGTTTAAAACATTTCACAGTTAACTGTTACATTTCATACTTAGTTCATTTACTGTAGGTTAAAAAACATTTTACAGTTAACTGTTACATTTCACACTTAGACCATTTACTGTAAGTTTAAAACATTTCACATTTAACTGTTACATTTCACACTTAGATATTTACTGTAAGTTTAAAACATTTTACAATTTACTGTTTTACATTTGTTACTTAGACCATTTACTGTAAGTTTTAAACAATTAACTGTTACATTTCATACTTAGACCATTTACTGTAAGTTTTAAACATTTAACTGTTACATTTCACACTTAGTCCTTTTACTGTAAGTTTTAAACATTTTACAGTTATACCAAGTTACATTTTACATATACTGTAAGTTTTAAACATTTAACAATTAACTGTTACATTTCACACTTAGATATTTACTGTAAGTTTAAAACATTTTACAATTTACTGTTTTACATTTGTTACTTAGACCATTTACTGTAAGTTTTAAACATTTTACAATTAACTGTTACATTTCACACTTAGACCATCTACTGTAAGTGAAAAAGAATTTACAAGTAACTGTTACATTTCATAATTAGACCATTTACTGTAAGTTTTAAAACATTTTACAATTAACTGTGTTACATTTCATACTTAGACCATTTACTGTAAGTTTAAAACAGTTTACAAGCAACTATCTTATATTTCACACTTAGATCATTTACTGTAATTTTAAAACATTAAATAGTTAATTGCATTATTGTGTACTGAAATACATTTCACATTTAGATTGATATTTCTGAAATATAATAGAAGAAGAAGAAGAAGAAGCAGAAGAAGAAGAAGAAGAAGAAATACAATTAAAAATGAAAAGTCACTTACAATATGCGGCAGAGGGCAGTTCTAAAGAAATATTTTCAACATACCGCGTGGACACTCATCTCCTAAACAGTCCTGTGTAATGTTCATAGACAATTCCCCGGAACAAATTGTAGCCCCAGGCTTACACTTTCTCTTGACAATCACATTACGCTTGCAGTTGAACAGACATTCGCCAATCGCATGTTTCTGCCAGGGTGTCATACCAGCTTCTGTTATTTTCAGTCTCTTGTCTGTCAATGTTAACATGTAACTGAGGTCAGAAGTGAGAAGAAGAAGTGTGATAAAAACAAAGACCAAGACGATTGAAAAAACAACAAGATGTTGTTGAAGAAGTAAGAAGATAATTGTGATAAAGATAGATCAGAAGATGGTGATGACTATGATGATGTGTATGAAACTATTACTACTACTACTTACTAACAGTAATAATAACAACAACAACAATAATAATAATAATAATAATAATAATAATAAATAATAATAATAATAATAATAATAATAATAATAATAATAATAATAAAATAATAATAAATAATAATAATAATAATAATAATAATAATAATAATAATAATAATAATAATAATAATAATAATAATAATAATAATAATAATAAGAAGAAGAAGAAGAAGAAGAAGAAGAAGAAGAAGAAGAAGAAGAAGATGTAAAATTACCAGCGGGGCAGTCGTTTAAAATGCAAGACTCCAGTCGTATTTGTAATCTCTCCCCCGCACACAAATCTCCCCCTTTTTGCGGCCAAGGATTCTCACACTTTCTGATGTAGGTCAGATAAACTTCTCCTCTCCCACACGTCACGTCGCACTGACCCACAGCAGCTCTCACCCAGTCGCTCCACCCACCATCAACTGTGATGATTTAAATAAAACAGAGAAACGTGATGCTTCAATCAGTACGTCCGAATACATATACATAAACACACACATATATATTTTTTCAAGTAATTCTATTGTTTTCTTAGTGTTTTTATTTTCAGCCTTTTCTCTCCATTTTGTTTTTTTTTCTTCTTCTTCTTTTTGATTTATTTTCTTCCTGTATTTGTTTACTTACTTATTTTATTTTAATTAATTTATTTGCCTGTTTCTTTCTTTAAATGTTTTTTTTTATTTATTTATTTGATTGTAATTTATGTTATTTCATAGATTAAACACAAAATATACTAATACAATTTAATACGTTATTAGTTTTTCATTACGTTAGTTAGGATTATTATATATATATATTTTTTAATTGTTTTATAGGTATATCTCTCTCTCTCTCTCTCTCTCTCTCTCTCTCTCTCTCTCTCTCTCTCTCTCTCTCTCTCATAATAATAATAATTTATATCCCATTCATTTCTTAGAACTGTCAAATGGTCTGAATAAAAAGTCGTCATTCCTTTACTTTGGCATTCAGCTTCCACTGTGCAAACAGACAGTTCTCTCTTCATGTCAAGTCCTGTGCAGTTCTGACTGGCGAAAATACAAGTTCTGTTGAAATTAATCTCAGCGACACCCAACCCGCACGTCACCGGACAGGGCGTGTCAGACTGTTTTGTCCATGCAGTCCATCCACCGATAACTTAAAAATAGAATTAGTTCACTGTAAGAGCTCTGTAGGAAGAGAAAATAGTAAGCGTGAAAATATTTTATTTATTTATTTGCAAAGAAGAAGAGGAAGCACAGCAACAACAAGAACAAAATATCATTCTTTGGACTTTGTAAGAATGTATCTTTGATATTACATGATAGTTTAGGTATATTCAGAAAAAAGAAAAAGATATATATATATATATATATATTGCTATCTAGTTTTAATTAATATTGAAGTGTCATCCATTTTTCTGTCATTTCTTTCTTTTAGTCTAGTCATTCATTCATTCTTTCTTTTTTAATTCTTTCATTCATTCATTCATTCATTCATTCATGTCAATTGTATACATGTTCTAGTACTCTACTTGAAATACAGTCGTCACCAGAGCAGATTTCATCAACAACTTTTTTCGAGTTTCCAGTGCAGTAAGTTGGTAGACCTTTACAGGTACGTGTGTACTCAGTAGTACGTTCACAAGACAAAGGACAGCGGTCACTTGACCGGGGAACCCAGGCTGACCATCCACGAACGTCTTTTATTAATGGGATTTCTTTTTGTTCTTTACCTAATAATAGTAATAATAATAATAATAATAATAATAATAATAATAATAATAATAATAATAATAATAATAATAATAATAATAATAATAATAATAATAATATAATAAAAAAAAAAATAATAATAAAATTAAAAATAATAACATTCCAAAAATAATAATAAAATGGAATTTTAATAATAATTAATAATAATAAACCATGTTCACATAAAAAGTAAGGGACATTCCATGGTGCAAATGAATTATCAAATGGAACTTTTTAATAGTTTAATGCAATAAACCATGTTCACATAAAATGGTGTCATCCGATGGTGCGTTTGTGAAGACAGGCTAACAACAACTGTGAAATACCATACTCTTTATCAGTAATCAAAAATCGGCTTGGTTTAGGTTTATTCCATTCATCCTCGAGAGCAAAGCCAAGTTCATGGCTGTTGACGTTGATGTCAGGCGTCTACCAAGCATATCCTAGACATGTTTATTAGGCGCTGAGAGCTGGCCAATATAAAGTGGCGATGCTTTGATACTTGGTAACAACTGTGGCTATGTGTGGCCTGGCTTTGTCATGTTGTCAACGAGCAATTGGCATTTGTCTGCTGCCGACATGTTGACACGAAAGTACAGACCAGTGAGAGGTCTACTGATAATCTGCAGAGCTGTTTGCGTAACCATGGTGCCACCCCGAACCACAACAACCATGCTGTCTAACGTTTACATCACGGAAATCGTTCACTGTGTTGATGCCACCGCCTCTGTGATGAAAGTCCCCTGTGAAGGTGGATTCATAAAAAATAAAAAAATCTAAAAATGAGAGTATTACATCTCCGACTGTTCTTGCACAGGTGTTCCTCACACCAACAACGTCGTTCAGTGGTCTCTCATCTGAACGACACTTGAGCACGGTTTATTTAGCCTGACATAATGGATAAAACAATCGGCGTTGAGCAGTTGTCGCCCTTAGCTGACGTCTGTCGTGAATGCCAAATCACCACCGCTACACGTCCAGTGTTCATTCGATGTCTTGTGCCGTTCTGTTATGTTTGTCTCGTGACAGTTGACACTTTCAGTGTAATTTCAATATAGAACAATACAATCTAAAGTTTGAGTCCAGAATAGCTTGGTTGGAAGTTCATTTTAATCACTTGTCGCAAGGACACTTAACGTTCATGATTTTTTTTTGATTTTTTTTTTTTTTTACTTTTGACTATTTTAACAAAGTTCACACTTCTTTTCAGCTTATGCAATTGCTTTTTCAAATGAAATGGACTATCCCCTACTTGTTTGGAATATAACAATAACAAGACTGCTTGGGGGAAAAAAAGCAGAAGAAAAATCACCTAAATACAACAGTAATGACGACAGCATTAACGACAACAACAAAAAAAAAAAAAAAATAATACAATGATAACGACCAAACAACAATAATAATATTGACGCAATGATGACATCGATAAGATGCACAGCCGCAAATAAGCGACATAATCAGCAGACACAGTTACATGTTGATGCACACATAGAGAGACATGCGAAAACACAGGTACAAATATGTAGACACACGAACACAGAAACACAGCAATAAATACAGAAACGTAGTAACATATAACGTGACGTAGTAACATGTTGAGACAAATACAGACACACATAGTAATACATACGTGGACGTAATACGTACAGACAAATGTAGTAACAAACAGACACGTAGATGTAACATGCAGAGGCAAGTATTAGCACTCACACGCACACACACACACACACGTATATAGAGGTAACACGTACAGACACACATAATAAGATATATCGATACACAAAGACTAACGCGAAGAAACAAACACAATGACAGACATCTGGGGACATACGTACATAATTATAATATTACAGAAATTAATATAATTTCATTTACCACAAGGAACAGACGTGGCACAGAAGTCAAAAGAATATTTCGACGACTCCCCTACACATGCATATTTAATTCTGCACTGCCTTTCAAATTTGATGTTATACAATCCACCACCACATACCACTGGGCATTTCGATATATTCTTGACAATCCATGGCGTCCACAAACCTGTAGGTTTACAGTTTATACAAGTGACAAAGATCTATATAGACAAATGGATAAATGTAAACAGACAAAGAGAAAATAGACTGATAGTTTAAGGGGTTTTTCTGCTGCTTTCTCTCTCTTTACTACTGCTACTGTTAATACTACAACTACAACTACTATTACTATTATCACTGTCTACTTCTACTTCTACTACTGCTACTACTACTACTACTACTACTACTACTACCAGCACTATTACTACAACTACTAGTACTTATACCACTAGTACTTATACCACTCCACTGTTAGTGCTACCACTACTGCTACTGCTACTACAACTAACAGCGCCAGTAATAATAATAATCATTATGATGATCACATCACCACCACCACCATCATCATCATCATCATCATCATCATCACCTATCTGTTTAACTTTATGAGTCATAGTCCTGAAAACATCAAAATGTTGCCGATCATTTTCATACGACAGCTTAAATGCTGTGCAGTTATTTTGAAATTAAAATAGTTTTCATCAAAGCAAAACGTTCTATACAGTGACTGGAAACATTAAAGGGAATGTTGACGATAATGAAGATGATGTTGTTGATGATGATGATGATGGTGGTGGTGATGTTTAACGATGAAGCTCATAATAATAAAAACAACTTTACCCTGACAAGTGTCTTCTGGATGGCACCAATAAAATTCATGTTTATATTTCACTCCATTACATTTGCTACTAGAACAAAATCGCACGTAATTAAACTGTGTCCGTTCTGTGCTGCAGTTGTTTTTACACGTTTTGTTGCCTAACAGAGTCCAGCTTGTCCACTGTCCATCGTCTGAAACACGTAACACTAATCAAACAGAAGTCTTAGAACTTAACATTAAGTTTTGCTGTCACCTCTCTCTCTCTCTCTCTCTCTCTCTCTCTCTCTCTCTCTCTCTCTCTCTCTCTCTCTCTCTCTCTCTCTCTCTCTCTCTCTCTCTCTCTCTCTCCGAACTTCTGTCTATATATTTCTTTCTCTCTATACCTCTCCCTCTAAATCTCTGTCTGTGTCTATCTGTGTAACTGTATTTATATATCTGTATCTGTATACGTATTTACCCAACCATCTAACTATATATATATATATATATATATATAGAGAGAGAGAGAGAGAGAGAGAGAGAGAGAGAGAGAGAGAGAGAGAGAGAGAGAGAGAGAGAGAGAGAGAGAGAGAGACATACACACACTATTGTACATGTTTCTCAGTAACACAGAAATACACAACATCTACACAGACAAAGAGACACTAGGAGAAAACCAACCTGTCGGTGGACATTTAACATTTTCGCAAGTCTCGGAAACAATTCTGTAAGATTCTCCTGCGCAGTTTCTGCCTCTGTTGAGAGGGTGGGGTCGAGAACATGACCTGTCGTACACGACAAGCTTATGCCCCGACCCACAGGAAGAATTGCAGCTCGTGCTCTTGTATTCAAACCACGACGACCATCCACCGTCAACTGCAAAGGAAACACGACACATGTACAAGTTATTGCCCTTACTGATTATATCTGAATACACACAGGTCTCCATTGATCAACAGCAGGCAGCTAAAAGCTCGGTTTTCAGAAAGAGTCTCCACTTAAACAAAATTTAGCTAAGTTTAGATAGAGCCGACATTGAAAACTATTTAAAAAGAGCTTCTGACGAAAAAAAAAATTAAAATAAATACATAAATAAATAAATAAATCTAAATAAATCAGAAAAACCCCCAAATATATAAATAAATAAATAAATAAATAAATAAATAAATAAATAAATAAATAAATAAAAATAATTAAATAAATAAATAAATAAATAAAACAAGATAAAGCAGCAGTCCTCTAAACTGAACACTGGAGGAAATTTCCATTTCCAGTTTGTCTCCAAATAATTATTTTAATTTATATCATATATCATATATATATATATATATATATATATATATTCCCCTCAACAGTAGCTACAGTGACGCTGTGTTTGCTAGAGGGACTGGCAGTGTAGGAAGAGGACGACACGTTTACTTCTAACAGCACGAGAAACTTCTT
>CM022677.1:23953234-23968234 GCA_012295275.1 Chrysomallon squamiferum
AGAATAACACAATTTAAATAAAAATCTTCTTATGTGTATGTTACAATTATATACATCAAACAGGCAAATAATCAGTAGAAAAAGAAAACAAAAATCTTCGTTAACAGTAAATAAATAAATTAGCATTAGTATCTGTTTTAAGCAATAACTGGCGATCTGTTTCGTAAAATATAAACTAAACTGTCCCAAAACGAGGCTAATAACAAAGATACCTACAATATTAAACATTTCTATTAGGCTGGCACAGAAATAATTATTAAAATTGGGAGTACTCCAGTCTTTTTGCCCTTACCGGAAGTGACAGCTGATTGATCGTTAAGAAATGGCACGTGGATGTGTGTTTAGATTATAATTTATTTACATTATCGGTAATGCCTGTGACGTTAGCTATACTGGTCTCATGTTATTGAAAAAAAATAATTAAGACTCTCATGGCTAATACATGCAAACTTAATATTTTTCTTTTTCTTTTTTTTTTTTTTTTGACTTTTTTTTTTTCAACGACTGTACCTTTTACATCCTACTTTTTCTTTCCATTTACTTTATACATATACAATATAGATAGATAGACAGATAGATAGATAGATATATTTATGATTATTTTAAGCAGTATTAGAATACAAACACGTCTTCACGTATATCTTGTTTTAGTTTTTACCATTCCATTAAGAACTATTATTTAGCGTGTCTGATTGTTGTCTGCGGACGTTTTAAAGAAATTTCAAGTTCAAACACTGTACCCAGACGAGCGAATTTTTGTGTCTACATTTTAAGTTTCTCATTAATTTCTGTTTTTATACCTACGCGTATTTTGTATAGCTTATAATTTTCTTTCTCCTATATCTGTATATCAATTCTGCTCTTCTTTCTTTTCGTGTTTCTTATCTCCATCTAAGATCCTCCCGTGTACGTACCTTTTTCAAGTCACAAGTGTGTACGATTCTGTCATGGCATGAAATCTGAACTGCATACTAATTAATAATTAACGACTATAATTACGAGGCACGTAACAAATAATAACGAAGACAAATTTATTCAAATGCTTTTTTCAAAAGCTGTATATTCAATTGAGATTTTTAAAAAATATATATATTTTCACAGCGCATGTACTTTTTTTTTTTTTTCTTAACGACCGGTCCTATCCCCTTTTAGAACTAACACCCGGCCCCACCCTTTTTTTTTTTTTTAATCTGCGTTGTAAGTATTCAGGTTACGTTCTTCGTGGAAGGCTGTTGAAGTCCGCGAGCGAGCGAGCAGCCCTGGAAAGAACCGGTCAGTTATATCGACGGTCTCTGTTTGAATCGACGTCGTCTTTCACTGAGAAAGTTATCGTCCTAACCTTGTCTTCTTCCTTCCACTTTGTCTCCTGTTCGTGTTCAGACCTTCTTAATTCCTTTTCTCGTGCAACCGCCCTTTCTTCTTCCTTCCTCTTTGTCTCATGTTCGTGTTCAGGCCTTCTTAATTCCTTTTCCCGTGCAATCGCCCTTTCTTCTTCCTTCCTCTTTGTCTCCTGTTCATGTTCGTGTTCAGACTTTCTTAATTCCTTTTCCCGTGCAATCGCCCTGTCTTCTTCCTTCCTCTTTGTCTCCTGTTCGTGTTCAGACTTTCTTGATTCCTTTTCCCGTGCAATCGCCCTGTCTTCCTCCTTCCTCTTTGTCTCATGTTCGTGTTCAGACTTTCTTAATTCCTTTTCCCGTGCAATCGCCCTGTCTTCTTCCTTCCTCTTTGTCTCATGTTCGTGTTCAGACTTTCTTAATTCCTTTGCCCGTGCAATCGCCCTGTCTTCTTCCTTCCTCTTTGTCTCATGTTCGTGTTCGTGTTCATGTTCAGACTTTCTTAATTCCTTTTCCCGTGCAACCGCCCTTTTCGCTATGTTCTGCAGTTTCGCAGCAGCCTTGGTTTTCTGGAAGTTTTCCTTTTTGTCCAGATCGACGTCTATGTTGTTCAGCGCGTCCATAACCTTTGTTTTGCTCCTCACCTCCTCGTTGTCTTTCGTGAACGCTGGGTTGTCCATGTGCTTCAGATTGGCAAACGCTTCCATTTCCATTTCTTTCATTTTCTGAGCCTGCTGCTGTTTCCACGAGGATTTCAACCTGCACAGAACACAGTTAAAAAAAAAACTGTCTTTGTTAGAAGACTGGGTCAGTGAGAAAAGAGAAACACGGGTAATAATGTCTTGTCAGTATGTCAGAACAGCTGCGTATCTCGAAAAAAGAAAACAGTTAGTGGGTTAGTACGTGAAGTCAGTCAGTGAGTCAGTCACTGAGACAACGAAACAATCTTACCCACCAGTCAACCAGTCTTACTCTGGTACGTACTATGCGAGCGATATGAGCGTTTTTATTCTTCAACAAACCATTGATTGCAGTTGGAGCATTCTAACTGTAGGCGTACGCTAAAACTGTTCCGCCATATGCGTGCAGTTAGATTGCTCCAAATGAAATCAAATGTTTCAAAAAATAAAAAATAAAAAAAAAAATAAAAAAAAATCAAGTGCCTCCAGCTCGCATAGTACGCGCCAACATAGGACTCAGCAGTCACTCGACAATCTCAAGCACATTTAGTGAAGTTATATTTTATCTGTTGAGGCTGCAGAACTGTGCAATCGGCGTTGTCTCCCAAACATGAGTGTTTGTGTGTCTGTGTCTGCTTTATGGGTGTTTGTGCATGTAGATATCTGTCCTCTATCCAGATCTTTCTGAATAAAAATAAACTCAGTACATTTTCAACGCACACATACACACATTATATATATATGTATTGCATAATATACAAGGTAAAATACCACAGATACAAGATATGCTCCTGGAGTCACAGAAACAGACTACTCATTTTGATAGAAAAATCGATCATTTAAAAAATACAAATTAAATAAGACAAAAGCAAGAACAACAAAAAATCTGTTGTATAAAATTGGCAGGATGGAAGATCAATTAACATGGGCGCTAAGGAATATAGGTATTTTTATTAACAGTAAAGAATTGTTTTTATAAACCTTCATACGGTCAAAAAATTACATACCACAGTCTTTGTATATAAAAGATGCAAGATATAACAAGAACGAACAACACCGAAAAATGCAGGCTAAAAATGATGGATTATTAGACCAAGAAGCCGCCACTTTCGTAATAATCTCCCTTTATCAAACAGGAAGTATTACTACCCACATCTGGACATAACAATAACTCTTGTAGGAGTTTTGCAAAATCTTTTGTATCATTGCAGTGAACCTTTTCTTCATGTCAGAAGTGACTTTTTTTTTTTTTTTTATGAAGGGCTGATATATCAGCCTTACACATTATGTTAATATAACTGTCATCGTGTGCAAAGTTGATGTACAATTATTTTAGAATGTCTGAGGTATAAACAACTCAGACTTCACACTTGTTACAGTTAATTACTGTCAGATGAAGCGCTGGTGTGTATACCCCTTACAATTATCTAACAACATTTGTCACAACAGACGGCTGACATATCACACTTACAGCTTTATATAGCAGCAATGTCTTGTTTATCGTTTTCAAATTTCCCTTAACAGTAACTGTTACAGTGTAGGGCTGATATACTGAATTATTTTATCAACGACTCTTATGTAAAGAACCCATATTTTGCCCATTTGATTAGCGCGGTAGTGACCTTTATATTAAATGATGTTATGCAGAAAGAGAAAACTGAAAATAAAGGATAACATTAAGATTTTGAAATAAGGAAAAGAGACGAGGACAAATACCCCACCCAGCTGGGTGAGCAGCTGTTACAGATTGATGTATTTACCTGTAGAACACAAAGCAGGATCCTAAAACAAAACCAAAGAAGAATACGTTTGCGATAGCGATCAGTATTGGTGATGAATAGGAACTCTTCACATTTGAGGCTATTAAAAATAAAAGTAAAACAAAATATGTATAGGCATTATATATATATATAGATGTAATGTATATACATACGTACATACATACAAACACACACGCACACACGGACACAGACTTGTACAGATTCGGACTCACACAAAGCCACACTTTTTTTTTTCTTCTAAATTAATCTTTCTTATTCTTCTGCCTAGCATTAAATCGGTACTGTATATATTATTATTCTTATTATTCTTCTTATTATTATTATTATTATTATTATGATTGTCATCCTCCTCCTCCTCCTAATCATCATCATAAATCATCATTAGTACTACACTAGTTCTTATTATTACTGTTACTATCATTCATACTATTCATTTCTCTAAATAGTTTATTTTTATATTTGAATTACGATGAGAGAAAAAATAACAAAAAAACCACAGAAACTTACAACTGTCGACGTCGACATCTGTCTGAACTTACCGCAGTTGCCGTCGGTGCAGTTGTCGAATCCATGCTGCCACTCAATGCCCACGCAACCTTTCCCTCCTAGTGAGGGAGGGGGGTCGGTGCACGTCCTTCTGAACATCACAAGCCTCACGCACGACTTCTGGCATCTGCCCAGAATTTCAGCGGCTCTCCACACTGACCACCGCCCGTTAACTATAACAATAGTGATGATGATGATGATGATGATGACGAGGATGATAATAATAAATGTTATGTAGTAGTCGTAACTAGTAATTATTAATAATAATAATAATAATAGTAACAATAATAATAATGATGATAATAATAATAATAATACTAGTAATGATAATAGAAATAATAGTAATATAACAGTAACAACAACAACAACAACAACAATAAAAATAATAATAATAATAATGAATGCAGCAGTAGAGGTAGATGTAATAGTGATAAAAGTAATATATATACAGGTATGTGGGTATGCATGTAAATATGTATGTACGTTTGTGATGTGTGTGTGTGTGTGTATCACTCTGTTGTTTTTTATGAAGAAATGTCGTTGTCTTTGCACACACACACACACACACAGAGTTTGTTTCGTTTTCAAACACCAGAAGTTTAAGTGTAATCTCATTGTACTTATAAAAATACACAACTTCCACCTACCAATATTTATTTTGTTAAAAAAAAAAAAAAAAAAAAAAAAAAAACACTATTTATTCATCCTTTTTTATTTTTAACATTCTTTATTATCAAACGATTTTTCATCACTCTGGCAACATACCCACCACGCCCCCCTCTCTCTCTCTCTCTCTCTCTCTCTCTCTCTCTCTCTCTCTCTCTCTCTCTCTCTCTCTCTGTCTCTCTCTGTCTCTCTCTCTCTCTCTCTCTCTGTCTCTCTCTCTCTCTCTCTCTCTCTCTCTCTCTCTCTCTCTCTCTCTCTCTCTCTCTCTCTCTCTCTCTCTCTATATATATATATATATAGAGATAGATAGACACAGACAGAGATTTAGAGGGAGAGGTATAGAGAGAAAGAAATATATAGACAGAAGTTCGGAGACACACCCACCACACCCCTCTCTCTCATTTTCTCTCTCTCTCTCTCTCTCTCTCTCTCTCTCTCTCTCTCTCTCTCTCTCTCTCTCTCTCTCTCTCTCTCTGTCTCTCTCTCTCTCTCTCTCTCTCTCTCTCTCTCTCTCTCTCTCTCTCTCTCTCTCTCTCTCTCTCTCTCTCTCTCTCTCTCTCTCTCTCTCTCTCTCTCTCTCTCTCTATATATATATATATATATAGAGATAGATGAACACAGACAGAGATTTAGAGGGAGAGGTATAGAAAGAAAGAAATATATAGACAGAAGTTCGGAGACACACCCACCACCCCCTCTCTCTCTCTTTCTCTCTCTCTCTCTCTCTCTCTCTCTCTCTCTCTCTCTCTCTCTCTCTCTCTCTCTCTCTCTCTCTCTCTCTCTCTGTCTCTCTCTCTCTCTCTCTCTACGAGTTTTCCCAATTTATCCACTGACGAATTCAAACTACTTACTGCACCTGTCACCACTGCAGGCCTGTGAAGTTAACTTGAAATAAGTTCCTTTGCATGTCGCACCTCGGCCTTTTGGGGCCGGGTTATTACACCGTCTGGACAACGTGACCACGCGCAGACAGGCACTGTCACATTCGGCAAGCTTGAAGTCCTTCCAGCCAGACCAGTGTCCGTTCACTGAAATAAAGGGCTTTAAAGTTGCTTAGAGCTAAATTGTGATATTTGGCAGGAACTTTGTCATAGCACAGTCTAGACAAGAATCATACTGTTTATCGCAAGCTCGATGGACGATGGCAATAGTACTTTGCATCATAATACAGGCAATCTAGAACTATGTCATACAATTTAGAACTGCATTATAACATTTGTACAACAATCTAGAGCTACGTTATAACATTTACAGCTCTAGAACGATACTAAAACATTTACTACTCTCTAGAACTAGACTATATCATTCACAATACTCTAGAACTGTATTATATCATTTACAACTATGTCATACAATTTAGAACTGCATTATAACATTTAGAACTCTCTAGAACTACACTATATCATTCACAATACTCTAGAACTACAGTATAACATTCACAACAGTCTAGAACTAAATGATAGTGTGTGTTTGATTCTCACCACTCTCGCACATATCACAGTCCAATGTGACTTCCATTTTTGTGGATCTTGGACACAGGAGTTCTTTATTTCCATCTCCCGGGAACCGATAGCAGACTTTTTGAAAGGTTACGTTTTGTTTACACGAGCGCAGGCACAGAGATTCAGTTTTCCTCTCCCACATCACTGGTTCCCTTACCACAGCGTCTTTTGGAGGAGGAGTGGGCACTGAGGGAGGGACATCTTTGAGAAAGACGAAAAGAAGACGTTGCTAGAAAGTTACTTTGATAGAAGTGACATTCGTTTCATTCCCGTTTCGTGTCAGATTTACAAAACACAGGACTGGGTTTTACTCCCAGTGTTTGCTTATTTCGTACAACATAATATAACACACACACACACACACACACACACACACACACACACACACACACACACACACACACACACACAGACACACATAGATATACATTGTGTCTTTTGAAGTGGTTTAAAGTCGCATTGTATTTTCTTCCCTTTTGAATAAAACACACTGTGTCGTGTGGGTTTGATATTTTACTACTTAAAGTGCTCTTATTTACACACATAATTACATACGTACGTGCAGACGCACACGCACACACACACACACACACACACACACACACACGGAAGGTAGATAGATACACACAAGCACATAAACACACATACGCCTATATATATGATTTTGCTTACGAGCCTGTGAACACGACTGCGGGTAGCAGATGTACGTCCTGTCTTGACTTTTTCTGCCTCTACACGGGGCTCCACTCCAGGACGGCTCTGGGCGTCTGCATACTCTCAATTCATGCCTCAGAGTGACGCCCACGCCGCAGCTGACAGTGCAGTCAGTCAACTGTCCACTCCACGTCGTCCAACCTCCATCCACTGCAGTACACCGAGAACTTTAATATGAGAGAGACAGAGACAGAGAGACTGAGACAGAGAGAGAGACAGAGACAGAGACAGAGAGAGACAGAGAGACAGAGAGGTAGAGAGAGACACAGAGAGAGACAGAGACAGAGAGAGAGACAGGGAGACTGAGACAGAGAGAGAGACAGATACAGAGACAGAGACAGAGACAGAGAGAGACAGAGAGACCGAGAGAGACAGAGAGGTAGAGAGAGACAGAGAGAGACAGAGTCAGGGACAGAGAGACAGAGAGATAGAGAGTGACAGAGAGACAGAGAGAGACAGAGACAGAGAGAGACAGAGAGATAGAGAGGGAGAGAGACAGAGAGAGGGAAAGGGATAGAGAGGGAGAGACACAGAGAGACAGACAGAGACAGAGAGATAGAGAGAGACAGAGATACAGAGAGAGACAGAGACAGAGACAGAGAGAGAGGATAGAGAGGGAGAGAGACAGATAGAGAGACAGACAGATAGAGAGGGATAGAGAGGGAGAGAGACAGAGAGACAGAGCGAGAGAGAGAGATAGAGAAGGAGAGAGACAGAGAGATAGAGAGGTATAGAGAGGGAGAGAGACAGATAGAGAGACAGAGAGAAAGAGAGAGATAGAGAGGGAGAGAGACAGAGAGAGAGACAGAGCGAGAGAGAGAGGGATATTGAAAGATATATATATATATTGAGAGAGAGATAGGGATATTGAGAGAGAGAGAGAGAGAGAGAGAGAGAGAGAGAGAGAGAGAGAGAGAGAGAGAGAGAGAGAGAGAGAGAGAGAGAGAGAGAGAGAGAGAGAGAGAGAGAGAGAGAGAGAGAGAGAGAGAGAGAGAGAAGGGGAGAGGGAGAAACAGACACAGACAGACTCACACACACACACACAGACATACACATACATACCTTTTTCACAGGAGCCGCCAGTGCATTCTTCTGTAATGGTCATTTCTCGAACGTTTGAACACTCCTTCACTTCTACAAGACATTTCCTTGTCAGCCTGACCTTTCTCTTGCAGTTGCTTTCACACTCTTCAATGGACTCCACCTGCCAAGCGCTCATTGCTAACGCTTTTAGATCTATGGGTTCCTCTGTAATGGACATACTGTGTTGTAATGATGATAATTGTGATGATGATGATGATGATGATGATGACGATGATAACATTGGTGATAATGATGATAATATTAATGGTATCAGTCAGTTTGATGATAACAATGGTGATAATGATGATGAAGATTGTCATGAAAACAGTGGTGATAATGATTACGGTAATATTAATGATAACCATCAGTATCATAGGGTGATGATCTTAATGATACAGATGAGGGTGATAATTATGAAGATGATTACCTTAGCAATAACAACAACAACAGTAATAATAATAATATTAATACAACAACAGTCCCATCGACAACAATAATAATGTTATTACAATATTAATAAGAAGAATGAAACAACAGTAACAGCTGATAACAATAATAATAATAATAATAATAATAACAATAATAATAATTAATAACAGTAATAATGATAATAATAATAATAACAACAAGAACAATAATAATAATAATAACAATAACAATAATAATAATAATATTAACAACAATAATAATAATAGTAAAAATAACAAAAATAATAATAATAACAAACGAATGACAATAACAACAATAACAACAAGAACAACAACAACAATAATAATAATATTTATAATAATAATAACAACAATAATAACAATAACAATAATAATATTAAGAACAATAATAATAATAGTAATAATAATAATAACAATAATAACAACAACAACAATAAGAATGTTAATAATAACAACAATATTAATAATAACAACAACGACAATAACAATAATAATAACAATAACAACAACAACAACAATAATAATAGTAATAGTAATAATAATAACAATAACAATAATAACAACAACAACAATAATAATGTTAATAATAAGAACAACAATAATAATAATAACAACAATAATAACAATAACAAGAATAATAATAATAATATTAACAACAATAATAATAGTAATAATAATAATAACAATAATAATAACAACAACAACAATAATGTTAATAATAACAACAGTAATGATTATAATAACAACAATAATAACAATAACAATAACAATAATAACAATAACAACTACAACAAACAACAACAAGAATAATAGTAATAGTAGTAACAACAATAACAACAACAGTAAGAACAAAGCGACACTGAGAATACCGAAGCTGTCGCAACGTGGCAGGAAGCAGGCGTTGGTCAACGTCTTTTTGTCGTCGCCGGAGCACTGGTTTCCCCCGAAGGCAGGCCAGGGGTTGTCGCAGTAGCGAACGTACGCCACAGTGATGGCGCCCTCCCCACACGTGACCCCGCACATCCCCACTGACCCCTTGACCCATTCACTCCACCAGCCATGAACTGTAAAGAGTTTGTGAAAGTAAACAGTTGTTTAATGTCACACACAAAAAAAATAAAAAATATATAATAAAATAATAATAATAGCACTGTTAGCACGAACGTCTCTTTCCTTTCTAACACGTCAGTAAGAACAGTTCCTGATAAATCATGTTGACAGTCAGTGGCTGCATCGGGGGAGAGGGGGGGGAAGAAAAAAGTAAATGGGCAGTGTTGAGTGGTGGTTTAAAGATTTATGAAACAAGAAAAAAAAAAAAAAAGGTATTTAGAAGAATTTTTTTTTTTTTTTTTTTTTTAATGGGATTGGTTATAAATTAAAATAAAACGAAGAAATAATTTTAAAAACGTATTCTTGTATCAGGAAAATTTAGACCACCCTGCAGTTAATAAATAATAATAATAATAATAATAATAATAATAATAATAATATATATAATATATTCATATACCTGAGCATTTAGTCTCAGATTTGCAAATAACAGGAACTTTCTTTGTTTTCGATCCCACACATTGTCGTTTGGACCAAGAACAAGATCGCTTGTATGATTTCTCAGTGGATCCGATCCCACACGTAATTTTACAACGCCCTGCACTCACGAGCTCCCACGGAGTCCACCCACCCTTAAATTCTAAACAAACATTAACTGACCTCAGTGTCAGTGATAACAACAGTGATGATGATTATGATGACGATAATAATAATAGTAATAATAATAATAGGATAAAAAAAATGAATGAATGAATGAATAAATAAAAATAAATAGGTGTAAACAAAATAAAATAGTAAATATTAAAAAAGGAAATAAACAAACACTAAAATAAACAAATAAACAAACAAATAAGAAAATAAATGAACCATAAATAAATAAGGAAAATAAATAATTAGATAAAACAAACAAACAAATAAATAAATAAATAAATAAATAAATATTAAAAAAGGAACCAAACAAACAAATAAATAAATAAACATTAAAAAAGAAAACAAACAAACAAATAAACAAATAAATACATATTAAAAAAAGGAATGAAACAAACAAACAGACCACTGAATAAACAGATAAGTTAATAAATGAATAAACACTTAACAACACGCAGAGAAACACAAAGAAAGAAATACCAATGCAGTCTCCGCCCGTGCACACTTTTGTGACGGTTCTGTTCGTTTCGCCCAAGCACACGACCTTCATGTTCTTAGGGGCGGTACCTATACACTTTCTTCTCAGCACATCTTTCAGTCTGCACGATATCGAACACTGTGCTGACTCCTCGCTTGTCCAGCTTGACCACTGTCCGAGAAAACCTTCTTCAGGTTCCACCATATCTATAAAATAAAATAAAACAGGTTTGTGTGTGTGTGTCTGTGCGCATGCCTGCATGCATGCGTGTGTGTGCGTGCGTGTGTGTGTGTGTGTGTAATGTGCTTTTAAATGTTTGTTTAAATGCTAATTAACACAAACGATACTTCTTATGGAGTATAAAACCACAGTATCGTCATTTTTCAATGAACTGGTTATGTGCAAAAATCTAGAATGGGAAATAGCCCTGTTGATTAGTCCTACACTAATGCCACAAGTCGCACCTTCCCTTTCTCTTAGGAAGGAACACATGATATAAAATAAATAGCTGGATACAAATAAATTTAAAAAAATAAAAAATAAAAATAAAAAAATAAAAAAAACGGTTGTAGTACAGCAGCTAGAACTGAACAAAAAAAAACAACGGTTGTAGTACAACAGCTAGAATTGAAAAAAACGGTTGTAGTACAACAGCTAGAATTGAGAAAACGGTTGTAGTACAACAGCTAGAATTGAAAAAAAAAAAAAAAGGTTGTAGTACAACAACTAGAATTGAGAAAACGGTTGTAGTACAACAGCTAGAACTGAAAAAAAAAACGGTTGTAGTACAACAGCTAGAATTGAAAAAACGGTTGTAGTACAACAGCTAGAATTGAAAAAAAACAACGGTTGTAGTACAACAGCTAGAATTGAAAAAAACAACGGTTGTAGTACAACAGCTAGAATTGAGTACAACAGCTAGAATTGAAAAAACGGTTGTAGTACAACAGCTAGAATTGAAAAAAACGGTTGTAGTACAACAGCTAGAATTGAAAAAACGGTTGTAGTACAACAGCTAGAATTGAAAAAAAAAAACGGTTGTAGTACAACAGCTAGAATTGAAAAAAAGGGTTGTAGTACAACAGCTAGAATTGAAAAAAAACAACGGTTGTAGTACAACAGCTAGAATTGAAAAAAACAACGGTTGTAGTACAACAGCTAGAATTGAGAAAACGGTTGTAGTACAACAGCTAGAATTGAAAAAAACGGTTGTAGTACAACAGCTAGAATTGAAAAAACGGTTGTAGTACAACAGCTAGAATTGAAAAAAAACGGTTGTAGTACAACAGCTAGAATTGAAAAAAAAAAAAAACGGTTGTAGTACAACAGCTAGAATTGAAAAACGGTTGTAGTACAACAGCTAGAATTGAAAAAACGGTTGTAGTACAACAGCTAGAATTGAAAAAAAAAAACGGTTGTAGTACAACAGCTAGAATTGAAAAAAACGGTTGTAGTTGTAGTACAAACAGCTAGAATTGAAAAAAAACGGTTGTAGTACAACAGCTAATTGAAAAAAAACAGCTAGAATTGAAACAACAGCTAGAATTGAAAAAAAGGGTTGTAGTACAACAGCTAGAATTGAAAAAAAACAACGGTTGTAGTACAACAGCTAGAATTGAAAAAAACAACGGTTGTAGTACAACAGCTAGAATAAAAAAAAAACGGTGAAAACAACGGTTTGTAAACGGTTGTACAACAGCTAGAATTGAAAAAAACGGTTGTAGTACAACAGCTAGAATTGAAAAACGGTTGTAGTACAACAGCTAGAATTGAAAAAAAAAAAAAAAACGGGTTGTAGTACAACAGCTAGAATTGAAAAAAAACGGTTGCTAGAATTGACAACAGCTAAATTGAAAAAACGGTTGTAGTACAACAGCTAGAATTGAAAAAACGGTTGTAGTACAACAGCTAGAATTGAAAAAAAAAACGGTTGTAGTACAACAGCTAGAATTGAAAAACGGTTGTAGTACAACAGCTAGAATTGAAAAAAAACAACGGTTGTTGAAAAAAACGGTTGTACAACAGCTAGAATTGAAAAAAACGGTTGTAGTACAACAGCTAGAATTGAAAAAAAAAAAAACGTTGTAGTACAACAGCTAGAATTGAAAAAACGGTTGTAGTACAACAGCTAGAATTGAAAAAAAAAAACGGTTGTAGTACAACAGCTAGAATTGAAAAAAAAACGGTTGTAGTACAACAGCTAGAATTGAAAAAAACGGTTGTAGTACAACAGCTAGAATTGAAAAAAACGGTTGTAGTACAACAGCTAGAATTGAAAAAACGGTTGTAGTACAACAGCTAGAATTGAAAAAAAACGGTTGTAACACACAACAGAATTGAGAAAAGCGGAATGAAAAAAAAAAAAAAAAAAAACGGTTGTAGTACAACAGCTAGAATTGAAAAAAACGGTTGTAGTACAACAGCTAGAATTGAAAAAAAACAGTTTGTAGTACAACAGCTAGAATTGAAAAAAAAAAACGGTTTGTAGTACAACAGCTAGAATTGAAAAAAAACAGCTAGAATTGAGAAAACGGTTGTAGTACAACAGCTAGAATTGAAAAAAAAAAACGGTTGTAGTACAACAGCTAGAATTGAAAAAAAAAAACGGTTGTAGTACAACAGCTAGAATTGAAAAAAACAACGGTTGTAGTACAACAGCTAGAATTGAGAAAACGGTTGTAGTACAACAGCTAGAATTGAAAAAAAAAAACGGTTGTAGTACAACAGCTAGAATTGAAAAAAAAAACGGTTGTAGTACAACAGCTAGAATTGAAAAAAAAAACGGTTGTAGTACAAAAAGCTAGAATTGAAAAAAAAACAACGGTTGTAGTACAAACAGCTAGAATTGAGAAAAAAAACGGTTGTAGTACAACAGCTAGAATTGAAAAAAAAACGGTTGTAGTACAACAGCTAGAATTGAAAAAACGGTTGTAGTACAACAGCTAGAATTGAAAAAAAAAAAAAAAAAAACGGTTGTAGTACAACAGCTAGAATTGAAAAAACGGTTGTAGTACAACAGCTAGAATTGAAAAAAAAAAACGGTTGTAGTACAACAGCTAGAATTGAAAAAAACGGTTGTAGTACAACAGCTAGAATTGAAAAACGGTTGTAGTACAACAGCTAGAATTGAAAAAAACAACGGTTGTAGTACAACAGCTAGAATTGAGAAAACGGTTGTAGTACAACAGCTAGAATTGAAAAAAAAAAACGGTTGTAGTACAACAGCTAGAATTGAGAAAACGGTTGTAGTACAACAGCTAGAATTGAAAAAAACAACGGTTGTAGTACAACAGCTAGAATTGAAAAAAAAACAACGGTTGTAGTACAACAGCTAGAATTGAAAAAAAAAACGGTTGTAGTACAACAGCTAGAATTGAAAAAAACGGTTGTAGTACAACAGCTAGAATTGATAAAACGGTTGTAGTACAACAGCTAGAATTGAAAAAAAAAAAAAAAACGGTTGTAGTACAACAGCTAGAATTGAGAAAACGGTTGTAGTACAACAGCTAGAATTGAAAAAACGGTTGTAGTACAACAGCTAGAATTGAAAAAACGGTTGTAGTACAACAGCTAGAATTGATAAAACGGTTGTAGTACAACAGCTAGAATTGAAAAAAAAAAACGGTTGTAGTACAACAGCTAGAATTGAAAAAAAGGGTTGTAGTACAACAGCTAGAATTGAAAAAAAACAACGGTTGTAGTACAACAGCTAGAATTGAAAAAAACAACGGTTGTAGTACAACAGCTAGAATTGAGAAAACGGTTGTAGTACAACAGCTAGAATTGAAAAAAACGGTTGTAGTACAACAGCTAGAATTGATAAAACGGTTGTAGTACAACAGCTAGAATTGAAAAAAAAAAAAAAAAACGGTTGTAGTACAACAGCTAGAATTGAGAAAACGGTTGTAGTACAACAGCTAGAATTGAAAAAAAGCGGTTGTAGTACAACAGCTAGAATTGAAAAAACGGTTGTAGTACAACAGCTAGAATTGATAAAACGGTTGTAGTACAACAGCTAGAATTGAAAAAAAAAAACGGTTGTAGTACAACAGCTAGAATTGAAAAAAAA
>CM022677.1:23970734-23978234 GCA_012295275.1 Chrysomallon squamiferum
TCTATCTATCTGTCTCTGTGGGTCTCTGTGTGTGTTACCAGGACATGCATCAGCTTCACAGATACTAAAGGTCTGTTTCTCACTGCTGCCGTCACAACGCTGTTCAAAATCATTGCAGGTCCTGTTGAAATAAATCAGCTTAAATCCGTGTCCACAGGAGACAGTGCAGTTTGAACTTCCACTTTTAAGCCACTCAGACCACCCGAAAGCCTCTGCAAGTTGAAAGTACAGTCTAAAAGTTCTACAGACAGAAAACAAAAGCAATACAAATCATAGTTATTTACTTTGTAGAATAATCTAGAAATATTGTAATGTATTATTTAATAGAAATGTACACACACACACACACACACACACACACAGACATACACACACATTAACACTACCTTTTCTACTATTCCTACTATTATCACTACAGTACTACTACTACTGCTACTATTATCACTATAATATTACTACTACTACTGCTACTATTATCACTATAATATTACTACTACTACTTCTACTATTATCACTATAATATTACTACTACTACTGCTACTATTATCAATACAATACTACTACTACTGCTACTGTTATCACTACAGTACTACTACTGCTACTATTATCAATACAATACTACTACTACTGCTACTATTATCAATACAATATTACTACTACTGCTACTATTATCACTATAATACTATTACTACTACTCCTACTATTATCACTACAATACTACTACTACTACTGCTACTATTATCACTACAATACTATTACTACTACTCCTACTATTATCACTACAATACTACTACTACTACTGCTACTATTATCACTACAATACTATTACTACTACTGCTACTATTATCACTACAATACTATTACTACTACTCCTACTATTATCACTACAATACTATTACTACTACTGCTACTATTATCACTACAATACTATTACTACTACTGCTACTCTTATCACTACAATACTACTACTACTACTCCTACTATTATCACTACAATACTACTACTACTACTGCTACTCTTATCACTACATTACTAATACTACTACTGCTACTATTATCACTACAATACTATTGCAACTACTGCTAGTATTATCACTAGAATACTTCTGCTACTACTGCTACGGTTATCACTGCAGTACTACTGCAACTACTGCTACTATTATCACTACAATACTATTACTACTACTCCTATTATCACTACAGTACTACTACTACTACTCCTACTGTTATCACTATACAATACTACTACTACTACTACTACCAGTACTATTATCACTACAGTACTACTGCTACTACTGCTACTGTTGTCACTACAATACTACTACTACTACTCCTACTATTATCACTTCTACTACTATTATCACTACAGTACTACTACTTCTACTACTACTTCAACTATTAACGCCACTACTACTACTACTACTACTACTACTACTTCTACTACTACAACTACTACAACACTGACGTGTACAGTGTTTTGGACCGTTGCACCAGTCGCCCTCTTCTTTGAAGAAACTGCCATGACAAATGTGCGCGTGACAAGTTCGCTTGTATTTTCGTTTTATCTCCACTGACCCACAGGCCACTGGGCAGGGCTGGGTTTTGTCAACCTCCCACTGACTCCAGTATGCTATATCTGTACCCACAAAACAGAGCATATTAATACAAATAATAATAATAATAATAATAATAATAATAATAATAATAATAATAATGCCTAACCTGAAAATACTAATGTTTTCTTCATAAGATATCAGAGTATTTTTGTTTCAATGTGCATAAATGAAAATTATTTATTTCAAAGGTAACATCTTAATAAAATACTTCGTTCAAATCTTAATAGATAATTATTTGATCAGTGCTGTCTTCAGCAATCTCTTATCAAAACCATGCCTATTAATGAAACAGAGAGAGAGAGAGAGAGAGAGAGAGAGAGAGAGAGAGAGAGAGAGAGAGAGAGAGAGAGAGAGAGAGAGAGAGAGCTAAGAAGTAAGGCTAACACATTATGTTATTTTCACTTTTAAATCTGTTAACTCTATGTATATGAAAGAACAGCATTATAATATTCTTTTGTAAATTAAATGTAAAAAAAAACCAACAAAAAACCCCATTATTTTCCAATTAACCTGTTATAACTTACTCATAAATATAATACTCTTTTCTAAATTATTAAAAGAAGCGTATCAAAAATTACACTTAAATTTCATATTTTTTTCTAAAGCATTAAAAAAAAAAATAATAATAATTACCTGTTAAAAATTGCCCATAAATATTATATTTGATTAAAACCTGTGTTTTTAAATTATTAATTTTTAAAGCATGCCTGTTAAATTTACTATTCTTTTTTTAAATTTACAAAAAGAAACAAAAGCAAACATTAAAAACTACCCATAAATATCTAAATTATTAAAAATATATATATTTAAATTAGCAAACTTGCTAAAAACTACTGTAAACATAATGTTTTTTTTTTAATTTTATAAAATTATTAATAAAAAGTGACAAAATGTTGTATTTTTTTAAACTTAAAAAAAAAAGTGTAGAAAATAAACCTATTCATATTCGTAATATTATTTTAAATTATTAAAAAAAACAATTAACACATAACAAATCTATGAAAAAATAAAAACCTGTAAATATAACATTATTTTATAAATAATTTAAAAAAAAAAAAAAAAAAAAAAAAAATTAAAAATGACCCATAAACATAACATTCTTTTAGAATTAACTCAAAAAAAAATAAAAAAATAAAAAAATAAAAAATAAAAAATAAAAAATAAAAAAAAATAAGAAAAAAGAATCTGCTATTAAAACCTATTGCAAATATAACATTCTTTTAATTTAATAATAAAAAAAATAATTAAAAAATAAATATAAAATAAAATAAAATTTTAAATAAAGATTCTTTCCTAGATTATAAAAGAAAAACCAAGAAAAAAAACCCCAAAAAACCATACACATAATAAATTACGTCAAACGCAGGCGAACCTACATCGGAAATTGAAACAGTCGTGCCCTTCACACATCTCTGTAACGAAAAGCGACGTGTTTCCTCGGCAGTGCCTACCCCCAATGCTGGGGCTGGGGCTGTCACAGTTTCTGAAGTAAATCTTTTCCAGAGTCCCGTTCCCACAGGAAACACTGCAGTCTGTGTCCACAGCCGCCACCCAGTCACCCCACCCTCCGTGAACAAAATTGACTGAAATCACAGAAATAAACCGTCTTAATTATTATTGTTGTTGTTGTTATTATTGTTATTGTTCTTATCATAAATATTATTATTACTAATCTCATCATCATCATCATCATCATAGTGATGTAATAATTTTATGGGTTTTTGGGTGTGTTTTTTTTTGATATTATAAAACAAGAATATAAATAAAAAATGAAAATAATAATAATAATAATAATAATAATAATAATAATAATAATAAATAAACAATTACAGCTGACTGCTGGAATATGAAAATTGAAATTAAAAATATTTCTACATGTAAGAAAAAAAGAAATAGGGGGAAAACAAGTTATGAGGTTTTCACTCGCCTAAAGATTTCCTAAAATTATGAGATTTTGTCGTGAGTTTTTTTTTTTTTTTTTTTTTCAATTACCTGAAATACATGCGTCTTCTTTGCAACCTTGGATTCCAGTTTTTCTTTCCTTGCCTTGACAGTACTTGCCTCCATACTCTGGAGCTTTGCACGTTCTTTTGAAGAAGACAACCTTCGTACAGTTCTTGAAACACAGACTGGTTGCATCATTCTTCCAGCTTGTCCATTTACCATCAACTGAAGTAAAAAAATATATATATATAAAAAATAATAATAATAATAATAATAATAATAATAATATATAATTTACAAATTGTTATGTTTTGATAAGGATTGAAGGAGGTAAGGAATAAAGAAGGAAGATTGGCTGACAAACATGAAGGAATAATTGATGTAGGGGAAAACAAAAGGCATAATAACTAGTAAAATATAAGGAGAAAAAAAAAGGGAAAAATAAATATTAAGGGAAGGAAAGAAAGAAAGAAAGAAAGAGAAATTAGCAAGAATTGCACACTTAAAGGAAGAAGACAACAGGAAGATGCAAATATGAAAGAAACAGAAACAAACAAATAAATAAAAATATAAAAGAACAACAATAGATCACACCCAATAAGATTCACCTAAAATATTTTAGTTTTATTCAGACAAACTCATTAACTCTGTTAGTAACACCAGCCTTATCTACTGTGTTACAGCCTTGGTGTGTGTGTGTCTCTCTCTCTCTCCTTCCCTCCCTCTATCTCTCTCTCCATCACTCCCTCCCTCTCTCTCTGTCTCTCTCTGTCTCTCACTCTCTGTCTCTCTCTCAATCTCTCTCTCGCTCTCTCTCTCTCTCTCTCTCTCTTTCTCTCTCTCTCTCTATATATATATTGATAGAGATGATTTAAGAGAGCAAATTCTACGTGAAGGGAATTCAAAATGACACGTAAAACAGTCAAATCTGCAAGACTATTTTGTCCATTAGTCGTGACTGTTAAACACAGCCATCTGTCAAAAAACAACAACAACAACAACAAAAAAAACAGAAAATAAACAGCCAAAAAAAACCAATGAGCATCTCTTGGCTGAGCAGTGTTCTGAACGTGCAGTGACGTCACTGATCAAGTAATCAAATTCAGGAAACGACGACGCTACTTCCACCAATCAGTCTGTCGCAGTGAACGACGCCGACTGATCAGTGACTCTGACGCCCAGCTTTTCAGCGAAAACCCTGGGGCAGTAGGGTTAGTGACTGGATGGGGAACACTGACACGCCCGTTCTCGGACAGCGTTACCTGGACATTTGTCTTCTTTGCAGAGAACGAACATCGTGCGCGTTGCGGAACCGGGACAGAATTCTTCCGTGCAGTTTCTCTCTAAATACTGCGTCGCTTTTCCCTTCCCACAGGTCGAGCTGCAGGCAGATCTTCTTGTAGCCACCCAGAGAGACCAGCCTATGATATCTGTAAAACACAACACAGAAAAATACACAGACACAGTCACACACTGCTACAACTGCTGCTACTGTATAAAACTACTAATATTAAAACCGATACAACAGCTAATACAACTTCTACTACTACTACAACTATTACTATCACTACTACTACTACAACTACTGCTAGTGTTATACTACAATCGTGATTACTACTACTATCACTACTACTACAACTACTGCTTCTACTACTATCACTACTACTACAACTACTGCTACTGTTACTACTACAATCATGATTACTACTACTATCACTACTACTAAAACTACTGCAACTTTTACTATCACTACTACTACAACTACTACAAAACATTACTATTACTATCATTACTACTACAACTACTACAAACATGATTACTACTACTATGACTACTTCTATGACTACTACTACTGCCATCATCATATAACTGCTGCTATTACTACTGCGTTACTACTTCTATTCTTTTTATAGTAATTACTATTACTATTACACTGTTACGACTACTATTATCACAAACGTAGTTTTCTTCTTTTTTTTTCTTATCTTATCAAAAATTTTATTATTTGATGAACTTTTTATTTTTTCATTATTATTATTATTATTATTATTATTATTATTATTATGATATTTATTATTATTTATTTTTTAATTTTTTATTTTTTAGAATTTACAAAACGACAAAGTTAGATTCACCTTTGCAGCCTCTGAGTGACGTGCAAACTTGAATTTCTTTTTTCGCTGAGTCGCCAATACAGCTGACGGTTTCATTGAGACAGGTGCGTTTGTATCTGACCATGGTCCGAGAGACTCCGCATCTGACCAGACAGTTCCGTCGCCTGACCACTGCCCACTCAGACCACAGACCAGGGACAGTCTTCTCTGAACGAACGAACGAAATCAAACCAATCAATCAATCAATCAATCAATCAAATCGATCAGTATAAAAATGACTACAGAATGAATGTGCAAAACGGATGAAAAAGAGTCAGTGAATCAATGAGTGATAAAAAAAAAAAGAATAAATATGTGGAATGAATGAGTGAATGAGAGAATGAATGAATGAATGAATGACTGATGGAATGAAGAATGAATAACTGATGGAAGAAAGGAATGAATGGGGGAAATGAAGAATGAGGGAATTAATTAATTGGTGAAGGAGAGGATTACTGGTGTGTGAATTTCTGAATAAATGAGTGAATAAATGAGTGAATAAATGAATAAATTATCAGAAAAAAATTAATGGAAGAAATGAATGAATGATTAACGAATGGAATAAAAGAAAGGAAAAGAAGAATAAAAGAATAAACTCAAAGACAGATGAATGGAAGAAGAACAAATGAAACAAATATTAATGTTAACATTTATAAGATGTCAGTTTCAGTTAATTACGAATCATAATAAATAAGTAAACAAATAAACAAATAATGGATATATCTGAAAAATATCTGTTAAAAAAAAAAATATATATATATATATATATATATATTGAGAAAATGTAATCTGGGAAAAATTGGAAGTTTATGAAGTTTTCTAACCTGGAAAGAAAAACACTGGAAGTAAATATTTGATTTCTGAAATATTTTCCTGCACAGAAATGAATCCTTTAGCTTCAGTTATCGTTAATTTGCGAGTCTAACAAACAGACCGGCCAACACTAACAGTGCCAGACTGTCTGGACTGGTAAAAATCATAATGAACATATTTATGAGTACTGACTACACAAAATAAAACCTCCAAATGTGTGTGTTCTTGTGTGTATGTGTGTGTGTGTGCGTGCTGAGACATAAATGTAAATAGACATATATCGAGGTGGATAGAAAGACAGATAGACAGATAGACAGAGGTAAAGACAGACAGACAGACAGACAGACAGACAGGGAGGTAGATACAAAGATACAAACATGAACAGCTATGTTGGTTTTACTTAATTCACACTTTTGACTGAAACTTACTTTCTACACAGTCGTCTCCCCTGCACGCCTCAGTAACGGCCGCTTTGACCTCGTCCCCCACGCACCCCGTCCCCCCGTACATGGGTGGGGGATTGATACAGAGGCGGGAGAACCTGATGGAGCGGTTGCAGTTTTCCTGACACTTGCTGACTGAGTACTTCTTCCATTCCGACCACTGTCCATTCACTGAAACATTCACACAGCTAATTTTAGTATACTACCAGGACACGCGTGTGGTAAATGACAAGAGATGGAATGAGATACAAATTTTTAGTATTACCATTCAGACCAAATTTTTAGTATTACTCCATTCAAGACACTTCTTTATGGAAACATTTTTACACAGGACTTGCGTTTGGTAAATGACATAATTTTTAGGAATGACCAGGACTTGAAACAAGACACTTCTTTATGGAATGAGATACAAATAACAATTTTAGTAAATAAATGACAAGAGATGGAATGAGATACAAATAACAATTTTAGTATTACCAGGAAATGGTAAATAACAAGACGTTCTTTATGGAATAAATGACAACATGAGAAG
>CM022677.1:23980734-24028234 GCA_012295275.1 Chrysomallon squamiferum
ATCCTTCCCCCAACCCCGTTATTAAATTATTTCTGTTTTAAAATGTAAATATATCGATCACACTGTTGTTTTTGTTATATAATCTCTCTTAGACACTGTTGTAACTAACCTACAGGCATGTATTTTTGAACATTATTACAAAGGCGAGTCGGAGATATTTTTTCTTGAAAAAGTGTTTCAACTTTCACGGTGTTCAAATTGGTTTGTAGCGTGTATAAACACTGACATTTGACAAATCTACGCAAGACATTCAAAGAAAGTAATCTTGTACATTTTAGTGGTATTTACACCTGAAATCAAAACTTACACAAATCCTCTGCTTACAAATCCGAATTTGTAAACAACTGCCAGCTGGTTGTTCTTAGTTCCTAAAGTAAATAAAGATGCCAATCCACTACGTCATGGTCACATGGTCATTACGTTGCTATACGTCATAGTCATAGATCTTATTATAAAATAGTTGTGATTTTAAGCTGCTTTTTATGTAGGCCTACCTATTTTGATTTGACATAATATCATTCTTTATAACACAGGCATTTACATGTCAGTTTTAAACCGATGTTTGTTTGTTTGTTTGTTACTAAAGTATGTGCACATAATGCAAAAATAAAATGTTACGGTACAAAATGGCTGACAAATGAACTAGTTGCTATGCAACCGAAGGAATATTATGGTCCGATTTCTTCAAAATCTTTTCCGCAACATTTTTAATATATTTCATTTTATTTTATATCAGTTTTAAAAATACATAATTAAATATTTAGAAACAATTATCATAAGAACCTTAGATTTCTGTGTTATATGAATTATCTTCTGGTGAATTAAGTTAACAGCAATAATTGTTTTTAATCAAAGCAGTTGGCTATAATACAAGCCGGGGGTTTAAAATATAGTTAATTAAATATGTCCGTGATCCCGAAAATATGTATTTTATTTTATTCTATTTTATTTTATTTATTTATTTTTGATATAATGAAATTTACTGTTAATATTAAGCATAATAAATGTTTTGCATTTTGGCTGTATAGAAAATTTTAGAGCACTCCAGCACAAA
The DNA here is from genome assembly GCA_012295275.1 of Chrysomallon squamiferum. Classification (NCBI taxonomy): domain Eukaryota; kingdom Metazoa; phylum Mollusca; class Gastropoda; order Neomphalida; family Peltospiridae; genus Chrysomallon; species Chrysomallon squamiferum. The sequence goes on from CM022677.1 coordinate 23,981,789, forward strand.
AATATTAAGTAATATTAAATATCTTAATAATGTTAAGCGATATTTTAAAACATTTAAATCAATGTAGAGGCCAGTTTATAATATTTTAACTGCGTACGAAAAATACACGTACAAAATATTATCGTAGGCATTCGTTAAAATGAGAGATAAAATTTAATTTGCTTTATAAAATATTAAAACGATCAATAATTTGACGTCACTAACACTGAAAAATGCACTCGAAATAATTATCGCAGATGTTAATCTTACTTTGTGCATTAACCTTAAAAAGGACAATTTAACTACGTTTCCATTCAACATGTTTTTATTGGCTTTCATCCATCCGTTACTGGCGAAAAACTGTCGTCTGAACTCGAGAAAGCAGCGTTGTCTTCTGCAGTTATTTCCGGTGACTGACCTCCCGTTTCTGAAGTAGACTGGTTATTTGCACGCGGCTCAGTCTGTGCATTCTCGCTCGTAGATGTCAATGATGAACTCGTTTTCGGCTCGTCTGTTTTCGATTTGTTATATATTCGGTCTTTGTCTGCATCCTTTTTCAGATACATTCTTCGTTCTCTGTAATAATAATAATAATAATAATAATAATAATAATAATAATAATAATAATTCCCAGAGGCGACCAGTCTGTATACGATCATAAAAATAAATAAATAAATAAATAAATAAATAAATAAATAACAATAAAAATACTAATAAGAAGAAGACGAAGAAGAAGAAGAAGAAGAAGATACAACAACAACGAAAATAATAATCTTGATGATGGCGATGATTACAGTTATGGTGATGATAATGAGAGCGATGATTGGGATAATGATGATCATGATAATATCGCATCATCATGATCGTACTAATAAAAACATCATCATCATCAACAACAACAATAATAACAGTAGTAGTGTAATAGTAGATGATGGTGATGATGAAGATGAGAATGATGATGATATAGGGACGTTGAATAATAACTACAGCGACAGTTGCAATAATGATAATAACATCATATTCATTACAGTAATAACAACTATAATAATAATAATAAAGAAATCCTTACAAAAAAAAAAAAAAAAAAAAAATTATAATAATATAATAATAATAAAATAAATAAATAAATGATTTAAAAATATAAGTTTTTTTAAACAACAACGATGATGGCGACGACGTCGACAAAGATGATGATGATGATGATGATGATGATGATGATTATAGTAATAATACTAATACCGAAGAAGAAAGAAGATAAAGGCAATGACGACAATACCAAAGATAACGTTCACAATGACGAGTAAGATCATCATATCGCTTCCGTTCTGGTAGTTATAAACATAACCTGGAAAAAAAAAAAAAAAAAAAACAACAACAGCAACAACAACAACAATAATTCTTCATCCTTTCAAGTTCTTGTTTTCTTTGATGAGAACGATTCATCATTGTTAACAACAAAAACAGTATATCTCAGAAAAAAATGTTAATACCACTGGAAGTATGACGTCATTTCGTACAAAACGGACTGGTAGCAATTCATTTTATACAACGTTAGAAGAAATTTGGAGAACAGGCCCGCCATCGACGCTATGACGTCACAACTACTGAAAAACTGGCAGCGTCGTCTTTTGATGTTATATATTAATTAAAACTGGAGGTGTTGGTGTACAATAAGTATTCTGAAATGTTTGGGGCCGGAGGTTACGGGATTTAGAACCCAAGATGTTATTCTGCTCATTTTGTATTATCGCGCTAAACCTAGGTTCACCCAATATTGTCGTAAGGCAATGAGTGACATATATTTTCTCATGTGTTAACATAATAATAAATTTCTATGTGTGTGCCCGCTTGTATGTCTCTGTGTCTTTATGTATGTGTACGTATGTGTATATGTTATGTATGTATGTATGCATTTAATGTGTAGGTTTCATGGGTTTGTGTGTGTATGTGTGTGCGTCTGCATACGTGTGTGCATATACGTGTATGTGTTAAACTAGTCATTTGGTTATATTTTCTACCTTGTTATGTTTTGTTTCAAACTAAAATCTGCTATCAAGCTGGGAATAAACCTATCCGTACAGGTATCATATTAAATTGTTACTAAAAAAGAAAGAGAATAGCCAATAATTATAGAAAATATGCATTTCAGCGTTACCCTCTTTACAGTCATCTCCCCTGCATTGGATTTCCAGCACGGCCGAGCTGGGGCCGATACATTTCAGTAGCGCGCTGAACGGGGTCGGGTTGGTACAAATTCGAACGAATATCATCGTTTTGTTACATTTCGACGTACAAATACCAGTTGACTTTAGTATCCAAGGCGACCACTCTCTGTATACTGTAATAATAATAATAATAATAATAATAATAATAATAATAATAATAATAATAATAATAATAATAATATCATTAACAATAATAATAATAATAACAATAATAATAACAATAACAATAATAAAAACAATAATAATAATAATAATAATAATAATAATAATAATAATAATAATAATAAATAAATAACACTTTTTAACCAGACTTAATAGCAATGTTTGTTGTTGTTGTTGTTGTTTTTAACCATTTTCATCCATAACATTCTCTGTACAATAATCTACGACTCTGAAGTTTTCATGTACGAACTGAAAACAACTGAAAATCTCAAACTGCTCATTACTATTGATTCCCTGGGGAATCCTCTCGTTGAAGCTTGGTCTGGCCGTAGACGTGTTCGAGCTGCGTGGACAGTTCGTGCCGGTGTTGCAGACGTCTGTACTGATCCTGAACCGGTCGCCAGCGCAGGGGTCGCCTCCGTGGCTGTACGACGGTCGACTGCAGTTTCGTCTCTGAACAACAGCGGCCACGCCCACTCCGCACGTGACGCTGCACGCGAAACCTCTGTCCGTTGTCCATTCCGTCCATTCGCCGTGTACTGCAACAGAGACGTAGTACTTCACTTCTGCAACTACTACTACTACTACTACTACCACTACTACTACAATTAGTACTACCGTATTACTACTACCACTATTACTATTACTACTGCTACTAGCATCGCTACTGCTACTGATCTTACTTCTTCGACTTATTCTACTACAGCCACCACTACCACCACTACTAACTACTACTACAACTGCTACTAATACGATTGCTGTTGTTACTGCAACTGCCATAGCATTATATTATACATTAAACTCTCTCGCTTTTCTTTCGCTTATCTTTGCTCTCTCTCTCTCTCTCTCTCTCTCTCTCTCTCTCTCTCTCTCTCTCTCTCTCTCTCTCTCTCTCTCTCTCTCTCTCTCTCTCTCTCTCTCTCTCTCTCTCTCTCTCAATACTTATATACAAACCACAGAACAACACGACACTATTAGTAATCAGCCTCCACAATGCCATTTGTGTATCAGAGATATAAACTGTACCGATACACCTGTAAAATGAAATAATACACATTTATGCGCAAAAGATGAGACATAAGTAGCATACCTAACAGAATATTTTCCGTTACGTTCAGAGAGAAGCCAATCCTTTTCTTTTTAGCTCTCTCTCTCTCTCTCTCTCTCTCTCTCTCTCTCTCTCTCTCTCTCTCTCTCTCTCTCTCTCTCTCTCTCTCTCTCTCTCTGCAAAGAGAGAGATCAAAAGAAATTAAAATAGAAACAAAACAGCACCTGTCTACTATTACTACTATTACTGATGATGGTAATAATAATAATAATAATAATAATAATAATAATAATAATAATGTTTGTGAACGTGTATGTAGTCGTATTGAAATGTCATTTTTCTTTCTATTATTGTTTCCTATATTTCCGGAAGTACAATTTGTTTGCGTATACGACACTTAAATCTAAAACAAGATCTGTACTGTTGTCTCGGCCCTGTTACAACGTCACTTTTTCAATAAACAATTCACTAAATATATAACAAATCTAAAGATCTTACCGTTAAATTGGAGCTTGGTCGCAACCTTTGTAGCTTAGTTCACTGGGGTTCACGAACACCCACGTGACTTATGACGTTATTTGGTAACCAGGAAATGAGCTTCAAAAGATTTTATGAAGACAGAACTATGATAATAACAATTTGTCTTGAAATAACAGATAACGGATAGGTTTTAACAAGTATATTTTTTATTCTTGTCATCGTTTATTGGTCATTTAAAAAGAAAAATCATAATTATGACGTCATCTTAAGACATTCCATTGTAAACAATTCATAACATGGCGTAAGCAACGTTGTTCGATGTTAAAATTTAAGATTAGTAATAATGAGAGTAAAACTGACGTGTGTTAGTCTATTGTGGGTTGGTGGTAGAGCAACAGATTAAGACAGCTTGCAAGATATTTAAGAATCCGAATTAAACTAATCTAAACTCACTAATCTGTGTTTTCTTTTCAGATCACCTGTTCCAACATGAAACCCAGTGAGATGATTCTTGTCGTTGTAACATTTCTCTTTATAGTAGGTTTGTACAATAATCACACAAACAAGCCACACACACACCCACCCACACGCACACAGACACACATAAACACATAAACACATACACATATTCACATACAATACGTATTTGGCAGATAATGTTCTTGAGGAATTGTGTTTGTGTATATATAAAGAGAAATGTTATATATATGTATGTATGTATGTATATATATATGTATATGCCTATGTATGTATGTGTGTATGTATGTATGTATATATATGTATATGCATAGGCATATGTATGTGTGTATATATTCATATACGAACTGTGTGTTGTTTTGTTTTTCAGTTGAAGGACGCTGGTCAAGTTGGAAGCGAGCCGAGGACGTGCCTTGCCACAAGAACTGTACTCGAGCCGTCAGACAGACGAGGTTTTGTATACTCAGCAACAGCACCGACGACGATGAACCGCGGTGTGTTGGTGACAACAAGAAGACGTCGACAGAGATGTGTGCGGGAGGTTACTGTGGCGCAAGTAAGTAAAAAAATAAAATAAAAAATAAAAAAATGCTGCGATTAGTTGTGGAATGAATTTTCATTTGTGTGTGTGTGTGTGTGTGTGTGTACCATTGCCATTGGCACATTACTTCTTATCTATCTATCTATACACACACACACACATATATATATATATACATACATACATGCATGTGTTTGTGTCTGCATGTGTATATTTGTTTGTGTATGTAATTATATATATATATATATATATATGTATGTATTCTTTTCTTATATTTATTAAGTGGCTGTCAAGGGAGCTCGGACAAAGTTTGTTCCTATTCTGTTAATAACAATCGCTGTTTTGTCCGTTCTTGCCTTGCTCAGTGGTGTAGCCAGCTGCTACTTCACCAAGTACGTATTTCTTCATTATTGTACCGATACTACTACTGCTACTGCTACTACAACTTCTACAGCTAACGCTACTGTTATAAATACAAGGACTATAACCACTGCTACCACCACAGTAACTACTACTGTTCGTGTTAATTAATAATTAATACTGTCGATGTTATTACAGCTACTACTGAATTTTAGGTCTTTTATTAGGATATGCTGTACACTATTTAATTCAATGTTTAGAACGTATTTTGTTGATCTAAAACACAGCTTAGTCTTCCTCCCATAGGCCTAAACGATACCTCACTCTTCATTTTGTAGGCCTAAACGACAGTTCACTCTTTTACATGACTTTCTTTCTTCTTTTTCGACAACCTCACTGTACAGACGAACGGACGCTACGAAAAAGAAACGCGACAGTGCAGCAAAACTTGGAACCATCATGGTTCGCGTTGACGAACAATACAGCGACTTGCACCAAATACACGATTCGGAACAGCCGATAGGCGGTTACCGGAAGTGAACTTACTTAATCTGTGACCTTGAAGTCTCGTTAAATGTGTTCATAAATGCTCAAAGAACTAGATAAAAAAATTATCGAGATTTACGCAGGCGGTGCTGGATAGAAAGTACGTTGAGATTTGTTTCATCCAATCAGGCAACTTCCACTGAAATTTGTTTTTATCGAATTTAATAAATGAAGCAGAAAAACAGTGTTACAATTTCTTTCTCTCTCTTTATCTTGTGTGTGTGTGTCCAGTTTTAATTGATAAAAGATATTCAAAAGAGAAAAAAAAATATATATATATATATATATATTTATATTAGCCAAGTTTATTGAAAGATTGTTTACGTGTTAACACAATTTATACATTGTTTGTTAAACTGTCATATTAAACATAAGCTGAGGGTTTGCGATTATTTTAGCCGTTGTTGTAATTCTTTAACATGAAGTGATACAATATTTAACCCTAATGGACCACGCACAGTGTACGTTTAAGCATCTCCGCGGTTCACAAATCTTGCTTCTCCAGTGGAAAAAGTATTATTCTAATTTTGAGTGTGGCTATCATTTGGACTGCAGCTGCATACAAAGAAATGACGTAGGCATGCCCTAACAGTGAAAATGCGAAAGCAAATAAAGCAAAAGGTGGCATTTTATAACTATAGTATTACGCACTGCAACGATTTTCTTTTAAAGCAAATAAAGCAAAAGGTGGAAATTAAAATGTATGAACAATGGCAACAATAAAGCTGTGTATTTCTAGGCATTAACTTAGATGTGGGCCGACAGTACCCAAGTCCCAATTACCCCTACACTAAATTGAAAGAATCCTTAAAAAAATTGACCAAAGCAATGAAATAATCACTGAGAAATGTGAAGAAATTTATTAGACCATTAATTTGATATGAACTGTATTCTGATACTACCTGGATTATCAAAAATTACAAGGGACAAATTTACGTTTGGTGATGTTGTAATCCAGTTTACATTCTGTAGTAGTGGCACCAAAAAGTACAAAAATTTTGAAGAGAATAAAAATATAAATGGAAAGATACAACCAAAATGTATTGTACAAGGGGTACAGTTAGAAAAATATCTGCACACGTCATAAACAATTAAAATATTTATAGGCTCTGGTAGGGAATAAAACCTGACAAAAGTGAAATTTATAAATCACATAACCAGAAGCTATTGTAGCATTAACTTAACAAATGACAGACAAGCCATTGTTAAAGATAAAACTGAATTTATTATAATTGAGAAACTGACAACTTGTTTGCACAGGCAAGAGAAGTTAAGTCTGAGCAGATGAGGTTGAGTTACATTGTGTGTTGATAAATGCTTGAAATAAAGAAAATCTGCCAGTCCAGATACTTTCATTTAAAAAAAAAAAAAAAAAAAAAAAAAAAAAAAATAAATAAGTAAATAAATACATCTTCACTTGTATGATCTTTGAATACCGTATGGAAAAGTAACAGCTTCATATCCAGATTTGTAGAAAATTTGTGAAAACTGGTTTAACATCAGATCAGCTGAAAAGTATGGATGATGCAATTGTAAAAATCCTGCATTTGCCAGACTATTAGAAGACTAGCAACTTTGACTTGTACTTTAGAATTACAATATTGTAGTTCTTGAGAGATACACTGATAGTGGATCAATTTCACCACTTTGTCCTAAGCAGCATTTTCTTTACAAAAAAAACAACCTGTGAATTATGCAGGTTTGTTTAGCATTGAAATCAGAATTTCCAAAAAATTTCTTTATGTATTTTCTCAGAAATTTAAATGCCAAGACAGTAAAACTACAGTATAATCTGAAAATGTAACAGTTTGTGTTGGTCAAAACGTTGCCCTGGATACAATCGATTTTATTCTTGAAATATAAATTTAAACTGATTATGTATATATATTGTTTTTTTTGTTTTTAAATCAACAGCTTTGATAGCTATCAGGTCACAAACTGCCTATAGTCTATCAGTGGTAGTAGTCAAATTTCTGACTGGCACATTCAATTTTATAAAGTAAAATAAAAATAAAGGTTTGATAACTATTATAAATATTTTATTATAACTGCATACAGTTTGTGAAGTAATGTTAAGAAAAAGATGAAATGAAAATGAAAAGTCATTTTAATAAAAATGACTTTGTATGCATGTATGTGACTATGTTAATATATATATATATATGAGATGATAACACACTGTTTAGTTACATAACAAATAGTAATAAGAATCTTTTAATCATTTGGCCAGAGACAATTTTTCTTTTAACATGGATGTTCACAGAAACTTAAAGTTATATTGGAATTCTGTAGAGGGAAAAAAAAAAAAAAAAAAAAAATAATAAAAAAAAATAAAATTCCTTCACTAGCAGGATTTGCTAAGTTCTTAGATGAGTGAAATTTCTCTAACTTACAAAGTGAGATACAACACTTTAAAGTTAACCAGGAAAACGGTACGATTCTGTTTTAAAAGGACAATACTATCATGCATTCGAAACTGAATTCTGTTCTGTTTCTACCAGATATATACATTTGAAGAAATACCAAAGCGAAGGAGTGAGAAATAATACTATCAGTATCTTTGTTAAATTCTAACAAGATTCAGCCATTAAAAAAACTTGTGGATTGTCTCAAAACCAAACTTCAATTCTTGAAGATCAGTTTTTGTACTTGGGTTTCTACATTTTGTAATAGTGAACTCCTGTCCAGAAGATCAGATTGTTATCACACAGCTTTGCACACAAAACTATTAGGTTACTTTAGTTAGTTTGATGCACACTGAATCAAACAATGAGTGGACACAGGTCAGCTTGCTTTGAAAAATGTTTCTGCTGGTCATTTCTGACCAGTTGATCCAAACCCTCCCTCACCTCTGTCTGTGTCATCCAGTTTCTGAAATTAAAATAAATAAATAAAATGTATAAAAATAAAATGAAAAGATGCAAAATAAAAAAAAAACAAAATTAAACAATAATGAAACATGGCAAACAATTTTAATTAAGACATCAAATTGTGTATTTGCTTCTGGAATAGTTTGTAATACATTTTGTTTTAACCTGAACAATTTTGGAAGGAAAATATGAGCAAGAAAAATAATTAAAAAATAGAAATGATTAAGAACACATGCAATATCAAACTGAAAAATTAAGGAAAATGGCAAAACCTGATGAAACTATCTACACAAAAACCGATAATACATGAATAGTCATTTTCTTACAAACTTCCATCTCATACTTTTGATTTAAATCAAATATTTTTTACATTTCTGAAATTTTGTAGACTGTAGTCAAGTCAGAATTTAATATACCAAACACTCGGTCGTATTTTAAACTGTACATACCTCTAGCTGTAGTAAGTCTGGAATGTAGATTCTTTCACAGATTAGTTGTGCTATTCTGTCACCTTTCTTAACTGTCAAAAAGAAAGTTTAAAATAATTTAAATGTGAAATATATAAAAACAATGAAAATGGAAGCATTCCAGAAAATAAAAATTTAGAAAAAGAATAAATAAACCTTTGTATTTTATTAAGAGAAATTCATGTACTTTATCAATCCTAGAAAACCTTTAATAATAAATAATTTATAAAATAAATATACTGATGAGCAAATGTTGATAAAATTCTAGGGTATTAATTGCTGTGTTTTAAAAGCTGAAATCATTTCTACTTGTAACAACCATGTTAAAAGATTTTTATCTGTTTTAATAAATAAAATAAATTACCTATGAAGTCGTTTTCACCAAAATTGAACATGACCACACCCACATTACCACGGTAATCTCTATCAATAACACCAGCTGAAACAAAAAATAAACAATGATAGATATATGATAAGATGATATCTTAGAACATGACAGATAGGCAGATTTATATAACAAAATAGTAATAGTAACACTATAATCAAGAGCAACTGGGGGAGGGGGAAACAAGTGACTTGGTATTATTATCCCATTCAGCAAAGTATTACATGTTTTTGATATAAAATACTCATTCAAAAGGAGTCTTAAATGGTTTATTACAATATTGATCATCAGCAAAGGTTTGTCTTTAGTAAGTAATACAATGGTGACAATGATAATACTACTAATGACAATAGTGAAAGGATTTTTAGTATTAAAAGAGTACAAACCTCCAACATCTATAAAATATTTGGCAGCCAAACCAGATCTTGGAGCTGGAATGAATGAAATAAAATAATTAAAAAGAAAATTTACAAAAACAATACTATTCATTAATAAATTTAACTGTCTAGAGTAACACATTAACACAAATTTCGAGTTTGTATTAACTGAATAGTGCTTTCTAAACTGTTTTTGGTTACTTCTGCTCCACTTTCTTTATTCTTGATCTTCAAGCACTACTGTTTTTCAAGTTAAACAAAGTAGTAAAGAATTTTGAAAATTTGTACTGGACAGAAGTGTAGAAACTGAAAATTGGTTTGATTTTTACTCCTCAGTGTTGGATGCTGCTGGTTTAAGCTCAAATTTAGTTTTATTAAAATAAAACCTCACAAAAATGGAAAAAAACAAAAACAAAAAAAAAAAAAAAAAAAAAAAACAACTTACCAATTCTGCCATAACATCCTTCTGGCAAAGCAATCTGAATATCTGTTTTCACTATGGCTTTCCCATGAGCTGGTATTTTGCAATCATAGGCACTAAAAGAAAAAAAAAAAAAAAAAAAAAAAAGAAAAAAAAAAGAGGTAAAGTAATGATATTACAGCACACAGTGCCAGTGTGCTAGAAAAAAAAAAAAATTTAGTCTTTTTACAATGAGCTATGTATTTGTAAATAAAAAAAATTACAACAAAACAAAATATTTATATAACCATCTATTGGTAATCATTCAGTAATCATAACAATTTTATGACATTTATTTTTCTATGCCATGATTAAGTGTTTAGCAGTCACTTATTTGATATATATATCAATTTTAACAATACTTTGTTTTAAACTATAAACACTTAACTGAAATGAAGATTCTTTCACCTGTTTTGAGTATGTTATAAACGTGGTTGTGGATGAAGTTGATCTACTGTTATGTATTTTAGAATTTTATGTATTTCAGTGATTTTAAGCCTGTCTGAAAAACACTATCACTGGCACAGTATGTGTCATCAAACTGTATAAATAAGCCTCTTCCATTCAAGAGCTATTACAGAAACTAGACGAAAAAATATATCTGAATTTTCAGCCCAGGCAATCCAGCCTTTTTAATTTAGTAAAACGAGCGATATTGCCTGGAGATATCTGCCCAAAGCATAGAACAACCCAACCAACCATGAAAAGTAAAGCACAAGGAAAAAAAGAAAAGCATGAAGTGTCGACAGTTTGATCTGGGTGGAACAGGTGCAGGAGACAGCCTAGGTTTACAGCAGGCAGGTATCAACGTAACTATTACATGGTAACAGTAGTTGCTAAGCGTTTTATTTCAGATAACAGGATTAAGTTTGGGCTGATGTTTCTGATTATCTTACAGCTGGGATCGAAAAATAAAAAAAAAAAAAAAATAAAAAAGTAGGGTTTCTAATTAATGTGAGGAAAATACAACAAGGTATGTAGTTAGTAGTATACATTTGGTGGGGAAGGCAATGGCCAAAGGAAATTAAGTTGTTGACTGGTCCAGTACAACAAAATCTCTTCCTTTCAAGTGCCATTATAGAAACTGAAGGACAAGCACCACATGCACTATTAATAGGTCTTCTGTATAGTAACTGAAGAAAAAAAAAACGTATCTGAATTTTACTCCAGTACAATCCACCCAAGTAATAATAATGCCTTGAAACAGAGTAAAGTGTCCAATCTAATGGAGGACGACCAAAGCATAGGACAACCCAACCATCAAGTTTGTTTGTCAGTCACTTCAACAGTGAACACAAGAGAGCCACAACTGACAGGACCAACTGAACAGCCTAAGCATCAGTTGTGTGTTGAGCACCTGGCATGAAAGACATGTCAGCCATTTTCTCTAAATCTGGCCATGAAACGGAAGCTAATCAGGTTAACACTTGTACGTGGACACTAGTAGATTAAAAAAAAAAAAAAAAACCTTTTTTGTTTGTTTACTTCAATCCATGCATGGACTTTACGATTCTGCTGAGAGTTACTGAAATGTACCCTGCAAGATACTCAACAGCTTTGAGTATCAGAGATGTTTTGATGTCAGCTGACACAAGTAGTTCATGCCATGGTATAATTAACAGTTCAGAATGTGGATTGAGGAGGGTAAAAAAAAAAAAAAAAAATCAAAACAATGGAAAGATAGAAAAGATCACAGCCAAGGGCAGGAAATGTGTTACTAATTACTGGGATTTCGATGAATTTTTTTTACAGATACAGCTGACTTATACTGCCCTGTTACTGAAGGACGGACGATCTGATTGATAACATTTAACAGCAACCAGACAATGGAACTGAGAAGCGACCAATCGCATTCGAGCTCTTTGCTGACAGTAAGATTCTACACTGCTAAGTAGGAGGATAAAAAAAAAAAAAAAAAAAAAAGCAGTGGAAAGATAGAAAAGATCACAACCAAGGCAAGAAATGTGTTACTAATTACTGAGATTTCAATGAATTTTTTACAGATACTGACGACTTATACTGCTGTGTTACTGGAGGACGATCTGATTGTATAACATTTAACAGCAACCAGACAACGGAATTGAGAAGCGACCAATCACATTCGAGCTCTTTGCTCACACTAAGATTCTACACTGCTAAGTACTGAGAATCAGTCATTTACTTTTTTTGCACTTAGGATTTCGAGTTCAGTTCTCAAACTTCCCACTTCATTTTTGAATTTGAAACAGTACTGTGCACTTGAGAACCAATTTGGTAAGAAACGGAATGCCAGCATCAAATTTTAAGAACAAATAACCATCTCTCCAGCCAAGATCAGTAATCAAAAAAAAGAGGACAATTCAGATATATTAAAGATGAGACGATTTTATATTACTGTTATATATTTTGAATATGCCAACACAATTTATTAAACATTTTGGCAGAACTAAGTAATACTGGTTACAATTTATAATTTAATGGGATCTCTATCAGTTTTCACATGGAAATATATTTAAAAATAAACATGGCTGACACACTGCATTTTGTCTAAACGCAGCCAATACACATTACTGCTCAGGTGGCAACACTGACTATGTGGACAAATGAGAACACTACTTACAGTACTGGACATGTTTTGTATGTGTATGTAATTGTTAATGTCTGTATGTGCAGAAATTTTTTTTTTTTTATGCAGACTGTCATACAATGTAATTAGTTCTAGTTAACATATGTGGTACAAATGATCACTTACAAATCAATATGCCAGGTATAGATACAGATGAAATCACCCATTAATCTGGTGTTACAGGATAACGTTTTTCTACAAAACACAGCAGAACCCATGCTGAAGTTAACTGCTTTTGTTAAAGATTACTTTCAACACTTGGGGCCGAGTGAAACTGGTATCAGGAGTGAATGAGTTGAAATTAATGTTAAACTACATGTTAATATATTTTATATTTCATTATATGGTTGCTGAATGTATTTGTTTAATTAGTTTAATTTTTATCATTTGTTTTATGAATCTGGTCAGTTTGTCCTCCTTGGAGACACCAGAGTTACCATATTGTAAATGTTAACATTGTATGTCAGGAATTAACTAATATTAAAGTCCTTTAATTTGAAACCTCATCTTGTTTGTTTATTCCTTAGACACTTCAAGCGTTTCTAAAAAAAAAACAAAAAAAACCCACAAACATATTGTTATGAAATATGCATTGTTTACAATTGCTTTGAGATTATACCTTAATTGCACAATGCATTGCTATACTGTGGATATTTTAGAGCTGCCTGGACAAATTGGTCAACAGCATTGTGTTAATTTAAATGAAAGTATTAACTGAATGAAATGATGAAGCCATTTTATCAGCAGCTCAGTACCAGACAAATAAAAAGAAAACTATGAATTGGATGTGAAAAACCACTGGCTTCTTTGAAATATTTGCTTAGTGGTTCAAGTACACCTAACAATCCCATTTAATGCAAGGAAAATAGAGCAAGTTTTGTGGTTAGTGGTAGATGGAGGACAATGGTCAAAGGAAATTAACTCTGCCAGACTGGTCCAGTGCAATGTGAGTGGAGCACAAACCAGTCTTTTCCATTCAAACGCCATTACAACAACTGCAGGAAAAAAAACCCAAAATAACAATATCTGAATTTTCTAGCAGAGTCCAGCATTTTCAGTTTACAGAAACAAATGGCAATGCCTGGAAATGCCTGTCCAGACTAACAATTAGACCAAACGATAGGAATCTAATGACTGAAATTTGACAAGTCTCTCTTCAAGCGAAGCACAAGACACAGTCATTACTAACAACAGGATCAATCCAGAATTGAATGATGGGATGAGGCTCCCAGTCGGTCCTGTCATCTTTGTACTGGGCACCCAAGCAAGAAAGACCAGTGGAAAAACAGGAATACAGAAAAGTGTAGACATCCCAGTTTTGCAGCAGATGGTATTGAGTGTTCAATTCTCAAAAATTTCCCACTTCTATTATGAACTTCAAACAGTACTCGTCATACCAACAATCTATCCGTCTAATACTGAACTAATAGATATTCTCTCATCACTGGAATGGGTTCTAAATATAACTTACGTGAAAAACAAAAATGAATTTTATACAGATACGGCAGACTTTTCCTGCCATGCTAATGAAAACAAAATATTATTGAATATTTTGTTCTTTTCAACAGCAATGAGACAATGGAATTGAGAAGTGACCAGTTGCTTTCGAGCTCTTTGCTAACACTAAGATTCTACATTGCTAAGTACTGAGGATTAGTCACATACAATTTAAGCAATCTAGACACGGACAGATTCCCTGATTACAAACGGGAAAAGATCACTGAGCTTTTACCTGGATATTCAGCTGACAGTATCACTTGGCATATGTGGACTGAAAAGGGTAAAAAAAAAAAAAATATAAAAAATGGAAAGATAGAAAAATCACAAACAAGGGCAAGACATGTGTTACTAATTACTGGGATTTCAATGAATTTTTTACAGATACTGACGACTTATACTGCCATGTTACTGAAGGACGGACGATCTGATTGATAATATTTAACAGCAACCAGACAACTGAATTGAGAAACGACCAATCGCATTCGAGCTCTTTTTGCTCACACTAAGATTCTACACTGCTAAGTCCTGAGGATCAGTCGTTTACCTTTTTTGTGTTTAGGATTTCGTGTTCAGTTCTCAAAAATGTCCCACTTCAATTTTGAACTTGAAACAGTACTGTGCACTTGAGAACCAATTTGTTAAGAAACGGAATGCCAGCATCAAATTTTAAGAACAAATAACCATCTCTCCAGCCAAGATCAGTAATCAAAAAAAAAGAGGACAATTCAGATATTATATTAAAGATGAGACAATTTTATATTACTTGTGGACTTATTTTGAATATGCCAACACAATTTATTAAACGTCTTGGTAGAACTAAGTAATACTGGTTACAGTTTATAATTTAATGGGATCTCTATCAGTTTTCACATGGAAATATATTTAAAAATAAACATGGCTGACACACTGCATTTTGTCTGTAAATGCAGCCAATACACACTGCTGCTCAGGTGGCAACATTGATTATGTGGACAAGTGATAACACTTCTTACAATACTGCACATGTTTTATATGTGTGTCATTGTTAATGTCTTGTATATGCAGAAAGGATTTTTTTTTATGCAGACTGTCATACAATGTAATTAGTTCTAGTTAACATATGTGGTACAAATGATCACTTACAAATCAATATGCCAGGTATAGATACAGATGAAATCACCCATTAATCTGGTGTTACAGGATAACGTTTTTCTACAAAACACAGCAGAACCCATGCTGAAGTTAACTGCTTTTGTTAAAGATTACTTTCAACACTTGGGGCCGAAGTGAAACTGGTATCAGGAGTGAATGAGTTGAAATTAATGTTAAACTACATGTTAATATATTTTATATTTCATTATATGGTTGCTGAATGTATTTGTTTAATTAGTTTAATTTTTATCATTTGTTTTATGAATCTGGTCAGTTTGTCCTCCTTGGAGACACCAGAGTTACCATATTGTAAATGTTAACATTGCTATGTCAGGAATTAACTAATATTAAAGTCCTTTAATTTGAAACCTCATCTTGTTTGTTTATTCCTTAGACACTTCAAGCGTTTCTAAAAAAAAAACAAAAAAAACCCACAAACATATTGTTATGAAATATGCATTGTTTACAATTGCTTCAACATTATACCTTAATTGCACAATGCATTGCTATACTGTGGATATTTTAGAGCTGCCTGAACAAATTGGTCAACAGTGTTGTGTTAACAATTTAAATGAAAGTATTAACTGAATAAAATGTTCAGCAGCTCAGTACCAGACAAATAAAAAAAAAAACTGCGAATCGGATGTGAAAAACCACTGGCTTCTTTGAAATATTTTCTTAGTGGTTCAAGTACACCTAACAATCCCATTTCATGCAAGGAAAATAGAGCAAGTTTTGTGGTTAGTGGTAGAGGGAGGACAATGGTCGAAGGAAATTAACTCTGCCAGACTGGTCCAGTGCAATGTGAGTGCTACAAACCAGTCTTTTCCATTCAAACGCCATTACAACAACTGCAGGAAAAAAAAACCAAAATAACAATATCTGAATTTTCTAGCAGAGTCCAGCATTTTCAGTTTACAGAAACAAATGACAATGCCTGGAAATGACTGTCCAGACTAACAATTAGACCAAACGATAGGAATCTAATGACTGAAATTTGACAAGAGCCTCTTCAAGCGAAGCACAAGACACAGCCATTACCGACAACAGGATCAATCCAGAATTGAATGACAGGACCGATTGGTAGCCTCATCCCATCATCTTTGTACTGGGCACCCAAGCAAGAAAGACCAGTGGAAAAACAGGAATACAGACACAAGTGAAGACCATCCCAGGATTTGCAGCAGATGGTATTGATGTAAAATGGTGTGGTACAACAGGGGAAATGTGGTAGAAGTCTCAGCTAGACAGTTTTATTTCAGATATACTGATGAAACACCAGGCCCCACCGAATGTCGTTTTACAGCTGGGATCGAACAATGTGGCAACAACGAATTAAAAAGTGACAACATGCTCTGAGTCCTTTGACAGAGTGCTTCTCTTCTCTGTGAGGATCATCAGGTCAAACATGCTGCCTCACACTTACTGGCACAGAGCTAGTCACCCACAGCAGAGAGACAAGAGGGTGAACAGTGAAGTCACTGGTCCTTGCAGATTCACCGCACAGTGGGAGATGTTCAGCACTGATGGGGAGTACTTGTCCAGAGAGGGAAATGCAGTCTACATGGGAGAAGTACAACTCCAAAAACATCAGTTTGTAGAAAGTTGATCCCCAGACATGTGAGTGGATTTGTGTTTTTGTTTACAATTTCAATTTTTAATTACGTCTTACTAGTTTTCAGTTTTATAATTATTTACTTAAATAAAACATTTTTAATGTGTTTTTAGACATGTGCTTTTGTAACGTTTTTTTTTCTCAAAACCAAGTTAATTTCACATTGTTACAACTTCTGAAAGACTTAACAGAAATGTTCTGTTAATTTTAGTGTAAAATAATTCATTTTCATATAAACTGAAATAAATCAAAGATATGAACTTGATTGAACTTGACCAGGATCCAAAAATCAGAATCTACTCACTACAATATTATCAAGTGTTTCCGTCTAAACAGCTAAACAGAAGACAAAGAGCCATGCCCCACAGGAGGAAAATGTATCTGATTTTTCATCCAGTGCAAACCTGTCTAATAACTCAACTTTTAATGTTAGGGTTGCAGCCATAATTCAGCAGGCTTGGATTGAACATGTTATTAATTACTAGAAAATTACAAGCAGGGCAAAAAGTGGACATTTCATAAACACTGCTAAAATCATATAGTGGTATTCTACCCCTGGGAGAAAAAAAAATCTTGGAAAAACTGCAACATTTGTAGAAATTAGGGCAAGATAAAACTGCACTGCTTTTTGTGGACCACCCTGTAGAAACAGACAGAAAACAATACAAGTCCAGTACAATATAAGCACTACATGCAGCAGAAAGAAGTCTTCTACACAGCAACTGCAGGGAAGAATATATTTGGACTATTTCTCCAGTACAATCCAGCCTTTTTGATTTAGAAAAACAAGTAATAATGCCTGGAATGTATAATAAAAAAAAAAAAAAAAAAAAAAAAAAAAACGTCTGCCAAGAATAATGGAGGCAGATTAAATTGCAGGACCACTCAATCACCGAGTTTCTCTACAACAGGATCAATCCAGAATTGAACAACAGAACCCAGTTGGCCAGCCCTTAGCATCAGCTTAGTAATGAGCATACAGCAAGAAAGATCAGTGGAAAACAAGTGAGCCGGACTCTACCAGTAATTTAGGAATGTGGGATGAGGAACATGTTCAGCTGTCAATATTGCGTAAATCTGGCCATGAACCGAAGCTAGTCAGAATGTTGTACATGAGACAACTGGTGATACATACTACTAAAAAAATAAATAAAAAATAAATTTCACTGGTTAAATCTGGAAAAAAAGTCACCACAAATAGTGTCATTACACTTTGGCATGGGTCACGTAGTCAGTATAAATAGAGACAAATAAATCAGATCTGTCAGTTCGTCATTGTAATCTCAACTTGCACGTTACTCGTTTAATTTGAAGCTTTTACAAGTGATGCCAGCTAGGACAGTTCACATCGAACCAGATGCAATTTATCATTTGATAGTAGAGGGCCATCAAATGGAAGACTTAGTAAATCCAGCGCATCTTCCCAGATGCATAAACCTGAACAAAAATGAGATGAAGCATCAAAGTTTTATGTACTAACTTGAATCAACTGAAGCTGGACTTCAGAGACAAATGAAAGTTGGGTGAACATGTACATTATTTATCTTAAAATGTGTATCAAACACGGTCAGTTTGGCATCAGTTTAACCCCATGTTTTAATGGACACATGCTTTATATTTATACCCACTGATTTAGTCGAACAAAGAATAAATTATGTTGTCATTTTGTCACATAAATCTGCACCAATTCCTAGTGCTACTGTATTGACTTACTGGTGCAATCCACCAATCAACATGAAATACAAAACAGGAAAGATACAATTTGAGAAATCTAGACATGGACCGATTCCCTGATTACAAACGGGAAAAAATCACAGAGCTTTTACCTGGATATTCATCTGACAGTATCACTTGGCATATGTGGATTGAGGAGGGTAAAAAAAAAAAAAAAAAAAAAAAAAAAAACAATGGAAAGATAGAAAAGATCACAGCCAAGGGCAGGAAATGTGTTACTAATTACTGGGATTTCAATGAATTTTTTTTACAGATACAGCTGACTTATACTGCCATGTTACTGAAGGACGGACGATCTGATTGATAACATTTAACAGCAACCAGACAATGGAACTGAGAAGCGACCAATCGCATTCGAGCTCTTTGCTGACACTAAGATTCTATACTGCTAAGTAGGAGGATAAAAAAAACCCAATAAAAATAAAAAGCAGTGGAAAGATAGAAAAGATCACAACCAAGGGCAAGAAATGTGTTACTAATTACTGGGATTTCAATGAATTTTATACAGATACAGCACTTTTCCTGGCATGCTAATAAAAAGAACGAAATATTCAATAATATTTAACAGCAATGAGACAATGGAATTGAGAAGTGACCAGTTGCTTTCAAGCTCTTTGCTGACACTAAGATTCTACACTGCTAAACTACTGAGGATTAGTCGTATACAATTTAAGCAATCTAGACACGGGACAGATTCCCTGATTACAAACGGGAAAAGATCACCGAGCTTTTACGTGGATACTCAGCTGACAGTATCACTTGGCATATGTGGACTGAAAAGGGTAAAAAAATAAAAATAAAAACAATGGAAAGATAGAAAGGATCACAACCAAGGGCAAGACATGTGTTACTAATTACTGGGATTTCAATGATATTTTTACAGATACTGACGACTTATACTGCCGTGTCACTGAAGGACGGACGATCTGATTGATAACATTTAACAGCAACCAGACAACGGAATTGAGAAACGACCAATCGCATTCGAGCTCTTTGCTCACACTAAGATTCTACACTGCTAAGTACTGAGGATCAGCCATTTAGGATTTCGTGTTACAATTCTCAAAAATTTCCCACTTCAAACAGTACTCTTCATTCATCTACAGAAGTAGACTGACCAACAATCTATCCGTCTTTAATACTGAACTAATAGATATTCTCTCATCACTGGAATGGGTTCTAAATAAAACTTACGTGCAAAACAAACAAAAAAAAAACCTCGTAATCACTCCCACAATCATCCACAAACAATTCTTCATATGGGTACCGTTCTGAATAGGAACGAAATTATACGTCACCAGCTTTGTGGAAGACTCACAAAACATGTTCCTGCAAGATTACAAACAGCTGGTCAACACAAACAACTTCACAAGGCAGATGCTGATGATGTACAGGAAACCCCAGAGGGAAAAAAAAACCCCAAAAACGACAAGACAAGCACACCACAGAAAGGTGGTACAGGTGGCAGAAAGAGGATCAGCCAAAAGAAAAAACAAGTGAACATGCACTATGTGCTGATGGACCAGACCCCAGACCAAAGACATCATACCCTCGATGATAAAACTGGTGGCCAAAGAGAGACAGTCCCATGGATTTACAACCTGTACAAAATATACCACTAGATGCAAGAAAAAAACACCTGAGATCAATGAACATCGACTAGTTCACAAGCAACAGCATGGAAAGAAACATACTAGCGTAAAGAGACACTCTACGCACTAGATAACAGACTAAACAAACTAGAAAGACAAGCAGCACAGATCAATGAAAACCATGGGGGGGGGCAAAACAAATGGACCGATGTACAAACCAGATTAAAAAATTTAGAAGAAAATTTTAACAGAAATGTAAAATAGTAAACTGAAGTTCTGGTTGCATTTCAGTGTCTCCAGCATCTGTCGCATGTACTGCACTGTCATTGATACAACTGATCAGTACTACTTGGCAGCTGTGTAACAAGGCTGGGACGAAGACAATGCAGAGAGGAAAGACTCTACAAGCAAAGACAACTGCATAATAAGAAAGCACAGAGCTCTACAAAACAGAACAAAAAAAAAAAAATGCAAAGCAGTCTTTAAAGACGATGACACAATTGACTTCAACTGTAAATATATAACTAACAAAATTATGACCATTATGGCATTACATCATTAAACCAAAAGTAAACTTTCCCAGCCCACCTTCAGACAACAAAACAACTCGAGTTTTAATCTGTCTCAGATTGGGAGTAAACTTCGGACTAAACGACAGACTCAAAAATAATTAAAGTAATGAATGCGACAAATATAATAAACCAGACAATGTCAGACACTATCTTTTCTATTGCACGAAATGCTACAAGGACAGATGCAACTTAAGCACAGCTGTAGAAAAAATCAAAATCAAATTTACTCCAATCAACATTTTTACCCCACTTGAAAAAACCAAGTAGATCATCTCATAATATGGTATGTAGAAGTGACAGAAGTCCAGAAGTCAAAATATAAAGAGGGAAAGTTTACCAGTACATGTTGGGGATGATGAGCAGGGGTTGGACGTGAGATAGGAGACGATGACACCTGATAGTGCCGTGCCGTCTCCCCTCCTCCATCGGCCACCCCCCATACCAGCGTTCTTTCAGCTCGTCACCCTCGCCAGTTGTAATCCCGAGATCTCTAACCCCGGAACCAACTGGTAATTTCCCACACCCATACCAATTTTCATTTTTGAATATTCTGATTTGGTGGAGCTTTTTTTTTTGTTATTTTTTTTTTTTAAATGATCAATTTTCAACACACATGAATCACTTAAGTTGTGGACAAATTACATCGTTTTCTCACTTCCCCAAATCATAAAATATAACAAAAACGATCCCAACTGATTAATGATTTTATTAATTAATTCTCTGATTTTCAAGGTATTACAAAAAGTTTGATCACATTTTGTGTTCGTTATTGCTCAAATGTAAAACTGCAATATTATGAACGGCGTAAATTTTATTAATTTCAAATTTTCAAAATGGCGGGACGTCCACACGCGCGCGCCCCTGTTGAACTACAGTGAACGCTTTACAAACTTGGGCAATTAGTGGGAAACAAAGAAAGTATGCTAGTGTGGCTGGCGAAAATTTGCAGTTTGAACTATAGGTTTCTTACAAATTTCCGCCGCTTAAATTTAGGTTTACCGACTTCTAACTAACTTAGTAATTTTTAGTTAGCGAAGTAAACGTTTTACTAACAAAATTGGGAAAACTTCAAGAGGTCATAATAATAATAATAAATAAATAAATCCATAAATTAAAGTAAATATAGGTTGAATTTAAAATCGAGTGGAACCCATAAAATTCTTAGAATTTATCCTGAGTAAAAGAGTCTAAAACTTCGTACAACACGAGGCAGACCAAAACTGAAAATGTATCTTTACTTTAACTATATAAAACTGTATCAGATACATAAAGAATGAATAATTAATAACATTGAGAATTAATTCGCGGGCTTTTAAGAAATCAAAAAAAAAAAACAAAAAAAGCACGTGGCCCTGCATTTGTAATTTACATTACCTGTACAAATCATAGCCAGCTGCCTCTTTAGAACCTCGTGTTGGCACGTATGCGTTTTCGGTAAGCTTCGAAAAGCGAAGGACAGTCTCTTCTGATGGCATTTTATGGAATTTCTTGGAACGTGGCTCCAAATCGCAGATACAGCGCATTGCAACTTCTGCCGCAAGCATCGCTTTTATCGGCGAATTTAGCGCCTTTTTTATTGCGCACGTTATCATTGGCTGGAAAGAAAATACAAAACCAAGTGAGAATATATTCCAAAAGATGATTTGATTTGGTTATTTAATTTTTTATCTCTCACACACACACACACACACACACACACACACACACACACACACACACACACACACAACATCATCATCATTATCTTCCGTTGGTTACTGTTTATTTTTATGAAATACTTTATTAGCATATGAGCATACTAAGATACTTAATTTATAAAAGTAATTATGTTTCAAAATCAATATTTCTGTATAGTATTTCAATTTGCATAATTATTTTATTTATACTTATATGTAATATAAGATTGTTCGTTAAAATACTTATCATTTCAATTTTCACTAAAGATAAACTGATAAATTATAAGAAAAATATTTTAATCTTCAAACATTGTGCAGTATACTAAACTGAGAAATAAAAACTGTTTAAAGGAAAATATCATCTCCATTTCTACTACTTCCGGGTCAGATAGTTAAGAAGGGTCATGCCGTTTGTTTTATTATGTGGGCTACCTGCCAGTGGAAAAACATCGAAAACGGATGAGTTGAAAAAATATATAACCGAAAACTTCCCCGATCGAAACATTCATATTGTCAGCGATCATAATTCAGGGGTAGACAAGAACAAAGTTTACGCAGGTGTTCGAAATCTTATCATTAACTGATTGATACTGAACTCAGAACTGTGAACATGAATCATTAATAATTGAACTGATTAACAAAACGAAAAAACAAACAGTTAATGATTAAAATATTATAATTCATGAAATAGAATGAAATAACATTGTTCATTGAATAATACCTTTAGAAATGATTTCTGCAAATTTAAGAACGATATGTTACACTTTCAGACTCGAGATTAGAGAAACAAGTCCGAAGCACACTGAAATCAGACGTACAACGGTAATAATTATGTCCCTTTGCTAGGCCAGACGAATTAAATTTTATGTTTATATTCATCAATAATAATACTATTATAGTGTGTTATACTTATTCAGATCTGTCTTTTTTGTCAAATATTTTATATCTTAGTTAATGGATACTAATATTATTTAATATATTACTTATTAGTATATATTTTATTGTCATTCATTCTCATCTTAAAATTAAATAAATATTTAGTAATTAATAATTTATATTTTTGCAGGCTTCTAAATAAGGATGATGTTATTATATTGGATTCATTAAATTACATAAAAGGTTAGTTTTTATTTTTAGTGCTGTAGGAATGTCATTCCTTTTTAATAACAGTAAAAACATTAAAAAAAAAAAAAAAAAAAAAAGATTATGCAGAAACTGTATTAATAGAAAGAATTTTTAATTTATACTTTGACAGTGATTTAAACATTTTTGTGCCTTTAAAGTTTTCTTCAGATTACATGTATAGACATTCTTGAGTATATGTCTATATAAGCTTACACATGGACTTAGAATGATATTTATTACTGATAACCAGATATGTATGTGTATGTCTGTACATATATATGTGTGTATGTATCTATATACACACACAAAGAAAGAGACAACAAAATTAAACTGTAAATTTGGAATATAATTCTGAAATTCTTAGATGCTAAATAGATCTACAAATCATGTACACTATGTGTTGATGATTGTATATAATTGATATAAATTTTGTTGTACTGTAGTAAAAGTCTAGACATTTGGTAAATTTATGATACTGTAGATTTACTGAATTGTACTTGAGTAAAAATACATAAACTGAGTATTCATGATGTTTAAATTCAGATATGAGTTGTACTCGAGTATAAATTATAAACTAGTATTTATCTTATTTTAGGTTTCAGATAAGAGCTGTACTTGAGTAAAAGTCTATAAACTGAGTATTTATCTGATTTTAGGTTCCAGATATGAGTTGTACTTGAGTAAAAGTCTATAAACTGAGTATTTATCTGATTTTAGGTTCCAGATATGAGTTGTACTTGATTAAAAGTCTATAAACTGAGTATTTATCTTGTTTCAGGTTTCAGATATGAGTTGTACTGTGTAACGAAATCTTGTCAAACACCTCACTGTGTTGTAAGTATGAGTTTTATAAAAATATTTTCATCAACAGCTGTTCAAACCTAAACTGAGAAGCAGTCCAAACAGAACACTGACCAGTGGTCAATATTTCTGCTTCAGTTAGAGGATAGTATAAGAGTCAGACACTTTTTTATTACAGGAAAGTAATGTACTTTAGAAAAAAAAAAAAAATTGGTAGGAACTGAGTTGAACACTGGCAGAAGTAATTACCTCACGTGTAATATAGATTATCTTTTATTTTTGTTTTTATTTCGTTTTCTTTTTCTTCTTATCATCATCATTATATTGTTACTATTATTATTATTTATATTATTATCAGTATACTCATTATTATTATTATTATTATTATCATCATGAGCATCATTATTACTATTACTATTATTAATGTCAGTATCATTATCATTATTTTTATTATTATTATCATCATGAGCACCATTATTACTATTACTGTTATTAAGGTCAATATCATTATTATTATTATTATTATTATTATTATTATTATTATTATTATTCTCTATTTGCTGATAGTCTGCATTTAAAGGACATATATATTTATATTGTTAAAAGTTTCTCACACTGACATGTGTGTTACAGGTGTTTTGTGATATAAATGTTGAACTGGCTGCTAAGTGGAACAAGAACAGAGACATCAGTGAACAGTATACAGCAGAAGTGTGAGAAATACTTTCAAATTACTGATAAATAATTTACTTAATTACATTTGAGAGAGAGAGAGAGAGAGAGAGAGAGAGAGAGAGCACGAAGATAAGCAAAATATATTTTTGTTGTTTGATAAAATATAATTTGTTATATTTAGTGATAGATACATAATGCATTGGTTGTATATTTTAAGTGTGTAAGATAAAAAGAATATGGTATAACATTTTTTATTTAATTATTGACAGTGGCAATTAGAATTCAGTTACGTTTGATGGTATATCATATATCATTTAATAGTCTTTTTTTGTTGTTATTTTGTAAATTTTAAAGTTTGTTTTAAATGTATACTAAAGTTTAAACATTCTTTTTTTTTTTTTAAGATTTGATGGTTTGGTTATGAGATTTGAGGAACCGAAACCAAACAACCGATGGGACAGTCCACTCATAGTTGTACAGAGTGACGACAGTCTTCCGTGTAAACTCATTTGTGATGCCATCTTTGAAAGAAAGGCTCCCCCACCAAACCATTCTACTCAGTGTGTGAGTTGTAGAAATTTCATTCAAGTACAAGTAGTTTTATATTATGTGTGAAGGTAGATATACGTATGTAAAGGTTTTGTAATCAATGACATATCAAAATTTTCTCGGAATTGTTAACTGAATTTTTCTTTCTTTCCATTTCTCTGTCTTTGTAATTATTATTTCTTTTTCTCTCTTTTTTTTTTTTTTTTTTTTTTTTTTTTTTTATAGTTTGTATCTCATTTTTATTTCTTTTTCTGTCACTGTAAATTTTCCTTTTTTTTCTCTGTTATTTTTTGTAACATTTATTTCTCTCTGTTATTGTTAAAAGTTTATTTCTCAGTTTTCATCTGCTGTTTGTCAAGTTAGCTTATTAGCATTCTACATCACTGACAGTTTTGTTTTAATTGTTTATTGGTGTTTTAATGTTTTATTGTTTTTTTTCAATTGTGGTAATTCTTTTTATGCTTCTTCTTAGTCTCTCTCTGTCTCACTATTTTTCTTCGAACACAAATCTGTTTATTCTGAAAATTTTAAATGGTTAAAAGTTTGTGTAGATATATCATGAATAAATAACATTTGATTTTCATTAATTTACCAGTTTTGTTGCCTTATCTCTTATTGTTATTAAATTTAAATTGTAAGTTTGAATGTATTGTTTTATACCAATTCACGTATTTAACGATTATTAATCCTTCAGTTTATAATCTCACTAAATATTTTGTTTTCAGCAACCTTTATCATCCACTAACTTCTTACATGAGCTTGACAGAGTGACACAAGAAACATTAATGGTAAATAACTGATTATGTGTATGTGAGTGTTTATGTGTTTGCGAGTATATATGTGTTTGTATCTGTTATGTGTGTCTCTCTGTCTGTTTGTCTGTTATCATATGTAAAACATATGTGCAGGTTCATACACATTTTCAAAAGTCTTGGAAAGTTTTGGAAAATCAGGTTTTGTTAGTTTGGCTGTGGAAAAGTCATGGAAAATTATGACCTTGCTGTAAGTAAAAGGTATGAAAAATATTTAGCCCCAACCCAACACCTGTTTCAGCCAATATAATGAGTTGCTGTTATAGCCTGGCCAAAGAAAATAGTTCCATTTTGGTAGTGGTTCTGATTTAGCCTGATTACAAAAGATTAACTCAGTCTATCACAAGTTTGCCATGAGTTTGGTGTATCTATGATTTGAATGATCATTGAGGAAAAAAATAAACAGATTATTGAATTAGAGACAAAGTGAGCACAGTTAAAAAAATATATTGAATCGCTGTCTTCATCTGCTGATTAAAAAGTATTTCTCACTGATCTGAGTAAATCTGATAGTTTAAGGAAGACTGTGAGAGCAAAAAAATTTGAAATTGAGGTAATAAATTGTGAAATAATAAAACTGAGAGAGAAGCTGCAACTGATATTACAGACCACAAACCCATAAGCAGTAGGATTATGGGCTTTTTAAAGGTCTGGGTAATTAATTGAATAAGAAGAAAGGAACATGACAACATTTTGTGAAGCAACATTTCCGTATTCATATTTCTGGCAATCTGCCTTACATATCAGCTATATTTGTTTCCACTTCTAGAATAAAACTACATTTTAAAACACCAAAATAAATTACATTAATTTTTTTTTTTTTTTTTTTTTTTTTTTTTTTTTACTAGTAATCATATGTGTACCACACAGCTTAGTGAAGTGAAAAGTTTTAACTGAAAAACATGTTTAAAAACTTCCAAAGAAAACCCCACTTTGTTTGTGATTGAGTTTGCTTGGAAATGGTTTTGGACATTTGGATTTGTGTGCTATGGAAAGATTTGGATAACTTATGGAAATTTTAACAGCCCAAGAGGTACGAACCCTATGTATCTGGCTTTCTTCAGTTTTATGTATATACATGAATACATCATTTGTATTATTTGTATTATTTCGGCTTTATGTGTCTGTGTAAATATGTATATGTTTATGTTTTTATATTCTGTAGTGGACCTATATCCATTCATATATATATATCTATATATATTCACACACAGTGACACATACACTATATTATATATATTGCATTGTATTTATTTAAAATTTTATTCCTGTTCACAGACGATTATGGAAAGACAGAAGACTTGTATCCCAGGAGATCAGATTGTCATAGGAAACAGCAAAGAAACTGTATCCTTATTTTTCACATATTTTCTGTTAAAGAGACATGAACAAAATTTTTCTTTTGTTCTATTACTCTACTTAAAGTGCCATTATGATTAACCAAAAAAAATTGTCGAAGTTCTAAAACATTTCTAATATGTACTCTCTGTTAATTAAGCAATTTAAAAGTAAAAATATTGTAGATGTTTGGGTTTTTTTTAAATTATTGTTTATCATGATGACAGTTATCAGTACAAATGTTACAGGATATAAAAATTATTATGGAAGAGTACCTCAGAGTGAGTTTTATATATAATGAAATCAAGTAATATGCATTTGTCCTTTATTTTATTTATTTATTTTTTGTTATTATTATTATCATCAGTAATTTTATCATTCTGTTATTATTAAATCTCCTCTGTGATTAGTGGTTGTTATAGTCATTATTATCATCATCATTCTCATTATCATCATCATTGTCATTTTTATCATCACTGATATTATTGTCATTGTCATCATCATCATTAGTTATTGTTGTCATCATCATCATCATTATCATTATTATTATTATTATTATTATTATTAACACTATCTTTATTATCACCATCATTCAAAAATAAAAGGAAAAAAAAATTATCCTTGACCTCAATATCAGATTCAGTACACTCGACCTTTGACCCTATCCGAGTTACAGCATCACAAACGTCAGTTTATATCATACACAAAAACACACCCAGTGACAGATGCGGCTATGCTGACAAGTACATTTATACAGTTCCTCAACAGCAACCTCCAGTGATATATCTCTTGTTTTTAACATACATTTTAATTATCTGTATTGTACTTACTCGTTTTAAAAAAAATAAAACTCAATTTTACCCTGTGTTCAGTTGTGTTGTTACAGGTTTTTTTTTAATGTACCGAGTGCTTTTGTTGTAATTTGTTGGAGGTACAGTTCAGATGTATATGGGATCAAATCTCTATATTTTCTAGTTTCACCAGTTTCCTGTGGGACTATTAGATCTTCATCAGTGATTGTGATCTTCTGCTTTCCTACCTATGGGAGGGTATACACAACAGATTAGTTGCTGCTAAGTGAGAATGTCTCTCTCTTTCTCTCTATGTCATATAATTAGATGATATTTTTTTTAATAGGTTTTCAGTTTATTTTTATTTGTGACAAAATAAAGAAGTAAAAAGTAATAATAAAAAAATTAGAATAAAAAAAAAAAATAATAATAAAAAAAAAAAAAAAAAAAAAAAATAAAATAAAATAAAATAAAATAAAATAAAATAAAATAAAATAAATAATCTTTTAAAAAAATTACCTACTTTCCAATCTGTAGGAACATGTATAAAAAAAAGTATTGCTGCTGATTTGTAACAGGTTGGTCTAAAAAGTTTTATTGTGTTAGAAAAATCAATGAAAGAGAACAAAACATTCTTTCCTCAATTTGCAAGAAACTCTCCCTGTTAGATAAAGATTGGTTGATAATGTCCTCCACACACTTTGAATAATGATGTTGTTTCTTTCTAAAAGATTATAATAATTTCATAGGTTTATTCTTTGTAACATTTTTTTATTTTTATTTATTATTGCTAATAAATTAATTACCTCAAATGTAATATATCAGATGCTGTTTTAGTTTGACAACTGGTAAATCATTTTCTAATTTAATAATAATAATAATAATAACAGCAATAAATAAATATTGCCAGTTTTTCATCTGCTTTTAATAATTTGTAACTCATTAAATTTCAGAATATCATTTATTTATTTAAATTAATTTATTTGTTTATTGTTTTATTATTGTGCCAATTTGGGTTGTAGGAAACGAGATATTTTATTATTATAGTTTTTGTCTTTCTTTTTGTCTTCTTCTTCTTCTTATTATTAAGTGACTTTCTTAATTTAGCCGTCTTCATTTGTTTAGTTATTACTAACAATAATACTTTGAGAAGAAATCTTTGATAAACGCTAATAGCGCAATCCATGTAAATTTATAAATGACAGATATGAATGAATGAATAAAAGAAAATAATAATACTTTTTTTTTTTTTTTTCACTGTGTACCCTTTATTTAATAATTAAAACCTTGATTATGCTATTCTCTCCAGGTTTTGTTATACTGATAAATATGGAGAAACTAACTAGTACTTGATAAATTAATTTTATTTTCAAGGGAAATAACTCTAAACTGAAATCTGGAGTAATTTCGTTCTGTTACAGTATCTGAAATTGAAAAATAATACGAATTAAAATAAATTGTTAAAGAAATGTACGACAGAGAGAGAGAGATAAAAAAAATATATATATATTAATAATTTAAATCGAAACATCAAAAGTTTAAATGATTTTCATCTTTTTAATTAATTAATTTATTTATTTAAATGAATCTTAACCAAGTTACCTTTCTCTTAATCGCAGACGAGTCGCTGATTTCCAACGTAAAATTCTTGTGTGCAGGCCCCGCAGTCGTTGAGTCTAATAGTAGAAATAATTACAATAACCACGTGATCATTATCATCTCATCATCATCACTATTATTGTCATCTTAACTACCAAGACCATGATTTTTATATTTGTTATTATTATTATTATTGTCATTGTTGTTATTGTTACTGTTGCTGTCGCTGTTGTTAATCTTTCATCATTATTATTACATCATTAACGTCGTAATTATCCAAATATTAAATTCTGTTATCTTTATTTTCATAATAATCACTACCACCATCATCATAATATCATTATCATTATCTTCATAATAATAATTATTATTATTATTATTATTATTATTATTATTATTATTATTAGTGTTGTTCTTCTTGTTGGTTTTGTTAGAACGTTCTTATTTATTTAATCATTTGAACACACACACACACACACACACACACACACACACACACACACACACACACACACACACACACACACACACAGTTGCGCATGCGTAAACAATCGCAAGTAAAAAATAAACCATACTTACACACACTCAAGTTGCTGACCCCTGTACAGGTGCGCGTTATTTTTATAATACTTGCAGTAGCAGAATCCTTCCCGCCAAATGTACTGAGCCGCGTGGTACGAGTTGCACTGAACACGAGGAATGTTACGATAACACTCTGCAACATAACAACACAAATCAGCGTTTGTTTTAGACAGCACTCCAGAAGCCAGTTGATTTTTCAGTTAATTAGCGACCCGTGTAAAAATATTTAATAATGGCGTTAGTGTAATGTTGATATAATTCCAATTAAACGCCGATGTACGAACACATATGTTTAGCAATAGTATATTGAGTAAACTGATTTACTTCCCATTATAATCTTTGCTCACAACTTACACACACGCACGCATTTATATATATATATATATATATATATATTTTTGCAGCTAGTAATTTATGTCTAGCTCATTTATTAATTAATATCTGGGTGTACTTTTTTGTTTTATGACATTAACATAATTATAATTACTTTTATCTTCTGTGTGATACTGAAATCTGTCGAATAATTAATATTAATAAATAATTCATTCATTCGTTCCTTAATTCATTGACTGATTTGTCCTTTCGTTCATTCCTTCATTATTGTTTAAGCTAACGACTGTAATATTATGTACACACACACACACACACACACACACACCACAAATGCGCGCGCGCACACACACACACACACACACATACAAATTTCGAATTTCAGCTATTATTTAAAAAACAGCTCACGTGGAACTTTCTTCATGGATGGAATAGCTTTCATTACATCTGGTAAAAAAAAAAAAATATATATATCAATTACGTAAAAAATTAACAAAACAGTAAAATCAGTTTTAAGAAATAAGAATTTGAAATGACTTATTCTGTAAATGGGAAATTGATTTATATTTTAAAAATGAAGAAACTCAACTTAAATGGTCAGTTAGCACATACTTTAAAAATAAGAAACTAAATTTACTTAGTACGTAAACCGAAAATTGATTCATGCTTTAAAAGTTAAGAAACTGAATTTACTTGGTTCGTAAACGGAAAATTGATTCATGCTTTAAAAGTTAAGAAACTGAATTTACTTAGTACGTAAATGGTAAACAGATTCATGCTTTAAAAGTTAAGAAACTGAATTTATGTTTCTATACTTTACGTATGATGGAACATGTTGAGTGTATGTTGTTGTACTATAACTAGAACTAATAATAGCAATCGTAACTGTAGACGTCCTAGGAGTAATTATAGGACGAATAGCTGTTACTTTAATAGTAGTAGTAGTAGTAGCAGTAGTAGTTATAGTAGTAGTAGTAGTAGTTATTGTTGTTGTTGTTGTTGTTGTAACAGTAATAATAGTAGTAGTAATAGTAGTAGTAGTTGTTCTTCTTCTTCTTGTTGTAACATTAATAATAATAATAAAAGTAGTAGTAGTGGTGATAGTTGTTGTTGTAGTAGAAGTAGTTGGTAGTAACAGTAATTGTATTTAGTAGTTGTTGTAATACTAGTAGTATAGCAAGACATATTACCTATCAGTCTGTAATTCAGGTTACTTTCTGAAATCCAAAGACAAAAAGATTTAAAAACAAACAAACGTGGAAGTAGGTTAAATTACAAACACGCACGCACGTACACACTACACAGAAACACGCACGCACACACACACACACATACACACACACACACACTGTTATGTCTTCGAAATTTAACAGAAAACCGGAAAATTATGTAAGTTACAAAATATAGTTTTGTTTTATATTATCTTGAAATAATACTCCATCTAATGAAATGAACTAAAATTAAAAAAAATAATAGTAAAAAAAAAAAAGTATTATAGTTCAAATTATTCATTGAAAAAACTGTTAATTTGATTTTATTCGAGTATAAAATAATAATTTTCGATACGTGAAAGTGAAAAAAATAATAAAAAAAAAAAAAAAAAAAAATAATAATGATGATGATGATGATAATAATAATAATAATAATAAAAATAAATAAATAAATAAATAAATAAAACATCTTTTCTCACTATCTCATACGACAACGAACGTTCTCGAGACAAACCGAAAACATACGAACCTCCATTGACGTCACACAGTCTCGGCATCGACGGAGTTGGCCGACACATCGCGATTCCTCCCGGACCGGTTAACTGCGTTCCTTGGAACTGGTTCGAGGCAGCATTGGGGTAGCGCCCGGGTGTTTGTTGGGACGGAACGGGCGCCCTGCTGGGAGGGGACCCCCGGGCACCCACATGTTGATTTCGCTGGTTGAACGGCTGAACTGCCCACTGGCTGTGCTGATAGTTGAACGCGTCATTGGGGCCGTAATCCGGAGACTCCACAATGTGAGGGGGAAGAAATGAGCAGGTACCGGATTAGCAGGTTGGTTGTAAGGTATGGGAGCTGCTGTAAAAACGAAAACATTTCAAGATTATATCTACTACAAAGATTTTTTTTTTTTTTTTTTTTTTTTATTATTATTATTATTTTCTTTTTTTGTAATGTATTGAGAGAGAGAGAGAGAGAGAGAGAGAGAGAGAGAGAGAGAGAGAGAGAGAGAGAGAGAGAGAGAGAGAGAGAGAGAGAGAGTAATGTTATAAATATAATAAAAGTATACAAGTATTTGAAAACGTTATTATATTTTTGGTGACACACATATACACACACAACCTATACATACATATATACAAACTATACTAACAATTATACACAGAAACACAAACACACACGCACAAATACTGTTTATACCTTTATGTACCCTTCTTGGCTCTGAAATAACATCGAAAATATTAAAATACATACAAGCATGAGGATAAACATACAGACAAACATACGTATAGACTCTGTGTGAAAAAACCAACTCTATGTTATACAAAGTTATATATGTTACTTTATATGTTATACCCTCCCTGTTAATATAAGTTATCTTTATATATATATATATATATATATACATCTTAATAGATGTTAGGTTAAAATTACATCTGTATTTGTGTATGTGTTTTGTGTTTTTAGGTGTATGCTTGTGAACGTGTGTTTGTGTGCGTAGGTCTATATGTATGTGTGTGATTGTATATGTACGTGAGTGTATGTGTGTGCGTATCTGTGAATATGTGTGTTCGTGTGTGCAGTGTATATTGGTAAATTTTGATGTATTTAGTTATATGTGTGTGTGTGTGTGTGTGTGTGTGTGTGTGTGTGTGTTTATAATATTAATATCAAGAAATTAAAGTTGTATTAACAACCAATTAATAATTATATAACGAAGAAGAAGAAGAAGAAAAAGGAAGACGAAGAAGAAGAAAGAAGAAGACGAAGAAGAAGAAGAAGAAGAAAAAGAGAAAAAGTAAACAGTGAAGAAGATATTAACGATATTAGAAGCAATTTACAAATGGCGTCCACCACAAAAGCGCTGTTTGAAATCAGTGACCGATCTTCACAAGAAGTAATATTAAGTTTAATTATCTAATCAGTTTGTTTTTTCAATTCTTTGTAAATTTATTATTATTATTATTATTATTATTATTATTATTATTATTATTATTATTATTATTATCATCATTATTATTATTATTATTATTATCATCATTATTATTATTATTATTATTTGATATTGTACTGATTTATTTAATTATAATCATCAGTTGTGTATTTGTGTGTGTGTGTGTGTGTGTGTGTGTGTGCGTATAATTTATTTTTATAAAACTTTTAAAAAGTTTCATTTTATTTTTATAATTTTCAAATGAACTTAATACATTTTACACTGAACGTGGAAAACAGGATAAAGGTTTTGGGATGCACAAACTTAAGATTAAGTGCATAAAAATCTAATTTTATCTGTTTTAGTTTTATGAATTTAGGTTTAGATATCTGACTTTAAACCTGTCACACGTGACAGGAAAATGTTTCAAAATTGAGGAAAAGGGAAAAATAAACACAAGAAAAAAACCACTAATCTATTCAAAGTGGGCAGGAACTGAATCTGTCAGGTAACTTCGTGAAAACAGGTCACGTGTATAATAATAATAATAATAATAATAATAATAATAAAAATGAAATAAAGCACCTTTGCTGCATTTTCTGTCTGTTAAGCAATTTGTATAAGCAAAACGAATATATAGTAATTCTATAATACTTTTTTTTATATAAATATATATATATGTAGCATGAATTATTTGCATGTAATATCTATTAAAAATATGATAGTTGTTTATCAGTATATTATTAAAAAAAATTTTTTTTTTTTTTTTGTTTATAATATATTTTTTTTTTTACTGGGGTCAGTATATAAATATATATATAATTATACATATGTAAGATACACATTTTTGCTTACGATTGTAATTGTCGCTAGCAGCGAGGTGACTGTTCGTGATAAAACGAGAAAATGGGTCGACATTCTTAGAACGCATTGGCTCCTGGAAGTTCCCTATTTCAGAAGAAAGAAGTAATTCGATGGTTTATTTTTTTTAAATTTATTTTGAAAGCGGTGTTGCCATGGCAGTTAGAAGTCACCGTTGCAAATGCGCAAAGGGGAAGCATCAGGGGGACGTTAATGACAAGAGAAGCAGGAAAGAAATTGTTACACGCTTATACAGTAATATGTTTGTAAAGGGTTGAGAGAGAGAGTAGGATTTAGAGTATTATTATGGATTATTGGTAACTGATAAATATTATAAGAAGAAGAGGAAGGGGTTACGGTTAAAAAGGATCATTGCCGGTAAGACTGAATTTTAATTATTGTTTTTATGCTCGAATGGCGTAAATTTAAAGATAATGCAAAATAAATTTTAAAAAAGAATACAATTAGTCGTAGCAATACTGAGAGGGAAAGAGAAGAAAGCTGGAATGTTAGAAAATTATCACTTACGTTTGTATAAAAATAGTGAAAGCAAGGAAGGGTAGAAAAGTGTTGATTTTTTTTATCTATGATAGGTTAACTATTTTAATGATATCTCTTCTGGAATTAATAAATATACAAGCTGATTAGTAATATATTTCGTTCTTAGCAGTAAAGCTTTGCATTAGAGTGGTTTCCCTTTAAAAAAACAAAAAGAACAACAACCCAAAACAACATCCTGCTATTCTCGTAGTTTCTCGCTGCGCGCGAGAGTTAGTTTGTAAGCAGGATTAAGCGAGCCTGTAGCATTTAATGGAAGAAAACAGTAAACAATGAATGAAATGAACCGTTTGCCAGATATTATTTTAAATAATTTGAAACGTTTTCAGCAACAGTTGAAAACCGTATAATTCGTGATTGTAGATTCAATTCCAGCGTGGCTGGTTATCTAAAATCCTACATTTTGTGTATTTTTCAATTTGAATTTTTATTTCTGCTGTATTTCACATTTAAATATTAAGAGTAGTGTTTAAGGCTCTATTGTCTGTAATAATACTAATATTAATACCAATACTAATAATAAATAAATAAATAAATAAATAAATAAATAAATAAATACATCAAACAGTCGGATTATAAATAACAAATTTCTAAATAAATGTTTAAACAAAAAAAAAAATCAATAAATAATAATGATAAAAAACTGCAATGGATGAAATAAAATAAACCAATGGGAAAAAAGCTTTGTTAACGGTTTTGGAAACCAAGCGTTTTGTTATAGCAGCGTTGATTTGTCCATGCGGATCTCACGTAACTGTTGCTAGGAAACGTCGACTCTCTGACTGTCCCCAGATTTCTGTTTGTAAACAACTGGCTGAAATCAAAGGATTTAGCCCTTGACCTTGCTCTGTTAGTCGGAGGCTTCCCTATTTTGTGTGTGATAAAAACATCTATATAACGAAGATATTGATGATAATAAGAATGATGAGATAATGTTAATCTTGATGATGATACCAATGACGACAAAGCTTACGTCATTTTCGTTGGAAGGTTTCCTGTTCTGTGTGTGATATTGATAATGACTGGATAATGTTAATGGTGGTTATTACGATGACGATGATGTCATAATCGGACGAATGAAATGGAAATGTAGACCTCATCATCTTAACTTATGATGATGATCACCTAATGGTTAATTTTGTCATCTATCACTAAAATAACATCGTCTGAATCAAAACAGTTATCTTCTCAACAATCATAACAATTTGTTCAGTAATAATAATAATAATAATAATAATAATAATAATAATAATAATAATAATAATAATAATAACAATAATAATAATAATAACCATAATCATAATAATGATACTGATGATAATGATAATAATAAAACCTTTATTATTAATAATAATAACAACAATAATGATGATGATAATGTGATGATAATAATAATAATAATAACAATAATATCTTAAGAATATTCTTAAATAGTGCTAAATGACAATTCAAATATAACGAAAACATTTAAACAGAAAATCATTTAAACAAGAACAGTTTTTGCGTTGAAAAGAAAATAAGAAAGAAAGAAATTAAAAAAGAAATAGAAATCAAAAACCGTAAGGAAAAAAAAAAAAAAACACCCTGAAAACTGTGAAAGGAAAAAAAAAAATGCAACTTACATGCGTTTGGAACTTGACAGTTCACTGAAATTTAAATAAATATCAAATGAAGTTAAATAAAAAAATATTAATTAATTTCCAGTTACCATCGCAATTACTTCTCTCTCTCTCTCTCTCTCTCTCTCTCTCTCTCTCTCTCTCTCTCTCTCTCTCTCTCTCTCTCTCTCTCTCTCTCTCTCTCTCTCTCTCTCTCTCTTGCTCTGGCAGATAATTTTATATATATAAAAAAAGATTAGAAATTTGTTCTTTCTGTTCTATTTTATATTTACTTATTATTCAAATTAAAATTGAAATAGTTTGAAAAAAAACATCTATCACACGAAAGCAAGATAAAATAATTTCTCACCTGAACTGAAGATGACCACAACAGCTAAAATAGAAAGATAAAAATTGTCATTTTTAAAAAAAATATGTTAATCTTTATTTATTTATTTCTTCTTTTTCTCTTCTTACATATAGTCTGAGGTTTCATTGGTCAGCCTGTTTCTTACGACGAGTTTATTTGTCAAGGTTTGATTTTTAATTTGTACTAAAACCTGTGTCACAATCGTTCGTTGGTTTAACGGGTGGTATAGAAAGGGGTAATGAAAGCAATATCATCAAAAACAACGACGACAACAACAGCAGCAACTATAATGATGATGATGATGATAATAATAATAATAATGATAATAATAATAATAATAATAATAATAATAATAATAATAATTATGATGATGATGATGCAGTAACAACAACAACAACACTAACAACAACAAATAAATAAATAAAAAATAAATAAAATAAAATTAACAAATTCATTTCAAATATAGTCACAGCCTCCAATACATTTTATATTTTTTTAAACTTTTTAAGGGACTCCTATACTGTTATAAATGACGTCATTGTACTGTTGACGTCAACGTTTTGTTTATTAGTCTATTTCACCGAGGAGGAGAATGAACAAATGTGACGAGATGAGAAAAGACAACAACAGCAGCAAACAACGAAAGCAATAACAGCAGAATAACAACGATGAATAGCAGCAACAACAACTACAAGGTAAAAAAAAAAAATAAAAATAAAAAAAAAGTAACAAAATGTGTTCTTTACAATCAGTAAGAAAGTGTTGCAAATCCTTTAACTAAAAATATGGAAACGTTCTTAATTCGAGTTTGTTTTTTCTGCGTTTCACCCAATCCAACCACTTGTGTCTCTTGTTTGAGATGGAATATAACGTTAAAAGCTGATTAAATACTAATAGATTTAAATGTACTCAATAAACTAGAAGAAAGGGGACGCGAACCCGATAGCTATCAGTATATGATTAAAATACTTAACCACGGCACGAAATGAGAATATCCTCCGCGAAGAATTCAAATTTATTTATTTTCGGCAATGTTTCGACATTCCTTTCCTAAACACACTGTTTGTGTGTTACCTAAACTGCGCAAAGTTGCGTAACAGTGCGCAATAATACAGCTTGTAAGCTGTCACGTTAGTCAGCCTCTGGTGGTTTCCATGACAATGACTAATTGTTGGCGAAATACGGTAACGAGAATGTTATAGCCGATTATGAGAAGAAAAAGAAAATGTAGGTTTATTTGATGAATCATTTAAAGCGCAAGGGAGAGAAATGGGGAGATTATCTAGTGAGACAGTAGTTATGAATAAAGTGGATTCGGCTAAGTCAGAGTGACTAAGTTCGCTGAACATCTATGTTATGTAAGTTTCGTGGGTAGCAGCACTTTAGGCTTCAGCGCTTTTTAAATATATTTTCAAAATAAGTCTAATATAACCATCAGCTGGAAGAAAAGATATTTAGATTGATAACGTCCGTAGACGACAATAATAGTAAAAAGTGTGTGTGTGTGTGCGTGCGTTTATGTGTTTGTGTGTTTGTGTTCGTGTATGTGTGTGTGAGTATATATATATAACAAAAACATATATCATTAAATATAAATGAAAAATCTAAATAAAATATTTCAGAAAACTGAAGTGAAAGCCAGAAAAGAAAGTTAATACATAAAAATAAATAAATATAAAAATAAATCATCCAAAAAAATAAATTAAATATATAACGCTAATAATAAAATAAAAAAATAAAAAATAAATAAATAAAAAATAAGCAAGCAGACAAACAAACAAATAAACAAACAAACAAACAAACAAACAAACAAACAAACAAATAAATAAGTAAATAAATAAATAAATAAATAAATAAATAAATAATATGTATTTATTCATTCATTTCATTTTATTTTATTTTACTTTCCTTTTTCATTCTAACCTGAATAAAATCGTGAAACAAATTCGGAAGCAAATAAAAAAGTTACATACCTAGAAACAAACACACCGTGCAAACTTCGTTCTTCATTTTGTAAAATCTCCAAACTACTGTCACCACCCTCACGAAATCCGCTGAAATAACAATATTACAGCGCACGAAGCATCCCAGTCAAGTCACGTGACCTGCGAGAAATAACTCAAAGTTGACGTTTCTGTATGACAATTACTTAACGTGACTTTCAGCCGCAGAATTCATGTTTTATAAAAATAGCATATATATATATATATATATATATATATATATATATATATATATATAGAGAGAGAGAGAGAGAGAGAGAGAGAGAGAGAGAGAGAGAGAGATATATATATATATATATATATATATATATATATATATACACATAAACAGACATATACACATACATACATACATACATACGTATCTGCGTAGAGAATACACAAATAACAAAAAAAAATAATAATAAAAATGAAAACGTGTACATATTTTATTTAAAATATTAAATTAATTAGGAGATGTTTTCATTTACTGTGTTTACCGAAACGAGACTTGAATTTTAAAGACATCTAAAAGAAGAAAAAGAAAGAAACAAAAATTACTAAATTTATTTCTATGAAAATGTTTTGTCACATACTCAGACAAGCCCATAGATAAATAAAACATCGATAATAACAGTTAGAACAAAATGAAAAAAAAAAATATATATATTATTTCCAAATAACTGAAATGCATAAATAAATAAATCAAACTATCGCCGAACTTTCCAGAAGTTCGACGACTAGCTCGGCTAATTCCGTTGACCTCGGTGACTGCTCGGCAATGCTCGGTCAAAGCGCTCTATGGAAACGCACCTTCAGAAGCGTTCTAGGACGTCTGAACGTTACAGTAGACTGGTTGACAGTTTGATGTTAAAAGCGTGACGTGTGTATTTTTGTAGCTTTATCGTTTTTTACGTTACAAGTGAGTGACATTCTGTCTCATACCACACTTTTTATTTCTGCTTTAACTGAATATTTTATTTTTTACTTTATTTTTAATTTCCATTTATTTATTTATTTATTTATTTATTTATTTATTTATTTATTTATGTTTTAGTTTTAGTTTTATTACTGTTAATTCAATAACAATGTTGATTATGACAATAGTGCTGGTAATAATAAAATGATTTTGATAAACATAATTAAATGTGTTTAGTGTAGGGTTTCCATGACGACTCAGGTAAAAGGAAGGTGGTACTGCCATGAGAAATTCAGATAAACAAAAAAGACATATCGTCCTGTGTTCTTAATCTCTGTAATTCTTTTGCTCCTTTTTTTATCATTTTAACAAAGTTTTTCCATAATTTTCTTTCTTATTACTAATAATATTATGATCTTTGACCGAATGTGTTATGTCATATAAACCATAAATTAAAATATGCATAGAGTAAAATATTATAAAAACCTTTTTTTTTTTCTCTGCTTATTTTGATAATAATGGCGACAGATCAAGAATTTTTATAATTTTATAAGCTAAGTACAGCACTGAGTCGTCAAAGTGTTTAAATATTTGCTAAAATATTTCATTTTATTATTTATTTATTTATTTATTATTTTACTTATTTACTTTATTATTATTATTATTATTATTATTATTATTATTATTATTATTATTATTATTATTATTATTATTATTATTAATTTGTTGTTCGTTTTGTTTGCTTGCTTATTTATTTATTTATTCAATTTTTTATTTTATTGCCAGTAGAAATGTGAAAAGATCATATAACATTCTTTAAATTCACTTTGCCTTATAAAATAAACCAATTTTTCCTTTGCTAATCTGTGAACAACGTCTGATGACACGTCAAAGCTCTTACAAACAACGTCATTGGAACTCTTCTACCTGTGTTGATTCTGAATGGTTTGTTACATGCCTGGTTTAGTGAAATCTGTGTCTTGATACATTCTGCCATTACACAAACAGAGCAAGGCTGGCCTGAATTTACAGTTCATACTAAAACGTGTCGAGTTACTGTTAAATGTATTTGTAATGAATTAATTAATATAAATATTATTTTTCAAAATCTTTTTTGGTATCTAGCTGTATTTTTTATCTTTAGTCACTACAATTGAAAACAGACACACACACACACACACACACACACACACACACACACACA
The DNA here is from genome assembly GCA_012295275.1 of Chrysomallon squamiferum. NCBI lineage: Eukaryota > Metazoa > Mollusca > Gastropoda > Neomphalida > Peltospiridae > Chrysomallon > Chrysomallon squamiferum. Next base: position 24,023,829 of record CM022677.1, read on the forward strand.
CACACACACACACACACTATACACACACACACACAAGACATACATGCCTTAAACAAACATTAAGTTATTTTTTTCTTTCTTTCTTTCTTTCTTTCTTTCTTTCTTTCCTTTGTTTTTCGATCTTTCATCCACACTGTTATAAAATAATTAAAAAGAAACTAATACAAAATATAAAATAAAATAAAAATAAATACAAACTAATGTTGATAACAACAACAACAACAACAACAAATAATAATAATAATAATAATAAGAAGAAGAAGAATATATACAAAAATTCATTTTTCGTTCGTTCATTCATTCATTCTTTCATTCATCCATTTCTTTCTCTCTTCGTTCCCACTTCCTTCCATGTTCTAAAATTAAGGAAATATCACAAAGTGCAAAAATCATCAAAGAACACCTAGGTGTATTTTAATGTCTTATAACAACAGAAACATAAATTAATTTGACGCGTGTATTCTCGTTTATGTATAAATAAGGAAATAAAATTGCCATCACATCGTCGTTGTCTTGACGTGTCTGTCGTGCACCACGTCGTTTATTTGTTTATGAAGACTGTTTTATGAAAGTACAGGGACAAAATGACATGAATATCGCAAGCTATATTCGTACATGAAAGTACGGTGTTACACAATTTAAAGTGAAAAAGATAAAAAACAAAAAACACACAAAATAAAAATATGGAGAAAGAATTAAAGTCTCTTATTTTGATACCTAATGAAATTTCATGCGTCATAAATCATGAACTCTTGTATTTAGGCAAATGCCGTACATTCTACACCTTATCCCCCTAACAATTTTCACAGATCTAAAAAAAAAGAACAAAAAATAAAACACCTAATAATAAAATAAAATAATAATAATAAAAAATGAATATAACATGGAATGCAGTATAAGTATATACTTCTAAATGTTAATATTATAACTTGGTTTAAAAGAAAAAGAAGAAAAACGAAAAACTTTGAACGATATTATAGCAGTACAGTAGCTAGACAGACATAGAAACCTCTCTCTCTCTCTCTCTCTCTCTCTCTCTCTTCTCTCTCTCTCTCTCTCTCTCTCTCTCTCTCTCTCTCTCTCTCTCTCTCTCTCTCTCTCTCTCTCTCTCTCTCTCTCTCTCTCTCTCTCTCTCTCTGTGTGTGTGTGTGTGATCAGTTCCTAGACTTACTTTTTTAGTATTGTGCATATAAATAAATAGCCAGAGAGATTTAAAATGACAGTATTTTGTTTTCTTTGTTTTTACATTTGTTTACAAGTACATCACCTTTCTGCCACCAAGTAAAAGATAGAACAACAGCAGCAACACGAGTATAATAATTAAAGAGTAATAATAATAATAATAATAATAATAATAATAATAATAATAATAATAATAATAAAAAAAAAAAGCTGAAATATAATGTAAATTAAAAGTCCCATCCTAACCACATAAAAATAAAAAAAAAAAAAAAAAAAAAAAAAAAAAAAAGAAAAAAAAAGAAGAAAAAAAAAAAGAAAAAAAGAAAAAGAAAACGAAATCTAGAAACAACAGACACTGCCAAGCAAAACAAGCAATACACAATATAATTAACTGATTCCCAATGTTTTGAAATAACTGAATAAATAACTAATAAATTACACAAACTACTGAAGTTAAATATTTTAATTTAATTTTTTTATTTAATAACGTACACAAAACAACAAGCAAAGCGAAAATTACTTAACAAAACAGTTATAACAATTACTATAATATGCATTTGCGTCAAGAAATATAAAAACTAATATGGCCTCATTTTGATATGTACAAACAAACGGTTTAATTTAATTCTTTATTCTTCCGAATTATGATTTTCACTCTTCTGCCTGACCTATGATTGCTCATAACAATGTGTTGCTCACAAAAACTATTTTGACGCCGCCATTTTAACAACAGGTCTAATGACGTCATTGCATACATAGCACACGTACAGCTGACAAGACGTGAATAAACTAGAATTAATCGGTCTTCCATGAATGCAGTGACGTCATAGCTACAGAAAAACACCTGCTCTTTATTATGTGCGTATATATATTATATATATTGCTGTGAATCATTGGTTATTACTATAGTATTATTATTTAAGAGTGTACTACAGAAATAACTAATACACAATTTGGAAGAATGCAGAATGTAATTATTTAGACCAGTTTTTCATATTACTGAAGGTACACGTTAAATTTAGCCTCATTCCGAGTCGCTTTAGCCTCGTTTTGAAGGAAACATTCCTCTTATTTTGCAGTCAACTACTTTCACAGTTCCGTTGACAACTTTGTAAAATTCCATTCCACACTGATCTGTACACCCAGTTACTCTGTAATAATAATAATAATAATAATAATAATAATAATAATAATAATAATAATAATAATAATAATTATAATAATAATAATAATTATAATAATAATTATAATAATAATAATAATAATGATAGTGTTGATGATTCTAAGGGTGATGATAATAACAATAATGACGATGACGATAATGATAATATTAACAATAACTATGATGACGACGACGATGATGATCATGAAGATAATAGTTATTGATGACGATGATGATAATGATATAATATAGTAATAATGATGATGATGAAAATAATAATAATAATACTGAAGAGAAAGAAATAAACCATAGTAACAAACAAATAAATAAATAAATAAATAAATACCAACAACAATTAAATAACATAAAAAAAATAATAATAAAATAAAACAACAACAACGATATAATAAAATAAAACAACAACAACGATATAATAAAATAAAATAAACACAAGAAAAACAAAAACAAAACTAAACACAGATTTTTGAAAAAAAAAAAAAAAAAACGGCTATTCAAGGGAGGTAACTCTAAATCTAACTCACCTGCATCTTGCCGCGAGATCGCTAGGACATCTTTTAATCCAGCATTTAGGACACGTTCTCACTTGATTGGGTGGGCAGTCTGGTGTGAATAAAAACAACGAGCATGACAATAAAATCAAATTACTGATGGTTTTTCTCTTGCTTATTCTAATACTGTAACTATTGAGGCTTCTGCTATTATTGTTACTTGTTCTGTTGTTACTGGTAATGCTGTTTCTACCCCTTCTTTATTTTTAAATACTATTACTTCTACAGCATTTAGTATTACAGCTATTTTGATACCACCATTTCTGTTAATACTGATTCTGCCATTACTATGACTACAACCACAGTTAAAGCTACTGCTACAACAACAACAATAACTATACTACTACTGCTATTAATGCTACTATGTTACGACTGCAACAACTGATACTGTTGATGCTACTATTACTACTACTACTACTATCACTGCTATTCCTAATTTTACTACTGCTATTATTATTATTATTATTACCAGTTACTACTACTACTACTACTACTACTACTACTCCTTCTGCTACTTCTAATTACTAGTTATTCGTGATTACGTTAAGATAATGAACAACGTCATAATGACGAAGACGATAACGAAAATAACTATGGCAGTTATAACGATGTTGAGAAATGTGATAATATAATTTATATGACGATAAAATAACGACGACGTCGATGACGACAGTGGTGATGCTGATGATTACCTTGTTTTTCGATGTCACAATTTACTGGCGCGCCGTCAACATACCATTCGGCCTTGCACGATCTGCATCTGTTTACTCTAAACAAACAAACAAACAAACAAATAAACAAAGGAAACTCATATTATAACCTCGCACGCGAATATGAACAATCAACAGAGACATAAGCAAACGCACGCATTCATGCGCAAAATAATAAATTCTTGTATAATGTTTACGAAAAAACACGATGTTACTTTTCACGGAAAAATACGAAATATTCCGAGTGGTTACGAACCTGCAAACGGCATTCGGAAAAGCGGGACAGGTGAACCGGGAACACGGGTTAAACAGACAGCGGACTTTTCTCGATCCAGCTGGACAGTCTAAAATAGACAATAACAATAACAGTAAAAAATAACAACAACCATCACCGCCTCAAGAACAGCAGTTATAACAATAATAACAACAACAACATAGATGATTAAACAGATAAATGAATAAATAATAAATAATAAAATAAATTAAAATAAAATAAATGAAAATACGAAAAGAAAGAAAGAAAGAATGAAAGAAAGAAAAAAGAAAAACGAAAAAAAGAAAATCCATGAGAAAGAAAGAAAGACACAAAGAAAGAAAAAAAAAAAGAAAAGAAAAAAGGAAAGAAAGAAAGAAAAAGAAATAAAAAAGAGAAAGAATGAAACAGAAAAAAGTAATTTTTAAAATTACCTGGAGTACAGTCTACTTCTTGGTTGCCAACGAACCACTTAGCGTGACATGAACCACACCTGCTTTGTCTGAAACGTAAACACAGACGTATTTAAA
>CM022677.1:24030734-24050734 GCA_012295275.1 Chrysomallon squamiferum
ACAATAAAAATAATAGTAATAATAATAATAGTAATAATAATAATATCAGTAATAGCAACAACAACAGCAGCAAGAACAACAACAACAATAATAACAACAATTACAATAATAACAATAATAATAACAGTAATAATAATAATGTCAGTAACAACAACAACAACAGTAATAATAATAATGATGATGATGTGAATAACAACAACAACAACAGTAAAAATAATAAAGATGATGATAATAATAATATTCGTGACAACATTAACACCACGGTATTCAGATAACTGTTGTTGTTGTCGATGTGGTTGTCAAACCTGCATTAACCTTCAGACAGTATTAATACATAATAATCAGTTACCTGTCGGATCAATCACTGACGAGGTGTCTGACAGGTGTACGTAAACAAAAGGTGTTTATTTTACCTGTGAGTAACGGAATGCAGAGAAAACGTAATTAACTTGTTTTGTTTTCGTACTCGATTGACTTAGGATGCTGAAGCTATTTCAACCTTAATACATTTAACTTTTCTCTTTCTTTACCCTCACTTTTGTCTTTACGTGTTGTTATGACGTCACTACTACGTTTTCATGCGTAGTCTGTCCTCTTTTAATGCGCTGCTGTGATATTGTCGTCTGTATTTGCTGGATTTGTAACGCAACGTTACTGCTACCTTACGTTATTCGGTTGATATTTTTAGTGTAGGATTAATGCTACGTTACCTTATTTTGTCTGTATTATGTGTAATTTAAATTCTACGAAGCTTATTTTGTCTGTATTACGTGTAATTTAAATTCTACGATACTAATTTCGTCTGTAATTCTGTTGATGTTCTGTCTGTACTCTGTCGAATTAAAACGAGATTTCAGAGCTACGTTACCTTGCTGTGTCTGTACTCTGTCCACTGTTTGCTGTTGGCGTGGTTCGACTGCACGGTAACTTAGACTGGGCTGGAAATAGCGCCAGGCCGCCGTTACCTGTGTTCCTGTAAATACAAAACACTAAAAGTAAAATAGTGTGCTCTCTCTCTCTCTCTCTCTCTCTCTCTCTCTCTCTCTCTCTCTCTCTCTCTCTCTCTCTCTCTCTCTCTCTCTCTCTCTATCTATCTCTCTCTCTCTCCTTTATACATATATAGCATTATCGTGATGGTTATTGCTAATTGAAAACTATCTTGATGTCCGAGTGTTATTGTCGTTCGCCTACTCAGTGTCAAACGTTCGAGTGTCGTCAGCGGCATCTGACGGGGTTCGTGAGGTCGTGATTGGACTTTGTTCACGTGTGTCAGTGCATTCTCGAATATTGTCTATGTGCAGAGTCTAATCAGACGCACATAAGACAGATAATATCCATCCTAAATACATACATACATACACATATTTATTCATGTGCATAGATACGTACAAAATAAATATATACTGAGAAAAAAATAAATTGATAGATTAACTGGCAGAAAGAAATCCATCCGAGGAAGATATATAGATAGACGTAGACAGATTGATAGTGAGAAACAAACAGACATAGAGATAAAGAGGAAATCAGATATACTAAGTGAAGGACAGATATGCAGACACACAGACAGACATAAATATGATTAATCGAAAAATCTAATAATTTGATCGACATGTAACTAATCGTAAAAACATTTAATGTTTGAATCTCTAAGTAAGTAAATATGTATGTGTGTATGTATGACAGTATGTAAATATGATGAATTGAAAAATGTATGTAATTTGTATGTATGTATGTGTGTGTGTGTGTATGCATGCATGTATGTATGTATGTATGTGTGTGTGTGAATGCATGTATGTATGTATGTATGTATGTATGTGTATGTATGTGTGTGTGTGTGTATCTATGTATTTTATTATAAAGTAAGTAAGTAAATAACTATAGGTTGCCGTGTGCACAAACCATAAAACAAAGAACTAATTTTTCATTTCAGACGCTTCCGTGTCTCTGAGTTATTTTTGTAGTCCCATCCTAAACATTCTGAAGGCCAGACGAAGAACAATAAACAGGAAAAGATGCTTTATTACATTTTTTTAATTTGTTTTTTTGGTTCTTTCTTTCTTTGGCTGGTTTTCTTTCTTAATTTATTTCTGTCTTCTTTATTATTTTTCGTATTTTCATTTATTTATTCTTTCATGCTTTATTTCATTATATCGTTTTTTTTCATTAATATAGTCGTTCAATATTTTTTTTCCTGTTAGTATTCCTATACGCATGTATGCTTGTATGTATGTATTATGTACGTATATGTTATGTACGTATGTAATGTATATGTATGTATGTGTGTGCATGCGTCTGTTTTTATATGCATATATCCATCTACGTATGCACGCATGAATAACCAATACGATTCAATGAATAACATTTCGTTTCTTCGTTAATTAAGACTCTCTGTTTTTATGCTCTAAGTAGGTATGCACGTATATATGTTTGTATGTATGAAAATAAGAAGATTACTTACCTGATAAGATACACATCCATGCCAGTATGAGAAAACAGAACTTCCAAGAAAACATTGAACTTGAATCACACACAATCATATCAAAATAGAATACCAAAATACCCCAAACGTTACTAACACCCTCTTTTTAAATTAATACTTTCGTTTGGATACACTTTTTACAAATAAAAAAATATATATATTATGTTTCGTCTTAACAAGAAAATAAAAATCTCCTACACATGAATAGACACAAAATTACTTAATATTAATTATTCAAACTTTTAGAATCGCTATATTCTTTTTTATTTTTTTTTTTTTTTTTATAACTAAGTCACTGTATTTACTGAACGAAATAAAACAGAAGTTTTAAAAATTCTTCTTCCCTACTAAATCAAAACGGTATTGCTTTCTAGTTTACATTCAAATGCTCGACTTACTTATATGCACTCGATCAAACGTACAGCCGGAAAAACACGAATGATCAGCGTGCTTACGTCATCGGCTTAGCAGACGCCTGAAAAACGTAGTCAAGCGATATTTCATTCTGCTTAAAGAAATGATAAATTGTTATTTTATTTATTTGTGTTTTTTTTTATATATTATATATATTTTTCTCTTTGCTCTGATAAAAAAAGAGACACAGAAGAAATAAATCGGGCGTATTACGAATCATGTCACATGTCACATGATTTTTTTTTTTTTTTTACTGCTGTAGGAAAAAGTTATGAGAATTGAGATGCATAGACAGTTTATCATAATACTGCATATTTTCGGATATGAAGCATTAATACTGTTGTCTGTGGATAGCAATTAAATAATATGGTTTAATCTTTTATTATTTTGAAAACATAAGAAAGATTTCGTTTATGATAATCAGTAACATAACACTGATTTAAAAAAAAGAACTACGTAACTAACAAACTATTAACTAACTAAATACATATTTAAAAATATTCAAAAATATTTAATAATTAGAATACTCTGAATAGCATGAACAAAAGAAATAAGAAAAAAGAAAAGAAAAGAAAAGAAAAAATTATAGATATCATTTATAAAGATAAAGGTGAAAGTAAAAAACAAGAACGAATGAAATAAAAATGATCCTACTAGTACTGAAACAGCAATAAAAACAAAAAAAAAACAAACAAGCACGAAACTAAACATCTATTCAATAATTCAAACTGGAAACAAAAAAAGATCTCATCAATTAATCGTTTAAACAACCAAATATACAATCACCTAACGAACAAGCCCATTTATTAATCAGTGATCTATAGTAAAAAAAAGAGAGAAAAAAAGAAGAAAACAAATATTTAAAAAAATACATAATCTATCTATCTATCTATCTATCTATCTATCTATCTATCTATCTATCTATCTATCTATCTATCTATCTATATATGAATATGCGGATTTACGCTCTTTTTGCCTCTGAGCTCTTTATTTATAGAAAAAGAGATTAAAAACATAGGTACGTAGCTAATTACATACAAAAATACGTAGATAGATAGACAGACATAGAAACCTCTCCCTCTTTCTCTATCTCTCTGTGTATGTCTCTATGTGTACATATATGTGTGTGTGTGTGTATATATACATAGAGAGAGACAGAGAGAGACAGAGAGAGAGAGAGAGAGAGAGAGAGAGAGAGAGAGAGAGAGAGAGAGAGAGAGAGAGAGAGAGAGAGAGAGAGAGAGAGAGAGAGAGAGAGAGAGGAAAAAGGAATATGGATAAACTAATTTTCGCAGAAAGAAAAAAATCAGACAAGATGAGAGCAAGAAAGAGCCAGACAGAAGGAGAAAGAAAAGTAGATAGTCTGATATAAAAAGATTGGAAAAAAAAAAAAAAAAAAAAAAAAAAAAAAAAAAAAGAAAATTAATTATTGTCCATACAAGAACACTCCTTTATTTTTTTATAGTGTCTCGTTGTTGCGGGGTCGTCACACTGAGATATTTCACACTGACATTATCCATGTTAATATTTCTACTGTTGTCAGACAGAGGTTACAGACATAAACAGAAGATAAGGGTTACGAAGACATTATTGTATGTGTGTGTGTGTGTGTGTGTGTGTGACATTCACTTAGATAGTAATGTATATAGACATTCACTTAGATAGAGAGAGAGAGTATAGAGAGAGGGAGAGCTGAGACAGAGACACACACACAGAGAATGAGGGGAAAAAAGAAATAGAGAGAGAATGAGAGAGAGAAAAAGAGAGAAAGAGAGAGAGAAAATAAGAGAGAGAGAGGGAGAGAGAGAGAGGGAGAGCGAGAGAAAGGGAGAGAGAATGAAAGAGAGACACACACAGAGAGAATGAGATAGAGAGATCGAGAGAAAAAGAAAGAGAGAGAATGAGAGAGAGAGAGAGAGAGAGAGAGAGAGAGAGAGAGAGAGAGAGAGAGAGAGAGAGAGAGAGAGAACGAGAGAGAAAAAAAAAGAGAAAAATGAGAGAGAGAGAACGAGAGAGAGAGAGAAAGAGAGAAAGAAAGGAAAGAGAAAATGAGAGAGAGAGATGAGAGAGAAAGAGAGAGAGAGAAAGAGAGAGAGAACGAGAGAGAGAGAGAAAAGAGAGAGAGAAAATGTGAGAGAGAGTGAGGGAGAGAGAGAGAAAGAGAGAGAAAATGTGAGAGAGAGAGAAAAGCTGACGTTCATACGTACAATGGCTTGTTTCTGACTCACTTTAAATATTTCACACTGTGGTAAGTTCATAGACACATTTTCGAGATATTTCACACCCAGTTAACACAGATTGATGTCTGTTTTCTCATCAATAAAATCATTTCCTTCCTTCCGTCTGACCGACAAAACAACAAAGACAATTAATCATCTATTTAGGCTTTTGTGTACTTACTGTATTCTGCGGATATTTACATTATTTTAATATTTATAAGAAGGCGACACTATTATTCCCTGACTATACAGGAAAACAGGTTATCCACGTTTTGTAGATAAGAGGATCGCATACCCGTACTGCTGCTGTCTACCCTGAACTCAGTGGAGACATGGGGAAACCGTTATTTCATGTTTTCTCTTTCACCATTAACAAAATATTTTAAACAGTATAAAAACAGACAGACAATTATGTAACCATGTAACTATATCAGCAGCTGTAACAGAGAATACAGTAATATGCATATTAGATAATTAAATATTCAGTATAAGCTGGGTGAAAATACAACCTGAAAGGTACACTAAATATATTAAAGTTTTTTCTCTCTTCTTTTTCATTTAACGTATATATATATAAAAGTATTATAGTCAGTTCAGGTAATTTTATGTTTATATTGCCAGGATTGTGGTATTTTCTTTCCAAAAGGTTTTTTTTAAAAATTCAGATCCTACATAAATCCAGGCAGCAGGCGAGAGCACGTGTTTAGAGAGAGAGAGAGAGAGAGAGAGAGAGAGAGAGAGAGAGAGAGAGAGAGAGAGAGAGAGAGAGAGAGAGAGAGAGAGAGAGAGAGAGAGAGAGAGAGAGAGAGAGACAGAGACAGAGAGAGAGAGAGAGAGAGAGAGAGAGAGAGAGAGAGAGAGAGAGAGAGAGAGAGAGAGAGAGACAGAGACAGAGACAGAGAGAGAGAGAGAGAGAGAGACAGAGAGAGAGAGAGAGAGAGAGAGAGAGAGAGAGAGAGAGAGAGAGAGAGAGAGAGAGAGAGAGAGAGAGAGAGAGAGAGAGAGAGAGAGAGAGAGAGAGAGAGAGAGAGAGAGAGAGAGAGAGAGAGAGAGAGAGAGAGAGAGAGAGAGACAGAGACAGAGACAGAGAGAGAGAGAGAGAGAGACAGAGACAGAGAGAGAGAGAGAGAGAGAGAGAGAGAGAGAGAGAGAGAGAGAGAGAGAGAGAGAGAGAGAGAGAGAGAGAGAGGAAACAACAAACCAATAATTCGATTCTAATTTTCTTTTGTTTTCCTTATGGGAAATACCATCATCACTAATCATTATTATTATTCACAGAGGGCGTCTGTCTTTCTTTTTCTATTACCGGAAATGACTAGACGTTACGTCATTTGCGTCAACGTTTAACTCAGTCTAGGATTGGAGTTTTTATTGCCTGACTTGTTCACGAACTATTTAAGTGTCGACACATTTAAATCGGCCATTTTGGTTGAGATTTAAAGAGAAATATAAAAAAAGATTTTTTTTTTTTTTTTTTTAGATTTTGCAGCAATTTGTCTATTTTACTTGGCGTTTAAAAAATAGAAAAACTCAGATTCAGTTAAGTAATCCGTTAATCTCTTTTATTTGTTAATGCGTTTCATTTGTTATGGGTTTGTTTTCGTTTCTAATGAATGAATGATTATAATAAATAAAAAACAACAGACAGACAGACAGACAGACAAACAAACGTACTTTATCAGGAAGCCTTAATAATAATAATAATAATAATAATAATAATAATAATAATAATAATAATAATAATAATAATAATAACAATAATAATAATAATAATAATAATAATAATAATAATAATAATAATAATAATAATAATGATAATAATAATAATAATAATAATAATAATAATAATAATAATAATAATAATAATAATAATAATAAAAAAATAATAAAAGAAACCAACGTACGTATCTGCTAACAACCAAGGACATATCAAAAGAAGAAAACAGCTACATCTGCTATCACTACTATTACTACTATCACTACTATCACTACTATTACTATTACTTCTACTATTACTCGGACGAGCCGTGACTTCACTTTATTTACAAGATGTAAGAAACCATCCTATCCAGCCATACATGTATATATATATGTCTCTGTCTTTAGCAAGCATATTTGTAAGTGCTTCTACGTTTTTTTATATCTGTCTTTACATATATCATTGTGTAAGTTGTTTATACAGATAACAGAGTACATCTCTCAACACAGAAAAACATTTTGTAACTGTAAATGCTCTTTTGTATAATTTATGTTTTCCTTTCATGAACTGCACTGAAACTATGTACATATACGTATATACACAGAAACAGATTAATACATTAGTCAGGTAGAACAATAGATAGAGAAGAGTCTGGTTTATCCACAAGCAATGTAAAATCTGCTAAACACACTAAATGAGAACAATAGAGAAATAAAGAAAGAATCAGTGCAAACAAGACAAACGACAACTTACTTTAAATGTTTATTTTGAAAACACTGTAACGAACGTCAGTAAACGACATACAAAAATAAAATACATTTCACGTATGTCTACAATAAATATACCAGTTTTGTTTTGTTTTCTTATTGAAATAATATCAACAAATATAGTCATTTCATTTTTTGTACAGACAAAAACATACAAAAATAAGAACGAGTGAATCTTTCTTAAAGAGATAATACAGTTTCGTTGTAAAACAGATACTGATCTGTATAAGAAAGGATAGAATTCGAACGAAATTACAAATAAACCGGCTTCTGTTGATAAAATTACCAATTACTGAATGATAAAGACAACTACAATTATAGCAGGAGAAAAGTTTAATACAGGATTTTACTTAACAGTTGTTAAATTAAATACATTTTATAATGCCTCAAGACTCAAGGGAAATAATGCTTTACGTTAAAACAAAAGGAATTACAAATACGATGTAGAAATGTGTAAACTAAAATCATTTGGGAGAAAAGTAGTAAAGAAATAGCATGGAAGCTTTAAGAATATCGATACAGTAAGCTAAACTGAGTATTAAATGAAAACAGGTGGAATACCTTTTGTATTAGTTTACGTCAATACGTAAATACGTCATTTCTGTGGTCGTAACATAATGTTAAATATTAAGGGGAGTAACTCTTAAACATCACATAACGAGTTAATTGAGATAACTGTTGAATGAGTTGCTGAGTACTACTAAACGCAAGAAAAAAAAAACTGAAATTTCAATCACACGTTAATTTTTAATACAGAGAACTCATATGAAACAAACATAGGCAAGGAAAAAACACTTGAAGATTCAAGCTTTAAGAAAGAACTCTGGTGTAAAACCAGTTTTCTAAAAATCCACAAAAAAGCTAAAAAAAAAAAAAAAAAAAAAATGCTTAGCGAAATAGCATTTATTAACGTTTCGTGTTTTTCAAATGACAATAAAATTTGTTAATCTCCTAATTATATGGAACGAGTTTAAAAAATGGATTAAAATTGACAAAAAAAAAAAAAAATAAATAAAAAAAAAAAATATATATAAAAAAACGAAAAATATAAAAAAAATGAAAAAGAAAGGAAAAAAAAGAAAGAAACGAAAACAATACTGAACGAACGTCTTTTTGTGAATAGAATCCACCATTGTAAGTTAACACTGAGGCAAGCGAACAAAACACTGATCTCTACAAAATGTCTTGTGTGAACAGGTCCTTGATTGCACCAGAATTAAATTGACAGAGAAGAAGAAGAAGAAGAAGAAGAAGAAGAAGAAGAAGAAGAAGAAGGAAAAGAGGAGAGAGAGAAGGCATAAGACAGTTCAGCAAAAGCAAAACAAAGACGTAATATAAAAATACAAAACATATTAGAGAAACAGAGAAAGGAAGAGAGACAGAGAGAATACAGAGGCGATTTAAAAATGTGTGTGTGTGTGTGTGTGTGTGTGTGCGTGTGTGTGCGTGTGTGTGCGTGTGTGTGTGTGTGAGAAAGAGAGAGAGAGAGAGATGAATTGAAGAAATGGAAACAGAGAGAAATGGAGGGATTAAAAATAAAATAGTCTTACAAAAATGACTGAAGTAGAAAAATGAAAGTTAGCTGAAAATAAAAGACCCGTTTTAAGTAATATTTACAAATGTAGAAATTCAGTTTCAGAACACGCCACAACACTATTCACTGTCACTGAGCCAAAACAGTTTTAACTCACATTAAAACAATAGAACAGGAAATACACTAACTCAGTTTTATGTGAATTGTCTACATTTTTGCAGAAATATATAAATATGGTATTTTAATGTATTTCTAATAAAAAATGTATTATTCACATAAAGCTATCGTTTTGCTTTTATCCTCTGGTTTGTCAACAAAATAGTTAAAAAAACCAGAATTCAAAGTTTGGATGGAGTAATTTACACTTTTTTATATGGAAACTTATCAAATAGAATATTATTAAAATTCAATTTAAAATAACTAGAAAAAAAAAAAAAAAAAAAAAAAAAAAAAAAATAATAATAATAATAAAAAAAATAAAAAAAAAAATATATATATTTATAATTTATAAAATAAAAAAGAAAAAAGAAAACCAAAAAAATAACAACAACAAAACAATTACTTTGCCATTAACCACGAAATAACTTCTACAATTTTACCCATTATTTTATCATATTTAGCTGTCCATGTTAGATATACTAGCTTCATTTCGGTATAAAATAAACTTAATATACACCGGTGTGCCATCCTTATTGAAACATGTTTTCTAAATGTAAGTAAAGGAACAAAAGAATTATGTGAGGAATACTATTCAAAGACTGGCCACGAGTTCAATACAGACTGAGTCCTTGTTTAACCTCTGTTTGTTGAAAACATTCCTCTGATTTTACAGTCAATGATTTGAACTGTTCCGTTGACGACTTTGTAAAACTCCATTCCACACTGATCTGTACACCCAGTTACTCTGTAATAATAATAATAATAATAATAATAATAATAAGAAGAAGAATAAGAATAATAATAATAATAATAATAATAATAATAATGATAATAATAATGATAATAATAATACTAATACTACTACTAATAATAATATAATAATAATAATAATAATAATAATAAAATAACAATAATAATAATAATAATGGTAATAATAATAATAATAATAATAATAATAATAATAATAATAATAATAATAATAATAATAATAATAATAACAACAATAATAATAATGGTAATAATAATAAAATATAATAATAATAATAATAATAATAATAATAGTAATATTAATAATAGTAATAATGGTAATAAAATATAATAAAATAAATAATAATAATAATAATAATAATAATAATGGTAATAATAATAATAATAATAATAATTGTAATAATAGTAATAATAATAGTAGTAGTAGTAGTAGTAGTAGTAATCAAACAACAACAACAGTAGACCTACTGCTCTATACCATAGTAGTTCTAATAATAACAACAAAACGAAGAAAAAATAAGAAGAAAAAAATTAAAAGAAGAAAAAGAAAATAAGAAAGAAAAAAAAAGAAGAAAGACAAAATAATGTAGAACTATATAACTCACCTGCATCGAGCTGAAAGGTCACTTGGACATTTTGAGATCCAGCACTTAGGACAGGTTCTTATTTGATTTGGAGGACAGTCTGAAGAAAGTAAAATTAACTCAAGTTTAATATACAGTCTTTTTAATGAAGGCATTCATTTATATTTGCTTAACGATTATTACGTGTTTAATAATTATAACGCTTATTTTTCATCATTAAATATCTTAGATAAACGATACATTGTGACGTAACGAATAACGCAATGACGTAATGACTGTAAAAGGCCAGTCAAATGAGATTTTGTATTTTATTTTGAATATAGTGATGTTTTATCGATTATTATCGGTATAAAAAGAGATTATTATTTTCTGTGATGTTGGAAGAGATGATGCTGATGCTGATATACTGATGACGATGGTGATGATGTTACCTTGATTTTCGATGTTGCAGTTGACACGAGCTCCGCCGACGTACCATTCTGCTTTGCAAACTCTGCACCTGTTTGGTCTGTAAATAGTAGTAGTAATAATAATAATAATAATAATAATAATAATAATAACATCAACAAAATCAACAACAACGACAATAATAATAACATAATAAAATGATTACAACAACGAAAAAGAAGAAATAAGAATAATAATGATGATGAAGAAGAAGAAGAAAAAGAAGATATAATCTGTGGACGTCGTGTATCATCGTTTTTAGAAACTATATGTCAAGGGAAACGATGACGAATATATAACTAGGAAATGAACGTTTGAGTAATACAGGAAGATGTAGCAGCATTAAGCAGAGATCTTCGTCAAACAATGAATATTCAGTGATGATAATGAATAAAAGAAATACAATATTTTATCTACAATCTTCAGAAGTATGTGTCTGATTCCACTAAACTATAAGATTATTTTACGGAAATATACGAAGTATTTCGAGTAATGACATACCTGCAGACTGTGTATTACCGTTTCCACTGAACTACAAGTCTATTTTACGTAAAAGTATACACATACATGCAGACTGTATCCCATTGAACTGATTTTTGTATACTGCATAGTTATTGATCCTGCATTTCCACTTTTCTACAAGTTTATTTTACGGAAATATACGAAGTAAGCCGAGTGACTACGTACCTGCAGACTGCATTGGGAAAGGCTGGACAGCTGAACCGGGAACATGGGTCAAACAGACACTGGACTTTTCTGTAACCCAGAGGACAGTCTGAAACAGAGAAACATGACATTAGTAATTAAATTAAACAGACATAAATTGAAATATTAAGGACTAAATGAAAAGTAACATAGAATAAACTGCAAGCGAAACAGATAAAAAGATACAGTGCAAAAAAACATTACACATACAATACAGATACATATACAATTTAGTGAGTGTGTATGTGTGTGTGTGTATGAGAGAGAGAGAGAGAGAGAGAGAGAGAGAGAGAGAGAGAGAGAGAGAGAGAGAGAGAGAGAGAGAGAGAGAGAGAGAGAGAGAGAGAGAGAGAGAGAGAGAGAGAGAGAGAGAGAGAGAGAGAGAGAGAGGCTGATATATATTTTGTTTATTCTTTACCTGGTGAACATTCTACTTGGTTGTTGCCGACAAACCATTTAGCGTGACAAGCTCCACATCGACTGGGTCTGAAAATATCAAATATTAATTACAGGACACTGACGTAGGCGGTGATAAAGTACATCAAAACTCGCAAGACTACAAGAATGACGTTACAAAGCAGAATTATGAAAGTTTACACGTGGAAATATACGACAAAATAATTCATTAACTCCTTCAGTGGTTTGTTCAAGCATTCGTAGTTTCGTTCACGCTTTAGTTCAGTAACTAGATTTAATACTTTGCTAATTCATTCATTTATTCTGCCTGCGTTTTTTTGTACGTTCATTCATTCGTACGCTCGTTGATTCTGCTTTCATGCATTTAGTTCATTCCTCCTATCATCCATTAATAATTCATTCCTTCACTCGAATCGTGCATTCATTCATTCAGTGAGTCGTCCATTCATTAATTAATTAGATCATCCATTTATTGACTCAGTGTATAGTCAACTCATACATCAGTTCGTTTTGCTCATTTCACTCCTTAGCCCTACGCAACACACAATTCTATCTTTCATCTCTAGACATATCATATTGTATATACTATCTCACTTTCAGGATTTAAATTAACTGATTTCTGTACCTGCAGACGGCGCCAGGGATATGGCAGGTCCTTCCAAAACACGGATCCTCTGGGCAGTCAGACACACCGAAGGCTGGATCGCACGTTTCGTTCATTAGGAAATTCAAAGCGTCTTGGTTGCTGATCGGATGAGTTTGACTTGGGGCAGTGGGGAGACGTCGGTGTGTCCAGTCTGACCTGCAGAGAAACCGAAACCAGACATTCCCATCGGATTCGGTCCGTTAAAATTTGGCTGTGCGCCCTGGCCTCCCATCGGTACCATAGGTTGTTGCAGTCCATTAAAATTGAGCTGGCCTCCCATGGCATTTGGACCATCGAAATTAACCTGTGCTCCTCCCATTGCCGGTTGCTGAGGCCCCATGGTAGGTTGCTGAAGCCCCATTGTAGGTTGTTGAGGCCCCATTGTAGGTTGTAGAGGCCGCATTGTAGGTTCTAGAGGTCCCATTGCAGGTTGCTGAAGCCCCATTGTAGGTTGTTGAGGCCCCATTGCGTTCGGTCCAGACATACCAAGATTACCGGACGCTTGCTGGGCTGCACCAGTGCTGGGTCTGAAGAATCTGTTGAAATTCATTCCTGCGAGTCCGGCTTGTTGCCCGTCTGTTGGTGGAGATCCTGCAGCCCCAGGGTTAACGACACCTGCTCCCATAGGCCCTGCCACACCCATTCCTTGTCCTGGATTCATGGGTTCTGGTCCTACAGGTTTTGCAGCTTGTGGACCGTCAATATTTGCTGCTCCTTGAGCTAGCAGGTCAGCTGACAGAGCAGGATTAGATGGGTTGACAGTCCATGGTCCTTGTGGAGGAACTGGTCCTTGTGAACCAGCAGCAGGGCCTTCAGGCATTGGATTTTCCGGAGACGCGTGTCCAGGGTCGACAACGGGACCAGTGGGTTCTGGAAGACTGGCGGAGGGACCAGAGTCGATAGCTGAAGGTCCAGTTCCCTCTGGCTGGGGCATATTTGGATCAGGTCCGGGAATAACTTGAGCTGAAGGTCCAGTTCCCTCAGGCTGGGGCATATTTGGATCAGGTTGGGGAATAACTTGAGCTGAAGGTCCAGTTCCCTCTGGCTGGGGCATATTTGGATCAGGTCCTGGGATGATTTGAGCTGAAGGTCCAGTTCCCTCTGGCTGGGGCATATTTGGATCAGGACCGGGAATAACTTGAGCTGAAGGTCCAGTTCCCTCTGGCTGGGGAATATTTGGATCAGGACCGGGAATAACTTGAGCTGAAGGTCCAGTTCCCTCTGGCTGGGGAATATTTGGATCAGGACCTGGGATGATTTGAGCTGAAGGTCCAGCTCCCTCTGGCTGGGGAACCTTTGGATCAGGTGCAGCGACACCTTTCACAGCAAAAATAGGTTCGACTGGACCCGGACTAGGTCCTTTTACTGATGGCCCATTTAACGCTTGTCTGATTACGTTTGCAGCTGGCAGCTGTTTGGACGACGGGACGAGAAGCTCGGGGAAGTTCGTGACGCCATTGTTACACGTCACCGGATGACCTCCGAGGTAGAACACAGCGTGGCATGATCCACAGTAGTCAGGTCTGAAAGGCAAGATGTACAGTGTGATGACATTTTTAGTAAAAGAAAATGATGCTAATAATGATGAAGGTCATGAGGAAAGACAATACGAAAAAGCAGAATATGACAATAAATGTAATTCTGAAGATATTAATAGAAATAGTGGTAGTAGTAGTAGTAGTAGTAGTAGTAGTAGTAGTAGCCGTAGCAGTATGGCAGTGGTAATAGAAGTAATAGCAATGTAATAGCATTTTGGTGGTAGTAGTAGTAGTAGTAAAGAAGTAGTGTAATAGTAGTAGTAATAGCAACAACAACAGCAGCAACAGCAGTAGTAGTAGTAGTAGCAGTGTAATAGTAGTAGAAACAGCATTATGGTAGCAGTAGTAGTATTGGTAGTAATACAAGTAGTAGTAGTAGTGGTAGTTGTAGTAGAAGTAGTATAATAATACTAACGGTAGTAGTAATAGCAGCACTAGCAGTAGCAGACGTATTGGTATTAGTAGTAGCAGTAGCAGCAGCAGCAGTTGTAGTAGCAGTAGTAGTAGTAGTAGTAGTAATACAAATTGAAAACAACTTTAGATCAGAACAAAACCTCTATTAATATTCGTTTCATGAATAATTTGTTTTTATCTTCTGAAATTGTCACATCGATGAACTATTGACATCATATCAACCATCAATAAAGTTTAAAAAGTTATGACTCGGTTTGTGTTGTTTCTAGTGAAGTAGTTATTAAACGTATTACGTTACGACTGACGTACAAACCTGCACACCGCCGTTGGGTACTGGGGACACGTAGCAAAGAGACATGGGTTTTTGGTACACGAAACAAGAGGCATAGCGAATGGACACACTGAAACAACAACGAGTTGAAATATGTCATTTGACAGAAGATTTTTAAGTATTTTTACGATATCACTTTAGTAATAATAATAATAATAATAATAATAGTAATAATAGTAGTAATAATAATAATAAAAATAATAATAATAATAATAATAATAAAAATAACAATAATAATAATAATAACAATAACAATAATAATAATAATAATAATAATAATAATAATAATAACAATAACACTAACAATATTAAATACATGATTAACTGGCTGACTATATAACTGTCTAAATAAGTAAGTAAATAAATAAATAAATAAATTAGCTGATAATTTTATCACTGAAGGGGGAAAAAATACATGTATGTGTATATATATAAATATACAGTTTTTTATACTAAATTAACTATTTAGATTTCTTCCCCCCCCCGCATAAGGTACTGACGTCAACAGTATTTGACGTCATACTTAACTTTATGCAGAACAGATTTTCGTCCGCGTTCTTTCGGAAATACTTTTGGCTGATTTGTATATCATAAATAATTGAAATAATAGATGAGGTTAGATAAAGGCAGGTAAATTTATTACCTTTTACTTTTCCGTACCTTCAGGTTCATGTTACATTATTACAGTAACATTTAAAAAAAATTATTTACTTTATAATATATATATATATATATATTGAAATGTAACCAATCAGAATAAAGTATATATTTACTGCGTGGTGGTGGTGCTTCACAGTCTACTTCCATGTTTCCCAGAACCCAGGCAGGTCGACACACACAGCCCATTCTCATCCGTCTGTAGAAAACAGATTTAAATACTAAATACACTGTTAAACTATTCTAATACGTCTGTAGAAAACAGATTTAAATACTAAATACACTATTAAACTATTCTAATACGTCTGTAGAAAACAGATTTAAATACTAAATACACTGTTTAACTATTCTAATACGTCTGTAACACACAGATTTAAATACTAAATACACTGTTTAACTATTCTAATACTTTAAATACTAAATACACTGTTTAACTATTCTAATACGTCTGTAACACAGATTTAAATACTAAATACACTGTTTAACTATTCTAATACGTCTGTAACACACAGATTTAAATACTAAATACACTGTTTAACTATTCTAATACGTCTGTAAAAACAGATTTAAATACTGTTTAACTCTGTATTGTAATTTAAATACTTGTTTAACTTTCTCATACGTCTGTATCTTTTAAATGACAGTCAGTTTAAAATATAGTAATAGTAATGACAAAAAAATAATAAACTATTCTAATACGTCTGTAATAAATTTAAATAAAATAACTGTTTAACTATTCTCATACAACAACAAAAACAACAACAACAAACTATTCTAATAACAAATACAAATACACTGTTTAACAATTCTAATAACAACAAAATTTAAATAAATACACTGTTTAACTATTCTAATAATAAATAATAATAATTTAAATAATAAATAACTGTTTAACCATTCTCAATAATTTAAATAACAACCAGTTTAAATAATAATAGTAATAAATAATAATAATAATAATAATAATAATAATAATAATAATAATAATAATAATAATAATAATAATAATAATAATAATGGTAATAACTTTATTTATATAATTAACAAACAACAATAATAATTTAATAATAATTTAATAATAATAATAATAATAATTAATTTGTAATAAATTACGTGCATCTTTTGTTCTGGAAAAATAACGACAAGTTCTGCCATGACAGGGAAACCAGCAGCTCATAAGATCATGAATAGCACAGACTGTAAACAACAACAAAAATAAAATAAATAAATAAAATAAATAAATAAATAAATAAATAAATAAATAAATAAATAAATAAATCAATCAAACAATTAAAATGTGTAAACAGCTTAATCAAACAAATAAAATGTGTATACAGCTTAAGAGAAAACATAATTTATAAATAGCGATTTTAACCTTCTAGGTCCCGAGAGAGAGAGAGAGAGAGAGAGAGAGAGAGAGAGAGAGAGAGAGAGAGAGAGAGAGAGAGAGAGAGAGAGAGAGAGAGAGAGAGCAACAAAACCTGCAATATTCACTCGTTGTTTTATTCATTCATCCATTTTTCTTTTATTAAACCATTCACTCTTTCATTAATTCAATTATTAATTCACAACTTCTTTCGTTCCTTCATTCCGTCCGTCCTTCCTTCATCCACACAGACAGGTTTACCTGTTTTGGGTCTGATGGTGTTGTCGAAGTTCAAAGGTCGCAACCTGAAGGCAGACGTCTGTACGGCGTTGTCTGTGGGAGACTGTTGGATTCTCCGGTCAGATCGAAAACGACTTGACCCAAAAAATGTCCTAGGTACCAGAATGAAGCCACCGTGTCCTGTTATAGCCGTGACTACAAAACAATACAATACAATGTAATACAATACAATTCAATACAATGTAATACAATACAATACTATGCAATGCAAGACAATACAATACAATACAATGCAACGCAAGATAATACAATACAGTGACATATAACAATATATAATATAATATAATACATTACAATACAATATAATGTAATATAATGTAGAGCAGTGTAATGTAATGTAACAATATAAGAGTATAAATATATAACATAATGCAATACAATATAATACAATATAATATATAGAATTATTTAAATAAAATAAAATAAAATAATGATAATAATAAATATAAAAAGAACTGAATAAATATCAACAACAAAACAACAAGTAAAGACTGAATAAATACATCTATAGTTACAGAATATGTGGCTGTATATATATTTATATCTCAAGACCAGAGGTCGTATATTTTGTCTTTGAAAAATTCAGTTTCAGTGTCCTACTTTAATATCGGGATTATAACTAAATACCATAAACACTGGTACTAGCAGATATATCTATCTATCTATCTATCTATCTATCTATCTATCTATCTATCTATCTATCTAATTATATATATATATATATACTTATACACACACATACACACACTCACACACACACAATGGTATTAGACTAATTATGCTCCACGCAGACACATTTTAATATCGTGAACAAACAGTGGAGTATTCAACACTGACAGTTATTTCAGCTCGACACAGCCAGTGAGTTTGACCCGTCTGTCTAGACAGAGTGACATTGACGTTCAAGATCAATGATTCGGAAGCTTGATTGTCGTCTGTCAGATGTGGTTAGGAATTAGCGGTGAGTTTGCTTTCGAGTTTGATTTGTTTGTTTAAAACACGATAAAGTGAAAAATATGGTAACTAACAGTTTATGTAATAATAATAATAATAATAATAAATGGTAAAATAGAAGTTTGAACACCGAGAAAATTTTCACCACTAATGCTGTTAATTTACTGTTTCAGTTACTGTTATTGCTTCTGCTACTACTATTACTATTACTAATATTTCTACAACAACAACAACAACTACAACAGCTTCCTCATCACCGTTATTGTCAGTACAACAACCACTCTAGTTGTAGTGGTAGCTGTATTATTATTATTATTATTATTATTATTATTATTATTATTTAATAAAAGCAGCTTCTACAACATTTCCATAAACTGTCTTACATTATTTTACTTTTCTTTGTTTTCGTTTTCAAGCAGCATGGATTTACAAAACCTATGATATATCAAAAAAAAAAAAAAAAAAAAAAAAAAAAAAAAAAAAAAAAAAGATTAAAATGTTCACTCACCGGAGAAAGTCATCCATAGTAAAACTGTCAAACTGAGAACTACACAAGACTGCATTGGCCTGCACGCGATGTAAACAATAAACAAAATTAACAATTTATTTTAAATTCAAGAAGAAACTTTCAACAACGTTTCGGCTTTTTTAATTTTTTTACAACTCTTATTTACAACTAAATATTTTTACGTTTCTTTTTTTTGTTTCTTTTTTTTTCGTTATAATTTAAAAATAATTTGGCACTGACAACGGAGAGAAGTTTTTTTTTTTTTTTTTTCGTTCCTTTTTTTTTTTTTTGTTTCACGGTCTGTCGCAGTGCCTGCTGACCGGTCCGAAATGTTGTTCCGTTTTACCGATCCAGCGATTTTCATTTTTTTATATATACTTCTGTGTGTGTTGTCGGAAATAGGGACTATGCGGAAACGCGAAGGAGTGATCAACAGCCAACGTCATTCGCTTTCACGACGCCACCCCAGTACTGCCGTCATTCACTTCAACTACAACATGATGCATGGGTGTTTTGTGTTCATCCGCCTCAACGACATTTGTCAAACTTTCTTTTCGTGACGTTTTGATTAATAGCAGGAGTTTGCGTTAATGGCATCAACATGGCAGTGAAAATACGTCATTGTCACGTGGTCATGCGGAAGTTCATTGACTGAAGGTCATTTCGGGTATGCTATAAAGGTGATAAAGATAATAAAAATCAGACATTTATTTATATCATTGCACTTGCTTTCCAGGTTGTAATAATAATAATAATAATAATAATGAGAACAAGAAGAGGAAAAAGACCACCATCAATAATAATCATAATGATGATGATGATGATGAGGATAGTAATAATGATGATAATGACGATGCTGTTTCATGACAACGGGGACGATGATGATGTTGTATAGTTTTTTATTTTAAAATTTATTTTTGTATTATTAAAAAAAAATGTTGAAATGTTATTAATTTTATTTGACTAAATTTCTTTAGTTTTATCTACTAAAAATATGAAAAGACGACATTTATTTTAAAAAATGAAAAAAAAAAAAAAAAACATCTTTGACCTCTGTTTGTGAACGTCACTCGGCTCGTTTCCATGGAGTAACG
>CM022677.1:24053234-24063234 GCA_012295275.1 Chrysomallon squamiferum
CTTGTTTCCTTGTTTTATTATTATTTTTTTCTTGTCTTTATTTTAACGTCACTTTGCCCGTTCTCTCTATTCCTTTTTGTTTTACGGTCTATCTATCAGTTTATCTATTTATCTGTCTGTCTGTCTATCTAGCTGTCTATCGATCTGTCTGTGTCAGTCTGTCTGCATCCTTGTCTGCCTGTCTGACTGTCTGTTTGTCAGAGTATCTATGTACCTGAATGTTAATTACTCTACTGTCTTTTGTCTACGTGGTTCTAGCTTTCTCTGATCCCTTCTCTCTCTCTCTCTCTCTCTCTCTCTCTCTCTCTCTCTCTCTCTCTCTCTCTCTCTCTCTCTCTCTCTCTCTCTCTCTCATATATATATATATATATTAATAAAGCAATATATAAGCAGTATTTTCCAGTTAATTACTAATCAAAAATCAAGTACACTAAACTTCTGTGATATGATTTCCAGCGACTCCGTCATACGAAGGCGCTTCGACTGTGACGATCCACACGGAAATAGGTGACACGGTATTACTTCCGTGCAAAGCTTCCGGCTACCCGCCACCATCGGTATCATGGAGCATTCCAGTAAACTCCAAGCGGTACACTACGTCATCGGCCGGCCTGTCAATCAAAGGCGTTATCGCGTCAGACGACCACGCCTACACATGCACCGTCACGAATATATTTGGGCACAAAGTCAAAGTCATAAAGCTTTCCGTAACAGGTTCGTGTGTTCAGTATCAGTTTCGGTAATTTTCGTACAGTAATAAGATAATTGAAGGGTTCTTTCTTTTTCTTTTTTTTTATCGACAAATGCCGAATGAATTTTGCTGTTATTGAAAAGTAATATGAAATGTTCTGCATTTATATTACATACCTGATATACTTTTTAATTAAGTAAGGTTCGGAATAAAAACTTGACGCATTTTTGAGTCCATTTCTGGTGGAAGTATTAAAATAAAATTAAAATATTAAGATTTAATTATTGCGATTTTTAATAAAATATTTCTTACTTTAAACTAACAAACAAATAAACAAACAAACAAACAAACAATTAAACACACGCACAAACAACAACAACAACAACAACAGAACAAAAGAAACAAAGAAACAGAGAATAACTCAAATTGCCTGTGTGTTTCAGCACGTCTATAATTTGTGTCTAACATTACATGGATTTTTTTTTTTTTACTTTGTCAGCTGCTTCTAGCAATAAGTAAACAAATCAGTGATACTAAAAATCACACACAAGAACAGAAGCAATAACCTTTCTTTTATAGCATTCAGTGACGTCATAACCTTTTTGTACTGTCTGCCCGACTTTAACAAGTGTCAACCTGACCTTGATTTCATCATTTGTATTATTTATTTATTTTCGCTTTTCGTTTATTTCTCTCTTCCGTCTTTTTCTGATTTTAATTGGCAGCTTGAATGACCAGCTACGTCAGGATGACGTCAGAGTCCGACTGATATTTAAACGAATCTCTTCCTTATGATAAAACAAAAACAAAAACAAACATGTTGCTTATTAATTATTAACAGGATATTTCCAGGTTATATCATTTATATTATAGCAGTTGTTAATAATAATGATGATGATGATGATAATAATAATAATAATAATGATAATAATAATAATAATAATAATAATAGTAATAATAATAATAATAATGATGATGATGATGATGATGATAATGATAAAATGGTAGTGATAATCATGATGGTAATGATAATGACAATGATTATGGTGGTAATAGTGATGATGATGATGATGGTGGTGATGATGATAAATGAATACAATAGAAGAGTGAGGAAATAATTGTTTGAAAACTATCGGCTATTTCTATTGTTATTATACACTTTCATTCAGGTAATAAAACATACAACAGACTTTAACACATGATGCAGGGATGAACGTACGACATACGTCAATGTTAGGAGAGTATAACGTTTCAGTTATTTGTCAGATTTAATTTATTGTATTTTCTGGTTAAATTACCATTTCCTTCGTTGAATTTGCCTTTATATTATTATATTATTTCTTTATGCTTTATTTATTTACTTATTTATATACAATATTAACAATAATATATATATATATATATAGATAGATAGATAGATAGATAGATAGATAGATAGATAGATAGATAGACAGACAGACAGACAGACAGATATATTTGTTATTTATTTGTTTATAACAGAGCCAATCAGCGTCAATCTAACAACATCAGCATCCAGTCACACGGAAGGAACACCAGGTTCGATAACTCTCACTTGTAATTATCGTGGAATTCCGGATCCGTCCGTAAAATGGCTTCACATTGATCCGCTCGACCGCACCCATGTCGTGACATCGGGGGTCCGCACGTCCGTGAGAAACGGACCAATCAGCAAGAATTACGTCAGCACGTTGACGCTGAATAACCCGGATATATTTGCTGCGGGGTCATACATATGTGAGGTCAGAAACTCTCTAGAGCAGAAACAGGATAATGTTTCCATAGTGATATTTGGTAAGTGTTGATGAAAAAAGCTGTCTGTTAATAATCTCTGTGCTGTTGTCTTTGTGCGTATTTTTCCGCCTGACAAAATGTTGGTGACGTATTTGCTGTTTGGAGAGGGAGGGACGGAGGAAGGGAGGGAGAGAGAGAGAGAGAGAGAGAGAGAGAGAGAGAGAGAGAGAGAGAGAGAGAGAGAGAGAGAGAGAGAGAGAGAGAGACTTATATATAAGTACCTACATATCCGTCTCTTCAGTCATTAAGAGTGTAAAATTGATTGTTTAGTCATTTATTTGTTTGTTTCTGTTATCAGCCAAGCCGAGAGTTGTGACTCCACCGAAGACTCAGACAATTACAGAGGGAAGCAATGTCACTCTCAGCTGTACAGTCGTAGGTTACCCGCCTCCAAAAATTACCTGGCAGTTTCCACAGGTAAACACTAATCAATCTCTCTCTCTCTCTCTCTCTCTCTCTCTCTCTCTCTCTCTCTCTCTCTCTCTCTCTTCTTTATTATATATATATCAATATATCAATACTGTGTCTCTATATCCATCAATAGTGTGCCTTCTGTTCATTTATTGTCATCTACCATTTCGTTTTCTTTGTTTAATGAATATCGTTCGTTTGTTATATTTCGCCGTCTCTTCGTGAAACACTGAACTCTTTATTGACTTATTGATTTGATTAGATCATTTTCTTTTCCTCACAAGACTGGCTGACTCTCTCTCTCTCTCTCTCTCTCTCTCTCTCTCTCTCTCTCTCTCTCTCTCTCTCTCTCTCTCTCTCTCTCTCTCTCTCTCTCTCTCTCTCTCTCTCTCTCTCTCTGTAACTCATATAGGAATATATTATTGCATGTGTGTCTATATGTGTGTAATAGATAGATAGACAGGCAGATAGATATATTTATTATTTATTTATTTATAACAGAACCAATCAGCGTCAATCTAACAGCGTGTGTCTGTGTCTGTTTTTGTGTGTCTATATGAGTCTCTATCTGTGTATATCTGTGTGTGTCTGTGTAAATGTGTGTCTATATGAGTCTCTATCTGTGTATATCTGTGTGTGTCTGTGTAAATGTGTGTCTGTATGAGTCTCTATCTGTGTATATCTGCGTGTGTCTGTGTAAATGTGTGTCTATATGAGTCTATCTGTGTATATCTGTGTGTGTCTGTGTAAATGTGTGTCTATATGAGTCTATCTGTGTATATCTGCGTGTGTCTGTGTAAATGTGTGTCTATATGAGTCTATCTGTGTATATCTGTGTGTGTCTGTGTAAATGTGTGTCTATATGAGTCTATCTGTGTATATCTGCGTGTGTCTGTGTAAATGTAAATGTGTGTCTATATGAGTCTCTATCTGTGTATATCTGCGTGTGTCTGTGTAAATGTAAATGTGTGTCTATATGAGTCTCTATCTGTGTATATCTGTGTGTGTCTGTGTAAATATGTGTCTATATGAGTCTCTATCTGTGTATATCTGTGTGTGTCTGTGTAAATATGTGTCTATATGAGTCTCTATCTGTGTATATCTGTGTGTGTCTGTGTAAATGTGTGTCTATATGAGTCTATCTGTGTATATCTGTGTGTGTCTGTTTTTGTGTGTCTATATGAGTCTATCTGTGTATATCTGTGTGTGTCTGTGTAAATGTGTGTCTATATGAGTCTATCTGTGTATATCTGTGTGTGTCTGTTTTTGTGTGTCTATATGAGTCTATCTGTGTATATCTGTGTGTGTATGTGTAAATGTGTGTCTATATGAGTCTATCTGTGTATATCTGCGTGTGTCTGTGTCTGTTTTTGTGTGTCTATATGAGTCTATCTGTGTATATCTGCGTGTGTCTGTGTCTGTTTTTGTGTGTCTATATGAGTCTCTATCTGTGTATATCTGTGTGTGTCTGTGTAAATGTGTGTCTATATGAGTCTATCTGTGTATATCTGCGTGTGTCTGTGTCTGTTTTTGTGTGTCTATATGAGTCTATCTGTGTATATCTGCGTGTGTCTGTGTCTGTTTTTGTGTGTCTATATGAGTCTCTATCTGTGTATATCTGCGTGTGTCTGTGTCTGTTTTTGTGTGTCTATATGAGTCTATCTGTGTATATCTGCGTGTGTCTGTGTCTGTTTTTGTGTGTCTATATGAGTCTATCTGTGTATATCTGCGTGTGTCTGTGTCTGTTTTTGTGTGTCTATATGAGTCTCTATCTGTGTATATCTGCGTGTGTCTGTGTCTGTTTTTGTGTGTCTATATGAGTCTCTATCTGTGTATATCTGCGTGTGTCTGTGTAAATGTGTGTCTATATGAGTCTCTATCTGTGTATATCTGCGTGTGTCTGTGTCTGTTTTTGTGTGTCTATATGAGTCTCTATCTGTGTATATCTGCGTGTGTCTGTGTCTGTTTTTGTGTGTCTATATGAGTCTCTATCTGTGTATATCTGCGTGTGTCTGTGTCTGTGTAAATGTGTGTCTATATGAGTCTCTATCTGTGTATATCTGCGTGTGTCTGTGTCTGTTTTGTGTGACTATATGAGTCTCTATCTGTGTATATCTGCGTGTGTCTGTGTAAATGTGTGTCTATATGAGTCTATCTGTGTATATCTGCGTGTGTCTGTGTCTGTTTTTTGTGTGTCTATATGAGTCTCTATCTGTGTATATCTGCGTGTGTCTGTGTCTGTTTTTGTGTGTCTATATGAGTCTCTATCTGTGTATATCTGCGTGTGTCTGTTTTGTGTGTCTATATGAGTCTCTATCTGTGTATATCTGCGTGTGTCTGTGTAAATGTGTGTCTATATGAGTCTATCTGTGTATATCTGCGTGTGTCTGTGTCTGTTTTTGTGTGTCTATATGAGTCTATCTGTGTATATCTGCGTGTGTCTGTGTCTGTGTAAATGTGTGTCTATATGAGTCTCTATCTGTGTATATCTGTGTGTGTCTGTGTAAATGTGTGTGTATATGAGTCTCTATCTGTGTATATCTGTGTGTGTCTGTGTAAATGTGTGTCTATATGAGTCTATCTGTGTATATCTGTGTGTGTCTGTGTAAATGTGTGTCTATATGAGTCTATCTGTGTATATCTGCGTGTGTCTGTGTCTGTTTTTGTGTGTCTATATGAGTCTATCTGTGTATATCTGCGTGTGTCTGTGTCTGTGTAAATGTGTGTCTATATGAGTCTCTATCTGTGTATATCTGTGTGTGTCTGTGTAAATGTGTGTCTATATGAGTCTATCTGTGTATATCTGTGTGTGTCTGTGTAAATGTGTGTCTGTATGAGTCTCTATCTGTGTATATCTGCGTGTGTCTGTGTAAATGTGTGTCTATATGAGTCTATCTGTGTATATCTGTGTGTGTCTGTGTAAATGTGTGTCTATATGAGTCTATCTGTGTATATCTGTGTGTGTCTGTGTAAATGTGTGTCTATATGAGTCTCTATCTGTGTATATCTGCGTGTGTCTGTGTAAATGTGTGTCTATATGAGTCTATCTGTGTATATCTGCGTGTGTCTGTGTCTGTTTTTGTGTCTATATGAGTCTATCTGTGTATATCTGCGTGTGTCTGTGTCTGTGTAAATGTGTGTCTATATGAGTCTCTATCTGTGTATATCTGTGTGTGTCTGTGTAAATGTGTGTCTATATGAGTCTCTATCTGTGTATATCTGTGTGTGTCTGTGTAAATGTGTGTCTATATGAGTCTATCTGTGTATATCTGTGTGTGTCTGTGTAAATGTGTGTCTATATGAGTCTATCTGTGTATATCTGCGTGTGTCTGTGTCTGTTTTGTGTGTCTATATGAGTCTATCTGTGTATATCTGCGTGTGTCTGTGTCTGTGTAAATGTGTGTCTATATGAGTCTCTATCTGTGTATATCTGTGTGTGTCTGTGTAAATGTGTGTCTATATGAGTCTATCTGTGTATATCTGTGTGTGTCTGTGTAAATGTGTGTCTGTATGAGTCTCTATCTGTGTATATCTGCGTGTGTCTGTGTAAATGTGTGTCTATATGAGTCTATCTGTGTATATCTGTGTGTGTCTGTGTAAATGTGTGTCTATATGAGTCTATCTGTGTATATCTGCGTGTGTCTGTGTAAATGTGTGTCTGTATGAGTCTCTATCTGTGTATATCTGCGTGTGTCTGTGTAAATGTGTGTCTATATGAGTCTATCTGTGTATATCTGTGTGTGTCTGTGTAAATGTGTGTCTATATGAGTCTATCTGTGTATATCTGTGTGTGTCTGTGTAAATGTGTGTCTATATGAGTCTCTATCTGTGTATATCTGCGTGTGTCTGTGTCTGTTTTTCTCTCTGTGTATGTTTGCCATTAAGTCTTATTCTCTTTGTGTCTGTGTTTCTTTCTAGGTTGCTAGGTGTGTGTGTTTCTGTATGTCTCAGCACGCTTGTCTTTCTTTCTCTCTCTCTCTCTGTATTTTAGTCTTTGTCTCTCGTGTTATTAAGATTTAAACAAATATTCACTTAACTGATTTTCACTTTACAGTCACAAGGTCATCCGCCATTTAACGCGAAACTGAACAGCGATCAAACAGTGACCTTGACCAACGTTGACCCCTTTAATGACGGTCGGTATAAATGTCACGCTGCCAACAGATACGGAAGTGCCGAAGGGTCGGGAATGATCACTGTGATTAGTGAGTGATCTAGACTTCTTTTCTCTTTTGTTCTTTTCTTTTAGTGTTTTTGTTTTGTTTTGTTTATTTGTTGATTTATTATCCATCAGAAATCTATTAGTAAATGCGTGACATTAACGATATCATGACGTCAACAATATAACGACGTCATTCTTAACAACGCATTTCTAGAAAATCGCTAATTAAAAAGAAATAGGTATCATATGAGCTCTACACATACGCGCGCGCAGACACACACACACACACACACTATAAACGAATAAACAGTTTAACTTACGGTGGCATGAATGGGCTTCGTGTTAAAATTCTGAACGTTCTTTGTAAAAATAGTTTTCAGTTGGTCGTTAAATAAGATATAATAAAAATACTAAAATATATATATTCATTTTTGCTGCCCAAGAGCAGGTGGATACATATAACTATTTAATGCTGATCCGAACTGATATTTGACTATCATTATGTATATTGCGATTAAGGTGTATTATAGATTAAAACAATTGTTGAGTATATCGTAGAAAAAGAGAGTCATCATTATTATCATCATTATTATTATTATTACCTTTTATTATTATTATTATTATTATTATTACGTTTATTATTATTATTATTACTATTATTATTATTATTATTTATTATTATTATTATTATTATTAACTTTATTATTATTATTATTATGATTATTATTATTATTATTATTATTATCATCATCATTATTATTATTATTATTATTATTATTATTATGTTTAGAACAGTTATATATTTAGTCACGTATTTCTGTTTACAGAACCTGTTCTCATTCAGATGACCAGTCAGGTAAATTCACTGAAAAACGCACCCGCGATCGCCCTCGACTGCCACGCCAGCGGTGACCCCACCCCAACCGTTTCCTGGAGCAAGCTGTACGGGCACATCGACAGCAGCAGCCACAGGTACATCATGCTCCCCAACGGCGACTTCATCATCACTGTGACGCCTTCGACAATGGAGAAGGATTCAGGCGTCTACAAGTGTACGGCTAACAACACCGTATCGTCAACGTCCAAACTCGCAGTTGGTGAGTACCAGTTTGTCGATTGGTTAATTGATGTCACGTGACCCAATTGGCGCTTTGTGTCGTGACATTTGATTGGTTAGAAATATATACAGTAATATGATAATGTACTGGTTGATTATTGACGGGTAATTTGATATTTCATCGTGTCGTTGATTGTAGTAGTAATTTACTTTTGTGTGTGTTTGTTGTTTATTAACTGATAATTTTGTATGATTATTTATGATTTATCACAACATTAATAACATTAAGAATAAACAAATAAAGAATGAAAGAAAGAAAGACAAACTAATAATAACAACACCAGCACCACCACCAACAGTACTACTACTACTACTAATAATAATAACGATAAAGAGAGCGATGATGATATTAATAATAATAATAATAATAATAATAATAATAATAATAATAATAATAACGATGATGGTGATGATGATGATGATGATGATGATGATGATAATAATAATAACAATTCGGGAATAACGTTACATCATTCATATGTTAATATCAAACATCAGCTTTCTTTTTTAAATCATATTTTGCTATGAAAGTTAATGACTCAAACGTTAAAACAAAGCAATAACTTTGATGAATAATGAATTTCAGTGGACCTAACATTCAGTAAAAAAGTATCAGATGTAATCACTGAAATGAAGCAGTGAGTAACGTTGACGACGTTGAGAACGTTTAGACGTGTGTGTGTTTCAGGGAGCAATGGGGTGTGGTGTTTCAGGGAGTAATGGGGTGTGGTGTTTCACGGAGTAATGGGGTGTGTTGTGTTTCAGGGAGTAATGGGGTGTGGTGTTTCACGGAGTAATGGGGTGTGGTAGTAATGGGGTGTGTCTGTGTTCAGGGAGTAATGGGGTGTGGTGAGGTGTAGTGTGTTCACGGAGTAATGGGGTGTGTCTGTGTTCAGAGAGTAATGGGGTGTGGTGCTTCACGGAGTAATGGGGTGTGGTGTTTCAGGGAGTAATGAGGTGTGGTGTTTCAGGGAGTAATGAGGTGTGGTGTTTCAGGGTGTAATGGGGTGTGGTGTTTCAGGGTGTAATGGGGTGGTGTTTTCAATGGGGTGTGTGTTTCAGGGGTAATGAGTGTGGTGTTTCAGGGTGTAATGGGGTGTGGTGTTTCAGGGGGAGGTGTTTCAGGGTGTAATGGGGTGTGGTGTTTCAGGGTGTAATGGGGTGTGGTGTTTCAGGGTGTAATGGGGTGTGGTGTTTCAGGGAGTAATGAGTGTGGTGTTTCAGGGAGTAATGGGTGTGGTGTGTTCAGGGTGTAATGAGGTGTGGGGTGTTCAGGGTGTAATAGGGTGTGGTGTTTCAGTCAGTAATGGGGTGTGGTGTGTTCAGGGTGTAATGAGGTGCGGTGTGTTCAGGGTGTAACGGGGTGTGGTGTTTCTGTGTTACAGTGTACAAGGACATGGGTCAGCTGACGTGTACATCAACCTTCCAGCAGTGTTCTTCTACTCAGGGAGTCGCTTGCGGGTCAGTATACATTACTTATCTTGTGTGATTCAGAAGAAAACAACAACCACAACAACCACAACAAACATTGTAATTTAAAACGTCTTGTGCGATACTGAAGACCAAAAATAAGAAAATGGGGAAAAAAAAAACAAGAAAAACAAGAAAATGTGAGGAAGAATAAATTAAGAGCGAACATTAAAATATATATATATATATATAAATAAATAAATTTAAAAGAATGATATTAATATTAGTAATGATGATGATAATAATGATGATGGTTATAATAATAATGATGATGATGATGATGAAGGTGATTATAATATTAAATCATGATAAATATTAAAAATGTTTTTAACAGTCA
>CM022677.1:24065734-24078234 GCA_012295275.1 Chrysomallon squamiferum
AAAAAAAAAAGAAATGAAAAAGAAGGCAAGTAATCAGTACAAAATTTTATTGAGAAAATACATCAATATAATACACAGTTACATACATTTCTATATAAAAATTATTGTATACATACTCTACCAGCAATACCCAACATAGGATACATATCTTACAGGGGAGATAATTATGATAATTTTAAAAACATTTTGAGGGTGGGGACTGGGGCAATTTAGGAAAACAACATTTAAATAATTATACATTATTCTTTTTGGTTTGAAACATAAACATATTTTCCAATTTCATTAATAAACTGTCATTTTAATTGCTAATTTATAATTATAACTTTCAAACGAAAATGGACGATATCAAAAATGGAAGAGGTTTGTGAGGGGCAGGCGCGAAATAAGGTTGGGTACCACTGTCCTGTGCATATATATGAGACGTATTACATACACCTGTATATAGATATAAATATATAAATCACATTTACTAACTAAAAAATATATATCTAAAAACGAAGTTAGCAGTTGTGTGTGTGTGTGTGTGTGTGTGTGTGTGTGTGTGTGTTTATGGATATGTACGTATGTATTGTTGTATATGTATGAGTGTGTACTTACGTATGTATAACGCATATATATAAATATAAAAACTAAAGCAAAGACTACATGAGGTATATACATATATTTCTATTTAAAAAATATTCTATGTGAATGCACATCGCTTTTTCTTCTCTCTATGTCATTCTGATTATGTCTAGCAGTAAAGATATAGTTAAAACCGTCTCTTTCTCTATATTTTGATATGAAAACTAATTAAAATATAAAATATAAAACGCAAAACAAAAATATTCTCAGGAACAGTCAGATTTGTTCTGGAGGCTTTTTTTTAAAATGTATTTGATATTTTTGTTCGTAATTAACCGTGTTTGTTTTTCAGCATGACAATTAAAATTAAAAATGTATCCCTACTAGAAAAAGAAAATGAATCGATTAAAGAAATATTTGCAAATAATAATAATAATAATAATAATAATAATAATAATAATAATAATAATAATAATAATAATAATAACAAAGTAAAAAATATTGGTAATGCAACCACTATCAACAGAAAAAAACGTGATTATGTAAAAGAAAATATAATTACATCTGAAGTATTAAAAACAGATTTCTGACACAGAAATGAACAGATAAATAAATTAAAACAAAGAAAAAAGAAAAATCTATCAAAACAAATAATAATAATAATAATAATAATAATAATAATAATAATAATAATAATAATAATAATAATCAAGTAAAAAGGAAATAACAGTCTAGTGTCCTTGTGACGTAAGCCAATTCTTGATGACGTCAAGATTCTGTTTCATCCACCTGATGTTTACTCGAGTTTTTTCTACGGCTTGATGAAAAGCTCTCTGGCCGGAGCCTTGGTTTGGGTGAGTGTCCATAAAGTGCTGTAACTGTAACAAAAAGTAAGTGACGTCACAACAGACAGAATGAAACAGTTCACTGGTTTATTAAATAACCATAGTTATAAAAATAATGGACGATATTTTAAAATTATTTATCGTGGTAATTTTCATTGTTATTATTACGAGCATCATCTGTTATTAACTTTTCTGTTATGACGATGAATAATAATAATAATAATACTAATAATTAAAAAAATAGTTAACTAAATAAATAAACAAACAAACAAACAAATAAAAAATAAAAAAATAAAAAAATAAACAAAAAACAAAAAAATAAAT
The DNA here is from genome assembly GCA_012295275.1 of Chrysomallon squamiferum. NCBI lineage: Eukaryota > Metazoa > Mollusca > Gastropoda > Neomphalida > Peltospiridae > Chrysomallon > Chrysomallon squamiferum. The sequence continues at coordinate 24,067,468 of CM022677.1, forward strand.
AAATAACATAAACATAAACATGAAGGTGATTACGATGATAATGATGTTGTTGATGATAATGATGACGTAGTTACCTCAGATAGCTGAAACTCTGTGTTAAATGAAGCAGTCAAACGTCCAATTAACGAAGTGAACTGGAAAAACGAATCTCCATAACTGAAAAAAAACAACAAATAAATATTTAAAATAAATAAATAGAAAAATATTACTGCTACTGCCATTACTACCAGAACCAGAAATGCAACAACAGTATAATACTACTACATCCACGTCTACAATTTTACTATTATTTCTATTACTTCTACTACTGTTACTACTTCTAATAATAATAACAACAACAACCGTAAAAACATGGTTTACATAATTCACTGTACGAAAACGACCTCTTTATACGACAAACATCATCTTTTATTTGCACTCCATCTGTAAATAACTGAAGACATTCAACACAAAACACCCGTATTTCATTATGACTCGTGGGAACACGCAAATGCATACAGAGAACCAAAACAAAACCTTAAAACTATTAACCAATACAGCAGTCTGAAACAAGATAAACAAAAAGCAATATTTGATTTGGAAGAAGGAAATCGTAAGGTTTTTTTTTTTTTAAATTTAATTTTCAACGTCAAATACGATTACTATTGTTGTCTTCATGCTTTTCTGTTCGTTTCTGGAACAATATACACAAATCGAATACTCGATAAACAAGATAGTTCAAAGATTTTCCTGTTATGGATTTGTTTAACGTTTGTAATCGATCGGATGAATGGATTTTTTTGGTGTGTATTTGTTTCAGCGATATTCAGAAATTACGTGATGTTAACAATAGAACCGTACAGTTTGTAACATATTAGCATTGTAGATTGTTTAAAAAGGAAGTATGTATTTACAATATTCGTGCTAAAGAGATTAGGAAGTTTTTCATTTTTGTTATTTATTTTTCTTTCTTTCTTTCTTTCCTTCTTTCATTCAGCACGTAATTAAGAAAACAGTTGGAAAACAAAGTTAAAGGGCTTTTTTCCAGAGATAAATAAATACTCCCTTCCATCACTCCCCCCCCTATACAATTCCCCTATCCAAAAATCGAAAGATTCATTTAAGAAATAATCCATTATAAAACTGCATTTACTCTTTTATTTCTTATTGTAACACTTTACTTTAACGGGTTATTTATGTTTCTTTTGAAGAAAGAAGGAACAATAAAAAAAAAAAAAAAAAAAAAAAAAAAAAAAAAAAAAAAAGAACTTAAAACAAGACTGCAAAGATACGTTTAACAAACAAAAAAAAAAAAAATAAAAAAAAGATAAATAAAACAATGTTGAAAGAGTGTTGAGTATTTCTTTCTATTTTTCATGTTTATTACCTTTCTAAAAGTGTTTTATATGTGTTTGTTTGATGATATATGTATGTATGTGTGGTTTTATATATATATATATATACACAAACACACACAGATTCGTTTTAATATATGTGTGAGTTTTAATATATGTGTGAGTGTGCGTGTCTGTGTGTGAGTGTTCGTGTCTGCGTCTGAGTGTATGTGTTTGTGTGTTTAAAAAGAAAATAAACATTCAGATTTACTAATACACTCAGCTAGACACAGAATATAAACATGATCATTGTAATCTACTTTATCTTTTTTTTGTAACAGGTCAAGCTTATAACAAATACTTACTTTTTGTGTTTTATATTTTTATTTCTTACAACGAATAAACCAGACAATGATAGCACATCAGAAAATGTTCTTCCTATTTAATATCTAAATATTAATAGATATTTTCAAATCATACAAAAAAAACACCTTCTTACGTAACACTTTTCTGCCGGCAACTTAAACATTTCCCATTGCAGTTTTAATGACTAATATACAAAAAATATTTTATACTTCCAGTTTATTACTTTATAGATTTAATCGACCTGTTGTCGGCAGTAAACAGCATTCCAGTGATTTGACGAAGTCCTTGAAAGTTTTATGGTTTTTCTCTCGTTTTATGGTCTTACTATAATATAACACTTACGTGTATGTTCAGTCTGTACAGTTATTTACTAGCAAAAGTATGTTAGGTGTAACACAGGCTATATCAACGATAATTATTACAATATTTATCCAGGAATGTAATCAGTATAAATAAATAAATAAATAAATAAATAAATAAAATTAAATAAATAATAAATTAATTAATTAATTAATTAATAGATTAATAAATTAATAAATAATAATAATAATAATAATAATAATAATAATAATAATAATAATAATAATAAAATAAAATAAAAAAAACAGTGCAACAACAATAAGAGAAAAAAAAATAAACAAAATGAAATAATTAAATAATAAAGAAACATTTTAAAAAAAAAAAAGCTAATTTTAAAAAAGTTAAAAATGAATAAAAGAATGTAGCGAAGAAAATAACGAAATTACAAAATTACAAAATATAAAACAAATAAATGTGTAAGTGAAGAAGAAGAAAATAAATAATAACTAACCAACTAACAAAATAAGAAAACAAAAATAAATAAATAAATAAAAGATTATAATGATATAAAACACAGTTACATTACTTCATACAATAACGATTACGTAAACGTGACGTCATAGTCACAAACTCTGGTTACGAATCTAAACATTGTTGTAATGAAACGTAACCCGGCTTAAATTAATACCAACATCAAAACTAAAATAACGAGAAGCGTTCGCCGGATACGGCTGCGGCAACAACAGCTTCTGCACGCCGTCCACAGAAATGTCGTAGAACGTCGCGGTTACCGTGATCGTTATTGTGAACGGGGCCCCAGCTTGAAACGAAAACACGTCGTTTTTGTCCGTACTCATGACGTCACCGCCGGAATAACCCAGATCTACGAGAGTCGTTTTAAATCGGAATGCCAGCGAGAAAACAGGTTCCAACAGAACATCGCCTGTTAACAACATCGAGAAATCTCCGTTCTCCTCACCGACTCCTGCGATTTCAATGGAGGAGCCGACTCTCAGAGGACAAGGAAGGTTTTCGTCGTTCTCAGGCGGAGCCTGCCACGTGACTTGAAAGCAGACGACGCGCGCTTCCGCCCAAGAACCTGAAGTGAGACACGGAACGAACTTCCGGTCCGAATCGCAGAAAGAATATCCGGAATTGCAGACGTATGTTGCCGTAGCCCCCGGGAACAGAGCGTCGTAGTCTACCGTAGCATTGGGCAGCGACGGCGGAGCGGTGCACGACGCCATGTCCGCTGTACACTGATCAGTCTGAAGTTCGAACATGGAAACTCTTAGGCTTGCCGTTTGGGACGTCCCAGATGGTAATCTTCGATACAGGACAATCCCGTTAGAGCTCGACGCCCTTTTCAGCTCGTCGCAGTTGATGGATTCGTTGGCGGTGCAGTCGTGACGTAGCCTGTCCAGAATTACCCATCCACATCTCATAGACCGCAGACATTTCCAAGTACACGATAACAACACGTCGTCGTCATCAACATCTACGTTAGCGTCGTTCGGAGTCGGTTGACAAAGGCAGAGAAAGAAGCATACGGTGATCAACAGAATGGGAGAGTTCATGTTGACACGAAAGTCAGCGATCGTCTCAATAAGTCAAAGGCATAAGAGAGATAAAGTGATGCACAGGTAACACGTTTTCATGTCGACAGAAAAATCAGCGATTTTGTGAATAATTCACTTTATAGTTTCAGATAATAATCCAGTCATCAAAAACACACTGATCTGCGACAGTACTGAAAGTCACTCTTAAACATCCCATACAATCTGTTTTTGAAAATCTTTCATAATCTCTTAATCATTAGGTAACAGTCTCCATTCGAAAATATTATTTTGACATCAGATATTTAGTACTTTTACATCAGTTCTTTCCTCTCTTTTATATACGTATATATATATATATATATATAAAAACTATTATCGTTAAATTTTATGTAAAATAAACGTCATCATCGAAATCTTTTAAATGACGTCATAAACTACAGACATTTGTGTTCGATAATATTTAAAAAAAAAAAAAAATTCTCAGAGAAATGTTTCTAGTAAAATTAGTATTGTTTTTTTCGATAATGTTACATTTCAGATGGTATCAGGTATAATATATCCCGTTAACAGAAATACAAACACGTCTCGAACACGTATTTCTGAATTGTTCGCTGGTTTCTGAAATACAACGTCTTCGCTAATTTCAGAAATACGCTTACAGCAGGATCACGTTGAAGACGTGCAAATGGCCGCGCTCTTTGACTGGTTGTTAATAACCGCTAAGTGACAGAGTGGGCGTGTCTGCAGCTAGCCAGTCTTGTGAGGGAAAGAAAATGATCTAATCAAATCAATAAGTCAATAAAGAGTTCAGTGTTTCACGAAGAGACGAGGAAGTAAAACAAACGAAACGATATTCGTTAAACAAAGAAAACGAAATGGTAGACGATGATAAATGAACAGAAGGCACATTATTGATGGATATGTATATAGTATAGTATAGTATAGAGAGAGAGAGGTAGAGAGAGAGAGAGAGAGAGAGAGAGAGAGAGAGAGAGAGAGAGAGAGAGAGAGAGAGAGAGAGAGAGAGAGAGAGAGAGAGAGAGAGAGAGAGAAAATACGGTAGTGTTAAAGTACAATACAGTCTAGTATAGTATAATATAGAACAGTAAGTATAGAAAAGTATAGACTACTTCAGTATAGTATAGCATAGGGTAGTGTGCTATAGTATAATATAGTAGTGTAGAGTAGTATAGTATAGAATAGTGTAGTGTTGTATAGTACAGTATGGAATAGTGTGGTATAGTATAGTATAGTACGGAATAATGTAGTGTAGTACAGCATAATGTGGAATAGCGTAGTATAGTATAGTATGGAATAGTGCAGTGTAGTATCGTATAGTATGGAATAGTGTAGTATATAGTACAGTATAGAATAGTGTAGGATAGTCTAATATAGTTTGGAATAGTGTAGTATTGCATGGAATAGTGTCGTGTAGTGTAGTATAGCATGGAGTAGTGTGGAATTAGTATAACATAGTATAGTTCAGTATAGTGTAGCATGTATATTTATACACACAGTATTACGTACATACACACTTTTGAAAAAAGTTAAGAAATAACATGTTTATACTTTAACATTATTATTACGCACATACAGTATATGCAGATATTGTGTTGATAGATACACAGATACTGTATTGATAGATACACAGATACAGTGTTGATAGATACACAGATACTGTGTTGATAGATACACAGACACTGTTGATAGATACACACACATTGTGTTGATAGATACACACATAACAGTTGCGGTATTAACTTATCAGAATAATAAAATGAAGTTTTTACTCACTCTTTTCTGATCGTGTCCCACTTGTTTCGGAAGAAGTTCCACGCTAACATTTGTCCCAGGGTCGACTTCGCGATCCTGCTGATAGTAGACAGAGCGTCCTGCTTTCTTATCTGTGCCGGCGTCAGCGTCCACTCCAGATACCTGTGATGATGATGATGAAAATAATAATATGATAACAACAACAACAACAACAACAATAATAATAATATATAAATAATAATAATAATAATAATAATAATAATAAACAACAACAAAAATGACATTTTGTTTCTTAACTGGTGTTTGTAATAATAATAATAATAATAATAATAATAATGTGTGTTTGTATAATAGAGAGAATATGTTACAAAAAGACAGAGAGAGAGAGAGAGAGAGAGAGAGAGAGAGAGAGAGAGAGAGAGAGAGAGAGAGAGAGAGAGAGAGAGAGACGACAAAAAAGCTAATCTCATTTATTGTGTATTACATCAAACAGCCAATAGTACAATTTTATCACTCAATAAAAAAAAAAAAAAAAAAAAAAATACAATTCAAGGGAGATAATAAATTCCTAGCTACGTCAAAGGGACATAACCACGCGCCTACCTGCTGAGTATCCAGGTTTCTGACGAGCACGCCAGTGAGTCGAGAAGCCGAGCTTTCTCTGCGGCTACGTGGGCGTCCTTGTACTGCTGAAACGCGAAGTCCCACTCTTCCACAGACCCGTGTTTGATAGCCGTGCAGTACACCGTGCTCTTCAGCCCCGGGTTGATCCTGCAATACACCCATGACGTATTACACCGATGACGTATGACGTATTACTGATGACGTATTACGTTGATGACGTTTTACGTTGAATAGTCTTCCCCACCGTCAGTCCTACATACACAGGTGAACACACAGACAATCATTCAGACACACAGACAACCATACAGACACACAGACAAACAAACACGACACACAGAAAAACAAACACGACACACAAACATAGAGACACACAAAAACATGCCGACACGTAGAGAAACACACAGACACATACAGGCGTACAGTGAAACACAGACATACAGACACAAACAGTGAGACGGTCAAAGAGATACAAAGAGAGACAAGCTCAGGCTAAACTTACGGGTTGTGATTGGGATTTTGCATCCACTGTTTGAAGAGTTGTTTAGATTGCTCGATGCAGCCTGTGACGCCGTAGGTACAGGCGACGTCAGCCACGGCGCTACGAATGTACCTAGAAAAACAACAACAACAACATCATAGCATTGAGTGTCAATAAAATAAACAAATCAAATGAAAAACGTATATTTGAGGCTGTGATAAACTGGAGCAGGCAGATTCAGAATTATGAATTTGATGTTTTATTTCTTGTTTATAATCTTCTTCTTGTTGTTTTTGTTATTGTTCCTGTTATTCCTAGTGTTGTTGTTGTTGTTGTTGTTGTTGTTGTTTTTGTTATTGCTCCTGTTACTGCTGACGTTGTTGTTGGTGTATACATATGTACATAGATACTTACAAAAGGAAAGGACGAAGATAAAAATAAAAAGAGGTTGAGAAGGAGTCATAGAAAAAAAAAGAGAGAAACAGAGAGAAAAAAAAGAATGAAAAACTGGAAAAACAGACGAGAGAAAGACAGAAAAATAAAGAAAGTGAAAGATAGAAAGAGAAAGACAGAGAGACAGAAAAATAAAGTGAGTGAAAGAAAGAAAGAGAAACAAACGAGTGAGAGATAGAGAGGAAGAAAGAGTCAAACGACAGAAAAACAGACAGACATACAAAGACACAGACGGAGCGAGAGAAGAAGAAGAGAAACGTACGACTGGAGATGAGTGGCGCCAGTGTTGTTCATAGTCAGTTCATTAAAAATATCATTCACTTTAGCCCTTCCGAATTTCTGAAACACGAAACATCTTGTTGTAAATACAATAGCCAAAAAGTTCAATATCCCTTCAAGTGATTACTTAAAATCTATTATTGATATGTATTATTAGGTGATTAAAAAAGAAATAACAAATGTTCTGCTATTTACAAGTTATATATATTCTTTTCTTTTCCCAGGCCAATTTTCAAAGACACTAATTTAAATAATAAAGCTTGAGAAAGAAGCAATGTTGGAGAATGTCAGCGTAAAGATATTTTTTAGCTGTACGATTTTGATCAAATTCTTTCGTATTATATAACACTAAATGGCAGAACAATAATAAAACGTAGACTGGAAGTATGCAGAATGTATTTACAAGTTTCTAAATATCATGAAAGATAAAGCTTGTAAGCATTACATCGATAGATACACTTTAATAAAGCTTGTAAGCATTACGTCGACAGATACTTTAACAAAGCTTGTAAGCATGACCTTGATAGATACACTTTAATAAAGCTTGTAAACATGACCTCGAGAGATACACTATAATAAAGCTTGTAAGCATTACATCGATAGATACACTTTAATAAAGCTTGTAAGCATTACCTCGAGAGATACACTTTAATAAAGCTTGTAAGCATTACATCGATAGATACACTTTAATAAAGCTTGTAAGCATTACGTCGACAGATACTTTAACAAAGCTTGTAAGCATGACCTTGATAGATACACTTTAATAAAGCTTGTAAACATGACCTCGAGAGATACACTTTAACAAAGCGTGTAAGCATTACCTCGAGAGATACACTTTAATAAAACTTGTAAGCGTTACCTCGAGAGATACACTTTAATAAAACTTGTAAGCGTTACCTCGAAAGATACACTTTAACAAAGCTTGTAAGCATTACGTCGACAGATACTTTAACAAAGCTTGTAAGCATGACCTTGATAGATACACTTTAATAAAGCTTGTAAGCATTACCTCGACAGATACACTTTAACAAAGCGTGCAAGCGTTAACTCGAGAGATACACTTTAATAAAATTTGTAAGCGTTACCTCGAGAGATACACTTTAATAAAACTTGTAAGCGTTACCTCGATAGACACACTTTAATAAAGCTTGTAAGCATTACCTCGATAGATACACTTTAATAAAACTTGTACAAAAATAAAACATAGACTGTAAGTATGCAGAATACGTTGAGAAGTTTCTAAATGTCACGAAAGATAAAGCTTGTAAGCGTTACCTCGACAGATACACTTTAATAAAGCTTGTAAGCATTACCTCGACAGATACACTTTAACAAAGCGTGTAAGCGTTACCTCGAGAGATACACTTTAATAAAACTTGTAAGCGTTACCTCGAGAGATACACTTTAATAAAACTTGTAAGCGTTACCTCGAAAGATACACTTTAATAAAGCTTGTAAGCGTTACCTCGAAAGATACACTTTAACAAAGCTTGTAAGCATTACCTCGACAGATACTTTAATAAAGCTTGTAAGCATGACCTTGATAGATACACTTTAATAAAGCTTGTAAGCATTACCTCGATAGATACACTTTAACAAAGCTTGTAAGCATTACCTCGACAGATACTTTAATAAAGCTTGTAAGCATTACCTTGATAGATACACTTTAATAAAGCTTGTAAACATGACCTCGAGAGATACACTTTAATAAAGCTTGTAAGCATTACCTCGACAGATACACTTTAATAAAGCTTGTAAACATTAAAGATACTTTAATAAAGCTTGTAAGCATTACCTCGACAGAATAAAGCTTTAATTACCTCGAAGATACACTTTAATAAAGTTGTAAGCATTACCTCGACAGATACACTTTAACAAAGCTTGTAAAGCGTTAACTTTAACGAAGAGATACACTTTAATAAAATTTGTAAAGCGTTACCCTCGAGAGATACACTTTAATAAAACTTGTAAGCGTTACCTTTATAGACACACTTTAATAAAGCTTTAAAAAACTTGTAAGCATTACCTCGATAGATACACTTTAATAAAACTTGTAAGCATTACCTCGAAAAAACATAGACGTAAGTATGCAGAATACGTTGAGAAGTTTCTAAATGTCACGAAAGATACTTTAACAAAGCTTGTAAGCGTTACCTCGACAATAAAGATACACTTTAATAAAATAAAAGCTTGTAAGCATTACCTCGACAGATACACTTTAACAAAGCGATACAAACAAAGCTTGTAAGCGTTACCTCGAGAGATACACTTTAATAAAACTTGTAAGCGTTACCTCGAGAGATACACTTTAATAAAACTTGTAAGCGTTACCTCGAAAGATACACTTTAATAAAGCTTGTAAGCGTTACCTCGACAGATACTTTAATAAAGCTTGTAAGCATGACCTTGATAGATACACTTTAATAAAGCTTGTAAGCATTACCTCGATAGATACACTTTAACAAAGCTTGTAAGCATTACCTCGACAGATACTTTAATAAAGCTTGTAAGCATGACCTTGATAGATACACTTTAATAAAGCTTGTAAGCATTACCTCGATAGATACACTTTAACAAAGCTTGTAAGCATTACCTCGACAGATACTTTAATAAAGCTTGTAAGCATTACCTTGATAGATACACTTTAATAAAGCTTGTAAACATGACCTCGAGAGATGAATAAAAGCTCGAGAGATACACTTTAATAAAGCTTGTAAGCATTACCTCGACAGATACACTTTAATAAAGCTTGTAAGCATTACCTCGACAGATACACTTTAACAAAGCTTGTAAGCGTTACCTCGACAGATACACTTTAATAAAGCTTGTAAGCATTACCTCGACAGATACACTTTAACAAAGCGTGTAAGCGTTACCTCGACAGATACACTTTAACAAAGCGTGTAAGCGTTACCTCGACAGACACACTTTAATAAAGCTTGTAAGCATTACCTCGACAGATACACTTTAATAAAGCTTGTAAACATTACCTCGACAGATACACTTTAACAAAGCTTGTACAATAATAGAACATAGACTGGAAGTATGCAGAATGTATTGACAAGTATCTAAATATCACGAAAGATAAAGCTTGTACTTGTTACCTCGAAAGAGCCGTACAGGGGAGTTTTCTGCAGCATGGTGTTCAGTTTGTTCATTTCGGTGTTTGCAGCGACTCTCGGGACGTAGTCTCTCTCTTTGTCTGTGTACTCCAAAGTCTTCAGTGCGATGTCGAGTGGCAGATCACCAGCTCTGAGGTAAACAAGTAGTGTATAAGTAAACTAGTAATGTATAAGTAAACTAGTAATTTATAAGTAAACAAGTAATGTATAAGTAAACTAGTAATGTATAAGTAAACTAGTAATGTATAAGTAAACTAGTTATTTATAAGTAAACAAGTAACGTATAATAAACTAGTAATGTATAAGTAAACAAGTAACGTATAAGTAAACTAGTAATGTATAAGTAAACTATTAATGTATAAGTAAACTAGTAATTTATAAGTAAACAAGTAACGTATAAGTAAACTAGTAATGTATAAGTAAACAAGTAACGTATAAGTAAACAAGTAATTTATAAGCAAACAAGCAATTTATAAGTAAACGAAGAACACGGTAAATTA
>CM022677.1:24085734-24095734 GCA_012295275.1 Chrysomallon squamiferum
CTACTACTGCAGCTACTACTACTACCACTATTACTACAACTACTGCTATTACTACTGCTGCTACAACCACTGCTACTGTTACTACTACTCCGCCTCCTTCTCCTCCTACTACTATAACAACAACAGCAGCAACAACAACAATTACTACTACTACTACTATTACTACAACTACTTCTATTACTATGCTGCTGCTACTCCTACTACTATTACTACTACTACTATTACTACTACTGCTTCTACTACTACTTCTACTACAACTACTACTACTACTATTACTGCTGCTACTACCACTACTACTGTTACTACTACTACTACTACTACTATTACTACTACTACTATTACTACTACTGCTACTATTACTGCTACTACTACTACTACTACTACTACTACTACTACTGCTAGTACTACTACTACTACTACTGCTGCTGCTGCTCCTACTACTATTACTACTACTGCTACTACAACTACTTCTGCTACAACTACTACTACTACTATTGTTGTTGTTGTTGCTGCTGCTGCTGCTGTTGTTGTTGTTGCTAGAAAAACGTTTTGGACTTATTGCTGTTGTTTTGAACTCTCTAAACAGTTTCCTCAGTACGAACACTGTCAGGGACAGATTTGTTCTCCAGTGAAAAATAATTTAGCTGCCGAGCTTGATTATAACAAAGAGCAGGTAACTCTGCTAGAACGCAGCCAAGACGAAAGGAACTGTTGTGTTTACTTATTGCTGGCGTTTTGTTTCAATTTCGCGTTTAAAACTGAAATAATTAAATAACACACGTTTTTCTTATTATTTAAGGTTCATCAACTTGTTCATTCGTAACCCGAGAAACGTAAAGCCTATGATGTCACATTCGTACAGATTCGTCTGAATCTCGATCTTGCACTGGTTGGTTTCCCTGTCTTATTTTTAAAACATTTATTTACATATTATTATTTGCTTTTGAATTTTAATGCGAAAATTACCGTTATGTATTTCCTTCTAACCTGTACTTTTTTCTTTCTTTTTTTCATGGTGTTTTAATTTCAAATACAAAATTAAAATGTAATAGTGAATTTAAATGGATTCGGAACTTCTCAGGAATTTATTTTTTTATTTAATTTATTTATATATTTTTTTTAATATATACTAACTCCCCTTAGCTTTAAAATCGTGTCACGTCAAAGAATATTCTCATGCAGATATCAAGACTGAAAGAAAACTAGTAAGTAACCTTGACCAAACAACCCAGTTAAATATCGTGTTTAAAGCACAGACACTCTCGAACATGTCCAGACATACGTTAAAAGACCGTATCAGTTATTTTCGCGTGCCTATCTAAATATATTAAATATTCAGTAAATATGAAACACGCATGCGCAGTCATCTTCACGAATGGATTAAATCAGCGTATCTCACAGTCTGTCAACAGTCTTTACTAACTTACAGATGTCGATGCAGGGACGGACCTTGGGTAAGGTGGGGTAAGGTGTTTGCGTGTGTGTGTGTGTATTCTTGTCATTGAATGTGTGTGCCTCTGAGTTTGTGCTTGTGTGTTTCTATGTGTGGGTTCTGATTGTTTGTCTCTGCATACTTATGCTTCTGTGTGTGGTGCGAATTGGTGCGTGCATGCATGTGTGTGTTTCAGCGCATACTTTAATACTCCAAATATATACTGACGTCTCTCTCTCTCTCTCTCTCTCTCTCTCTCTCTCTCTCTCTCTCTCTCTCTCTCTCTCTCTCTCTCTCTCTCTCTCAGACACACACATAAAAACACACACACACACATACACACAAACATAGACACATACAAACACACACAAAGAGACGCACAAACAAACCAAATGGAACGGTAGCAGGCCTTTTTTTTTGACTAGCGCGACAAGAATCATATATCATTACAATTACTACTACTACTACCACTATTACTACAACTACTGCTATTACTACTGCTGCTACAACCACTGCTACTGTTACTACTACTCCTCCTCCTTCTCCTCCTACTACAACTACTACTTCGTCTACACTACTACTACTACTACTACTACTACTACTACTACTACTGCTGCTACTCCTACTATTACAACTACTGCTACTACAACTACTTCTGCTACATCTACTACTACTACTACTGTTGTTGTTGTTGCTGCTGCTGCTGTTGTTGTTGTTGCTGGAACAACTTTTTGGACTTATTGCTGTATTTAAACACCTGCAGTTTCCTGTGTACTAAGACTGTCAGGGACAGATTTGTTCTCCAGTGAAAAATAATTTAGCTGCGGGGCTTGATTATAACAAAGAGCAGGTAACTCTGATAGAACGCAGCCAAGACGAAAGGAACTGTTGTGTTTACTTATTGCTGGCGTTTTGTTTCAATTTCGCGTTTAAAACTGAAATAATTAAATAACACACGTTTTTCTTATTATTTAAGATTCATCAACTTGTTCATTCGTAACCCGAGAAACGTAAAGCCTATGACGTCACCTTCGAGCTTGAATCTCGATCTTGCACTGGTTGGTTTCCCTGTCTTATTTTTAAAACATTTATTTACATATTATTATTTGCTTTTGAAGTTTAATGCGAAAATTACCGTTATGTATTTCCTTCTAAACTGTACATTTTTTTTTTTTTTTTCATCGTATTTTAATTTCAAATACAAAATTAAAATGTAATAGTGAATTTAAATGAATTCGGAACTTCTCAGGAAGTTTTTTTTTTTTTTTTTTATAATTTATTTATATATTTTTTTTAATATCTACTAACTCCCCTTAGCTTTAAAATGGTGTCACGCCAAAGAATATTCTCATGCAGATATCAAAACTAGTAAGTAACCTTGAGCAAACAACCCAGTTAAATATCGTGTTTAAAGCACAGGCACTCTCGAACATGTCCAGACATACGTTAAAAGACCGTATCAGTTATTTTCGCGTGCCTATCTAAATATATTAAATATTCAGTAAATATGAAACACGCATGCGCAGTCATCTTCACGAATGGATTAAATCAGCGTATCTCACAGTCTGTCAACAGTCTTTACTAACTTACAGATGTCGATGCAGGGACGGACCTTGGGTAAGGTGGGGTAAGGTATTTGCGTGTGTGTGTGTGTGTATTCTTGTCACTGAATGTGTGTACCTCTGAGTTTGTGCTTGTGTGTTTCTATGTGTGGGTTCTGATTGTTTATCTCTGCATACTTATGCTTCTGTGTGTGGTGTGAATTGGTGCGTGCATGCATGTGTGTGTTTCAGCGCATACTTTAATACTCCAAATATATACTGACGTCTCTCTCTCTCTCTCTCTCTCTCTCTCTCTCTCTCTCTCTCTCTCTCTCTCTCTCTCTCTCTCTCTCTCAGGACACACATAAAAACACACACACATACACATACACACATAAAAACACACACAAAGAGACGGACAAACAAACCAACTGACTAGCGCGAGAAGAATCATATATTATTATAGTTACTACTACTACTACTGCAGCTACTACTACTACCACTATTACTACAACTACTGCTATTACTACTGCTGCTACAACCACTGCTACTGTTACTACTACTCCGCCTCCTTCTCCTCCTACTACTATAACAACAACAGCAGCAACAACAACAATTACTACTACTACTACTATTACTACAACTACTTCTATTACTACTGCTGCTGCTACTCCTACTACTATTACTACTACTACTATTACTACTACTGCTTCTACTACTACTTCTACTACAACTACTACTACTACTATTCCTGCTGCTACTACCACTACTACTGTTACTACTACTACTACTACTACTATTACTACTACTACTATTACTACTACTGCTATTACTGCTACTACTACTACTACTACTACTACTACTACTACTACTACTACTACTGCTAGTACTACTACTACTACTACTGCTGCTGCTACTCCTACTACTATTACTACTACTGCTACTACAACTACTTCTACTACAACTACTACTACTACTACTGTTGTTCTTGTTGCTGCTGCTGCTGTTGTTGTTGTTGCTAGAAAAACGTTTTGGACTTATTGCTGTTGTTTTGAACTCTCTAAACAGTTTCCTGAGTACGAAGACTTTCAGGGACAGATTTGTTCTCCAGTGAAAAATAATTTAGCTGCCGAGCTTGATTATAACAAAGAGCAGGTAACTCTGCTAGAACGCAGCCAAGACGAAAGGAACTGTTGTGTTTACTTATTGCTGGCGTTTTGTTTCAATTTCGCGTTTAAAACTGAAATAATTAAATAACACACGTTTTTCTTATTATTTAAGATTCATCAACTTGTTCATTCGTAACCCGAGAAACGTAAAGCCTATGACGTCACCTTCGTACAGATTCGTCTGAATCTCGATCTTGCACTGGTTGGTTTCCCTGTCTTATTTTTAAAACATTTATTTACATATTATTATTTGCTTTTGAAGTTTAATGCGAAAATTGCTGTTCTGTATTTTCTTCTAAACTGTACTATTTTCTTGCTTTTTTTCATGGTGTTTTAATTTCAAATACAAAATTAAAATGTAATAGTGAATTTAAATGAATTCGGAACTTCTCAGGAATTTATTTTTTTATTTAATTTATTTATATATATTTTTTTAATATATACTAACTCCCCTTAGCTTTAAAATCGTGTCACGTCAAAGAATATTCTCATGCAGATATCAAGACTGAAAGAAAACTAGTAAGTAACCTTGACCAAACAACCCAGTTAAATATCGTGTTTAAAGCACAGACACTCTCGAACATGTCCAGACATACGTTAAAAGACCGTATCAGTTATTTTCGCGTGCCTATCTAAATATATTAAATATTCAGTAAATATGTAACACGCATGCGCAGTCATCTTCACGAAATGGATTAAATCAGCATATATCACAGTCTGTCAACAGTCTTTACTAACTTACAGATGTCGATGCAGGGACGAACCTTGGGTAAGGTGGGGTAAGGTATTTGCGTGTGTGTGTGTGTATTCTTGTCATTGAATGTGTGTGCCTCTGAGTTTGTGCTTGTGTGTTTCTATTTGTGGGTTCTGATTGTTTGTCTCTGCATACTTATACTTCTGTGTGTGGTGTGAATTGGTGCGTGCATGCATGTGTGTGTTTCAGCGCATATTTAATACTCCAAATATACACTGACGTGTCTGTCTCTCTCTCTCTCTCTCTCTCTCTCTCTCTGCCTGTCTCTCTCTCTCTGGATCTCTCTCTCTCTCTCTCTCTCTCTCTCTCTCTCTCTCTCTCTCTCTCTCTCTCTGCCTCTCTCTCTCTCTCTCTCTCTCTCTCTCTCTCTCTCTCTCTCTCTCTCTCTCTCTCTCTCTCTCTCTCTCTCTCTCTCTCTCTCTCTGGATTTCTCTCTCTGTATGTATGTATATACATGAACACTTACACAGGTTTTCCGTTTCTTTTATACTCAGACAGGTAAAGTCCTTTCAGCTGATTTGTCAACTTCCCCACGTATTTCATCTCTATGCTGTACACCTGGTCTTTCACGAGAATATCGCTCAGGTGGAAAATCACGAATTCTCTCGCGAGATCTCGCTCCGTCTTCAGAATCATCGGCGACGTCCCGCTTAGCGATTTAAACTGCACCGTGCTCTGCGTGATGTTCAAGTCCGTCATTTGTAACGTGATTCTGTTTGTAGGTTTCACGCATTTCATTTCAATTTTCACGTAGCCATCAAACGTAAAGTGTTTGACGTCACCTTCGTACATGTTCGGCTGCAGCTCGATCGTGTATTTGATTGGCTCCATGTCTCTCGGTATTCTCACGTCCTTGACCTTAGGAGGTACCGTGGGTCCAGCAGTAGTTTTCGCGCCCATTTCGGAACAGGCACTGCCTGTAGTAAAATTAAACGTTTAAAATAAATTAAATATGAAAAAATTGTAAAATAATAGAAAAAATTGTATAATAATAATAATAATAATAATAATAATAAAGAAGAAGAAGAATAATAATAATAAAGAAGAAGAAGAAGATGACGACGATGATGATGATGATAATAAATAAATATAGAATCGTATCGGACTACAATATCGATTGTATATCGATTGTATACACACACATGTATATATAATTAATATCAAAAATATAAATAAATAATTAAAAAAATAGAAATAATAAAAAATATCTGTGTCATAATCTGATTTTGAACATAAAGTGATATCGATATTATAATATGTATATAGCACGGTTAATTCAGAGAATATATGGTAATAATAGTGACAGAGAGGCGAGTGTCAAATTGAGAATCATGAAGCACTGACTGAAAGTTAAACAGTGTCACGCATGTACAGAAACGAACAGACCAGAATTACTGGGTGTCTAATGTCAGTACGTTTCTATACATATGTTTCACGATATATTATATATTGAAGTGAAGCGTAGAACTAAAACATATTTGCATCACATACTCAGAGAGAGAGAGGGAGGGAGGGAGGGAGAGGGAGAGAGAGAGAGAGAGAGATTAGAGAGAGAGAGAGAGAGAGAGAGAGAGAGAGAGAGAGAGAGAGAGAGAGAGAGAGAGAGAGAGAGATAAAGACAGAACGACAAATGGCTATAAAAAGAGGCTGAGAAGAAATAGAAAAAATTGCTAGCAATATAGACGATAGAGAGAGACAGACAGAACCACACAGAGAGATATCAAGTATTAGTCAGTCAAGTATAAAATAAACTATGATAATTTCAAAACTGTACGTCACAGAATTAATAAACGTCATTCTGCACGATGAACAAGCAGTCACTTGTCAAGAAAATTAATTATGGATAGAAGACCAAAATTTGAATGAATTATTTGACAATGTTACTGACGAACTGAAAGACTACGTCTAAAAACATGAATTAATTAATAACATTTGACAATGTATAAGAATAATAATAACGAACTAATAAAGATAGTAGGAAGAAGACAACGACAAATAACAAAACATCATCACCAGTAATAATAATAATAATAATAATAATAATAGTAATAACAGAAGTAGTAGTAGTAGTGGTAGTGGTAGTGGTATTGGTAGTGGTAGTAATAGTGCTAATGATTAGAATAATAATAATAAACAGAAGAAGAAGAAGAAGAAAATGAGAAGGAGATAAAGAATGAAAGAGGAAAATATATATATATATAAAAACAGAAGAAACATAATTTAAATTGTATTTCAAGTGCACACACTAAATTATGTTTCTTCTGTTATATTGTCTTCTTCCATTCTTCTTGGCACACACACCTATTATGGTGGTCATTGTATACATTCTCTGGTTTCTCCGTTTCGCCGAGTTAAATAAACTGTTTGTTTCTTTTTCTCCACTGAGTAACCCGGGGCGCTCTTAGCGCGAGCTTTCTGCCTTGATTACTACCAAATGTTAACCTTTGACCTTATAACAACAGCACGTGCTAGTAATTGACTGTTACCAGTCGGGAAGAACAAAACAAGTTACGGTCGCTTACCAGTCTATGTAGCGTAACGTATTTTGTTGTCAACGCTTTTTAGCAACGAAAAACATTTTCATGGGTAAACTGCGCGTGAGTCTGGCGCGTGCATTGTGATTTACCATGCATGACAACTTGAAATGAATCTGGGAGAGAGAATTTATTGCAAAAGCGGAATAAATTTCTGTTCTAGGTAGTGGATACAACGTATTTGTTGTTTAAAGTTTCTGTTCAAAGTACGCTGAAACGAGCAAATAAAATTAAGAGCTAGTTTTATTTTATTTTATTTTATTATTATTTTTTTTATCCCGGAATTAGGTTACAGAATATAATGATAAGTGCAGCCATTTTCCAGCTTCGCAACGCAGTCGTAACTGTATCTCATATTTTTGTTTTTCTTTCGATATCTTTCGGCTTGTTCGTGTGTATCTTTCTTTATTTCTTTATTTTTAATTCATTCTTGCAGTTTCCCTCCCCCTCTCTCCCTCTCTCCCTCCCTCTCCCCTTTCTCTCTCGTGGTCTTTACTTCACCTTATCTTTCCTAGTATAAACATTTTCATTCATTCATTCATTCTTTATTTATTTTATTAGAACCAGACTAGCTAAATTCATAACATACATAAAAATCTTTAGGGACCCATTTTGATTTTATTTTAAGTCAAATAATGCACTCGCCCAATTCGTAGACAGGATGTTTTTATGAACTCTTATTTGAAATAAGAAAGTTTTGAACTGAAAAGTGTTCCAGGAAAAAATAATAATAATAAATAAAAAAAAAAAAAAAAAAAAAAAAAATTAAATAAAAAATAAAATAAATAAATAAAAAACATTTAAAATAAATTAAATAAATCAATAATTGAACAAATAAACGAGAGAGAGAGAGAGAGAGAGAGAGAGAGAGAGAGAGAGAGAGAGAGAGAGAGAGAGAGAGAGAGAGAGTTTCGCTACAATAAAATGCAAAACGTCATCTGTATTTATTTCTGTTTTTGTCATGACGTCATAATGCTTTGACGTTAAATACATCCTTTCAGTTTCGTAGAAAATAATTTTGCAAGGCAGAGACTGTAAGTAAAACATTTCAATAATTCGGATATCTGTGTGTGTGTGTGTGTGTGTGTGTGTGTGTCTGTGTGTTTTTCTTTTTAAAAAAAATAATAATAATAATAATAATAATAATAATAATAATAATAATAATAATAATAATGGTTGTATTATGACAAAGCTCCTAGAAATGGTATTATTATTATTAACACAAATGTTATCAAGAAAATTTATCTTCTTTCTTTTCGTTCTTTACTTCTTCTGCTTTTTCTCAACATTTATTTTTTCTTCTTTTAACTTTAAACGTAAACAAGAATTTCTCGTTTGAAAGCCGTGTTTAAAAAAGAAGTGAATTAATATGTAAATTAGGTTTTGAAAGAGCAAGGCGTGAACAGTACTTGGAGAAACCGTCAGTGTTACCCGTTTTACAAACACCGCTTCCGTTTTCATTTTATTTTATGTTTGTTTGTTTGTTTGTTCCTGTTGGGTTTTCTTTGGTGTGTGAGTTTGTGTTTGACAGCCTGTTTCCAAACAAGTTATGAGTGACTGAAGTGAAATAGCCGATATAGAATATAAATTTACTTATGTATGCTACTGAATACCATCTCGCTATGATTATATAAACTGTTGTATGTAATATATATATATATATATATATATATATATATATAGATAGATAGATAGATAGATAGATATAGATATAGATATAGATATAGATAGATAGACAGAGATAGATAGATAGATAGATAGGTAGATAGAGAGGGGGAGAGAGAGAATTAGAGAGAGAGATAGAGAGACAGAGAGAGTGAGAGAGAATTAGAGAGAGCGATAGAGAGATAGGTAGAAAGAGAGAGTTAGAGAGACAGAGAGAGAGAGAGAGAGAATTAGAGAGACAGAGAGAGAGACTGACAAACAGAAAAGCAGAAAGCTCAGTATGAAGACATTGGATGAATTTATTTAAATACTTTATTCTTGTTAAACAAACAAACAAATAAAAAGTCGAGAAAAGCCCAACAACAACCCCAAAACTACAAAGAAGAATATACATATGGGTAGATATATAATATTAGGTGTGGAAACATGACCACGTATTCCATCCAGTAATCTTTCCATTCTCATTAACAGTCAAATGCACCGATTAAGTGGCTTTTACGAGACCCGTCGAATGTTGACACAAGTTTAATACACAGTTCTGAGTGTCGACTTTGTATTCAACCTCAGAAACCACGAGAGAAGAACAAACATATTTTCGTAATATAATATTTTTATATCGAGAGGAATTATCATATTTTTGATGACCTTTTCGTTGATGTCTTCTACAATGAAGTTCAGATAAGATATTTTGTCTTTGTTTTATTCATAAAATAAAATAAAATTAGAGTTATGAGAAGATATGAGAACAAAGGACTCTCTGATAATAATGGGATAAGTGGCTCAGATGATTTTGTGTTTACTGTTGTTGATGTGTGCTTAAGATAAGATAAACAAATGTTCAGCATATAAGTTTTGTTTTAGGGATGTATTGAGAGTTTTTTTTTTTTTTTTTTTTATTAAGATTT